>OZ012679.1:149574240-150174240 GCA_963942445.1 Argyra leucocephala
ATTTACTACTATGGCTGTGGACCTTTGTTTCCAACAGATGCAACATTATTTCAATGTGGATATATTGAAATATTAAATAAGCATGCTTTCACTTAAGAAGGCAGAATATTTCCTGATGATAACTGCTGTTTCCAGCAAGATAATGCTTCATTTAGTAGAGGTTGCGTTGTAAAACGATTTCTTGAAGGTGTCGGACTGAACATTCTAACTTGGCCAACGAAGAGCCCTGACTTAAATGTTATACAGAACATCTGCGCATTTATGAAACAAATCGCATTTACGAAACAATGGAAAGGAAACAAATCGATAAAACCCCAAAAAAGCTGAAAGGATTGAAGAAATACTGACGGAAAAATACCTACGGAATTAATTAAAAACTTAAGAACTTCAATATGAAAGTAATTGCAAGTTGTTATTGATGTACAACATGGAATAACTATACATTAATAATGTAAAAATACTAAAACAAAATTATTTAACTGTAAACAACTTTTTTATTCAAAAATTAGCAATAGTTCTTTTGATTTGGTGAATCGTTACAGATTTGGTGAATCGAACACGTAACAATCGATATAAAAATTTCGACCAGGAACAATTACGCAATTGAAACATCGATGTAAAAAGAAGTGTATTAAATCTTAGTTCTTATAATTTAATCTTTCTTGGTACTGACTGTACTAAATCCTTTTTTTATTCGATAAACGACATGTTTTTTAGCATCACACTCTATATATTGGATAAACGTTGAGAATAATAATGTTTGTCATAAATGTACTTAACCCCATCTAAATAAAAATAAAAAAAAAAAAAAAACAACAAAAACATCCGTTCTAACACTGATGTATACTTTGAGACTTAGGTGGTTGTGAGTGTTTTGCTTTTTTTTTTTGTTTTTTAAATCAGGAAGACAAGAATTGTTTGTTTCTATAAAGAAAGAAAAGATGAAAAGTTACAAAATGATCAATTTTTTTATTTGTTTTTATTTTATTAAAAAAAAAAACAAAGCATACTCACAACGGTATTAATCCTTACACTTTTGAGATTATATACTCGACTGTTAGATGTATTCACATAGCTAGTCTTGAATAGAAAATTATCGTGTGATGATTTAAAGTTGTTTTTATAGTATAAACTGTGGATAAACATGGTTTTATAAGGATTGAATGTTTACTTATGAGAAACAATTTGTTTTTTTGTTCTTTTTTTTTTTTTATTATTTTTAAAATTAAGAGAAGTATAAAAATTTTGGACATAATATATATTTTTCTTGAAAAGTAGTATTAACATGTGTAAAAAGATTTAAAAAGATTTTTATTTTATATAAATCATAAATTTATAAGTTTTCACACAAATAAAATAACACCATAATAATAATATTATGTCTTATCTATTTCCAAAATAAAAACACAAGGAAGAATAAAATGAGATATCGATTTAGAGATGCTGGAATTCAATAAATAAATTCCTCTACATCATAATTTTGATGGTGAAAACAATTTTAAGTGAAAGTTTAACTTGAATTTATTTTAAAGATTAATGAAATGGGTATAGTAGATTCGTAATTTAAATATAGGTCATAAAAGAGTTTGTAGAATATTATTGGGTTTGTAAGCTCTTTTATAATGAATTTTCGGATTTCTTACTTTTTCTTCAGATGATAAATGATTTATCTCAAGTTGTAAATGATTGTAGAATTTAGATTTTGATTTATTAATTTATTTAGTTTTATACATGTAAATATATAAACTATTACAATACTACTCCCTAGGAACCAGATTTAGAATCTGTATACATAATGTGTGCACGCATTATAAATTTAAGCACAATAATAGGTTACCTCTTGGTATTATATGAAACTAAGTCAACAAGGAAGAGGCAGAAGAAATAGAAAGAAGAAAATAAATATAAACAACTTAAAAAATCCGCAAGTAAGAGCTGACATAGTGACGGCATTACGAGAAAATATTAGAAATAATAGAGAACACACTTGGGAAGAGATTCTGGAAATTTACAACCAAACAAGCGAACAAAATCTTGGAATTTCACAACCACAAAGAAAAATCTGGATAACCGATAACACATGGGCCTTGATTAAAAGAAAAGGTGAAATGAAGAAAATGATAAACAACAGGATGGCATCAAGAAGAGAATATGAAGAAATAGCGAAAACAGTGAAAAGAGCTGCAAGAAGAGATACAAGGAAATTTCTGCAAAATTCAGAGGAGAGGAGGAGGAGAAGCAGAAAAAGCAGCACAGCAACATAACCCGAGAGAATTGCATAGCATAGTCAAGAACTTAACAAACCAGTCGGAACAACAAAACAAACCAATTAAAGATAAAAATGGTGCGCTCATCACAAACTTAGAGGATCAATTAAAGAGATGAAGAGAACATTTCCAAGAACTGAGCAACGAAGAAAGTACAAATAATGAAGCAGACATAAGAAACAGAGACAATGCAAATATCCACACAACTGAAGGACTGCCAATATCTACTCAAGCTCCAAATATAGAAGAAATCAAAACTACAATCAATATCCTGAAGCACAACAAAGCAACAGGTGAAGATGGAATTCCAGCAGAAAAAGCCAAACTGGACCCCGACCTATTCGCAAAAACAATTGACCCCACATCAGAAAAGAGAATATACCACCATCATGGAAGAAAGGAATTATTGTCAAGATACCTAAGAAAGGAGACTTGGAAAATTGCAGCAAATGGAGAGGAATCACGGTTCTAAATACTATTCATAAGATAATAGCAATTATTATAATAAAGAAAAGATTAGAAGAAGTACTAGAACCAATACTACGGAAAGAGCAGGCAGGTTTCAGACCAAACCGAAGCAAATACTTTACGGATCATAGTTGAACAATCCGTAGAATGGAATGCCCCACTATATCTACTATTCATAGATTTTAAGAAAGCATTCGACACAGTCAAGAGATGCGCAATATGGAGAACACTTACAAAGAAGGGAGTTCCTGAAAAAATCATCAACATCATCAAAGCGATGTATGAAGATGCAGAGACAACAGTTCAACACAGAGGTAAGATCAGTGATCCATTCTACACCAATATAGGAGTTAGACAAGGATGTCCACTATCACAACTTCTCTTCAACACAATACTAGACGACATTCTAAGAAAAGTTTGCACTGGAATAAACGGAATTGAATGGGATCCTCTTCGGCAACTTAGAAGACTTAGATTACGCAGATGATGTATGCCTCATATCAGGAAATCAAAGGGACCTACAGAACAAAGTCAACAGATTACAGGAAGAAGCAAAGAAATCGGGGCTGGAATTAAATATAGAGAAAACCAAGGCAATGAGGACAAAGAACAGTGATAGTGAGCCAATAACAGTGAGTGGACAACAGATAGAATACATAGAAGAATTCAACTACTACCTGGGGAGCATCATAACATCAAGAGGAGGTACAACAGAAGATGTCAACAGCTGTATAAATAAGGCAAGAAGAACATTTGGGAGCCTAATGAAGATATGGCGGAGCAACCAAATATCAAGAACAACAAAGCTAACAATATTCAGAGCATGTGTTAAGTCAACATTAATATATGGCAGTGAAACATGGCTCACTTCGGTCAGAATCAAACAGAAGCTACAAGCATTCATCAACAAGTGCTTGAGAATTATATGCAGAATATTCTGGCCGGCAAGAATTAGCAACGAGGATTTATGGGTGATAACTAGAGAAGAACCTATCAACAGACAGATAAATAGGAAAAAATGGAAATGGATAGGTCATACACTAAGGAAATCAGAAAGTGATATAGCAAGAATGTATACACAATTTACCGCCCCAATATCACAACCAAATTGTTTGTTAAATAATACTTTTTAGCATTTTAAATTTTAAATATTTATTTTTAACATAAAAAAGAATACAAAACAATGAAATTTTGTGATTTAATTGAATTTAAGCTTTGAAATTTAAAAATATTTCGATTTATAAATTTAAATATATTGACATTAGAGATGAATTGCCACAATACAATTTATTATTGTTTTTACTTGTGTAATTTTGATTATTATCAGCCATATTATTACTAATATCCTCAAGTGATTCCATCTGGTCCGATAATTGCATTGTATACTACTATTGCACATTTTTGAGACATTTTATATCTGATTTTGTTGAAGAAGTATGTTTTTTTCCGATGACTTGAAAATATTTTTAAGACTTAGTACTCTAAGAGACTGATTTAAACTTCAACGTGATCTAGATAATGTTGTAAATCGGTGTAATTGTAATAATTTGTATTTAAATATTGCTGAATATGCTGTAATTTCTGTAATATAAATAGATAGTTTGAGATTGTGTCGTTGGTTTATCAAACAAATCTAACAGGAGAGCAGCGAAAAACAAAAGTTTGCAAATTCACAAAATTTAAAAAAAAAAATAATTTTTTACTACCATCTTTTATTTCTTTTTAAATTTATAATTCAATAACGAAAGTCCTAAAATAATTTTCCATTTTACCCATTCACCTTAATTGCGGCAATTCCCGTCATTTTTTTTCCCCACTGAAATCGTAATGACGGCGATTCCCGCATTTTTGCAAAATTTAATTTAGTAGTCACCGAGTGCTATAAATGTACTAAAAAATAAGTTTTGTGTTATATTGAGCAATGCTTTAAATAATTTAACTCAAAAGTGCTAAAATATATGACACATTTTCAAAAAATAACGAATTTTTGTGTGTGGTAAAATTCTTAGATAATGCATGATAATAATTCTATGCTTGTCAAAAATTAATTACAGGAATTCCCGTAAAATTAACATATATTTGAGATAGGAACAAAATTTATTGCTTCTATTAGATGACTTAAAAATTTTGTTGTAAGTGGACGTCAAAGAATTATTTTTTTAATTTAGCTGCATTGCAGGTACATATAAAATGTATGAAAGAAAAATTCGGGATTCACCGTCAACATTTTTTGTATGGAAAAATCAAGTGATTTTTTCAGCAGACTTTATAAAAACTAGGTGAAGGCGGATGTGTTAACATAATTAATGAAAACTTCATTTCCTTCAAAACAAATCGTCGAAAGACTATACGGCGATCAGTGCTTTACAAGTTATGAGCTGTTTTGTCACTAAACATCAGTTTTATTTGTACTAATTTTTTTTTATTTTCATTTATTTTGAATGCAAATATTTTTATTTTATTCATTAGAAAAAACCAATTTCATTTAGTAGGTAGGTTAGGTCTATGCATCATATTATGTGTGTGGTTTTTTTTTATCTGAATTATTTGATTGTTTTCCTTTTCATGTCCAACATGTACCTGCAATAAATATGCTTAGTGAATTCCATATTAATGTACTAATTATGCTAGAAATGAGCCAATTACGAAATGTGTCATTAAGCTTAATTACCGAGACATACCGAGAAATGTATTTAAAAATGCAATAATGGCTTAGATATTTATTTTTATTTTCAAAATAATAACTCTGTCTTTGTTAACTGTTTTTTTTAAAATGTTTTGAACATTTTTCTATATTTATATTATTACCGTTCAAGTGCGGTATATGTTTTTTCTTGTTTACTCAGTACTTATTAAAATATTTAATTACTAGAAGAAACCCTCGGGTACATACCCGGCCGAACAAAATAAAGCAATTTTTCTGTGAAACGGCATAATAAAATGATTTTTGATAAAATTAAATATTTGCCATGTTGAAAGTATCTGACAGCAATATATAGAATGGTAATACTAATAGCACACCATAAAAACATAAAATCGTTCAAATATAATCTTTATAAAATAAACTCTTTTATTTATAAAATAAAATATCAAAACTATCTGATATAATTAAACTTTTTTATAAGACTTAAATTGTTTTTATTATTTTTTTAATTTTCGAGGGAAGGTGAAAGCCTTGAAAATACTATGCAGACCGCAAACTTAGCTATGACTCAAACCTACTAAAGCCACCGAAACTCTTTACCATAACTGGTAAAGACCGATTAATTGATTTTTCGCGTTATTCAATTACAATATTCTAGCAAAGCTCCTGGTATGCAACATTGTCAGTTACGCGGTCTCTGTCAGTAGTTTCTCCCTGCAGTGGATTTTGTTGCTCTTGACATTGCTGTTTAGAGCTGAAACGTTTCACAGCAAAATTATTTTTTTTTTTGGTTGACCGGAGATTTACCAGGGGGTTTTCTAGTATGTATATACATATTCATCAAATCAAATATCCCCTATTCCTTTTTATTAAAATTAACTATATACAATCATATTGGTTCGATAAACATAATAATATATCATATCACTTCAGTTGTCTCTTTTTTGTATTGATGAATATACGTTTCTTTAAAATGTGTTAATCTGTAAAATTATATAAATTCCTATAGATTTCGTGTATCTGAAAAGGAAATACTAATATATGCATTTTATAAATTTTCTATTAAAACCTATATTAATGTTATCCTACTAATTAATTTTTTTTTCCTACTAAAAGTGTAAAAAACCAAATGCGATAATCCAAAAACTATAAAAAAAAATTTTACTCAAAAGAGAATCGAACTCACAAAAATAATTTTAAAAAAAATTTTACTCAAAAGAAAATGGAACTCACAAAAATTTCTTATATTAACATGACGCATCATTGATTGATTGAATAAAGAAAACAACGAAGGCACACGAAAAACCACGAAAAGTGTGCCTTTACTAATCGTGCTTTCGTATATTATAATATAGATACATGTTTAATTTTTTCTATAAATTAATTTGTTTTTTAAATTAATAAGTTTTTATTTTAGAATATATACTTATGTCTGTGTCAGAAAATTTGTTCGTAGACAAAATAAATAAATAAATAATAAAAAAATGTACTCTTTTTTTGTTACGCATATTACGGCAAGCGATTTTCTTCATCTTTGTTGAATAATTCTGTGATCGATTTGGTATTGCATTTAAACATTTGGAGATACTCAAAAAATGTTATGGTATATCTTGCTTTGGAAAAGAGGGTTCACCCAATTGATAAAAGCTGATGTTGAAGCATATATTCTGCTAGATATTGAAAGTTGAGTATATATTTAATGTTGAGGTTGTTAAAATCGTCTGATCTATGCCCGAGCTAATCCTTTTCCGAATCAATAGCACGACAAATATATTTTTTTGTAAGTTATTTATTGGTTATAATTAATGATTTTTCTTGAATGTAAATTTGTTGTAAATTCTTATTTCTGGTATATTGGTACTGGTATCTGGATATTGCTGAGACGTTATTCCTCTGAGTCCACGTTCTAGAAGAAAGAAAATTTTTGTAGAAGGTTTCCCTGAACCCACATTTTCCATTTTCTTTGTCGTGTTGTTTGTTGTGGTGTTGCCTGACGCTTGTGTGGTATATCTTCCTAGTGCATGTGATGCCGCCTATGTGTCAAATTTGGCAGATATACCAGACGTTGAAGTAACATCAAACATCGTCCATCAATAAAGACATTCTTATGTTCCATACTATGATTTGCATACGCATTTTGTATTCGAAATTTCCCGTCGTTTTTTTATTTGTTTTCGATTCTCTAATCTAGATTTTTATGTTAATTTTACATAAAATTTTCTATATTTGATGTGCGGTTTACTATATACCAGATGTTATAAGAGAATTATACTTAAAAATTGGTACTAGTAGTGTAGAGTACAATAGGGAAATATGTTGAGTAACTTAGATTTTGTTATTCACTTCTTTTAGTTAATAAATAATAATAACGCTATCGTTCTTTCCAACCCAAAACCCCTTACATTTAAATTTTTTAATCCCCTAACCGGAAATTTTTTTGGTTTATTGTTGAATGATATGATTCCAATTTTATTTTAACCAAATTTATTGAAAGACAAAAAACGGGAAAACTGTCTGAGTTGGTTATTATTTATTTCTGATGGAATCGATTGAAAATCAATAACATTTCATTATTTATATTGAGACACTTTGGGAATTGATTTAACTTCCCACCTTCATGACTGCATAATATACTAAATTTGCTATTTGTTACATAAAATTAAAGTTTGAATGGATTTGCATATATCTATGAAGAAAAACACAAAAAAAGATTTAATATAACAAAAAACAAGGTTAGGTAAGACAACACAGTGAGAAATAAATAGGGGGGGGGGGGACAAAAACAACATTTAATTATTATTAAATATGAAATAAATTATTTTTAATACATATTTACTTTTTAATGTTACCTAAAACATAATAGTAACTATAATAAATATCAGTTTTTAATGTTGGTAATAAAATTATTCGCGAAAGCACAAATAAAATATTTTCCATTTCATAATAATTTTTCGTTACGCACTTTCTATAACTCTGTTATTACGAGTCACGAAAAGAATTTAAAAAAACTCACTTTTTTTTTTTTTTTTTTTTTTACTATTTTTGAAATTTATTTTCATTTCTGAATTGTACGTGACTTGAAGAGAAGTTTTCACTATTCCAACGTTACGACGGCATAATACGAAAAACGAAATTTAATTCACTTTAGTTTCGAAGTTAAAATTTCTAATTCGAACATTTCTGCTACGTTAATTTTTTTTTGTTCATATGTGGTTATTCGAGAAAAAAAAACAGACTATCAAAAATTTATTATACCATAAGAGTAAATTTTTACACATATTCATACAAACATAAACAACACAAAAAAATAAGGGTTTTGACGTGTTAAGAAAAATGGATCTAAAGTTTCAAAATATAATACAATTAACCTTTGAGTAAGCAATGAATGCCTTTGAATTTCTGTTTTTTATATTGCACAATTTTAGATTTTTGTTTTTAGTTAGCCTTGGAAATATTGAAGAGTTGTAAGTAGGGGTATTAGGCTATGATATTTTTACAGCTCAAAAAACGTTGTTTATGAAGCAAATTATATTTTGTAATTTATATTTCGTCACAATAATACAGGTACCATGGCATTCTGGCATAGCAAGAAGAAAACGAAGCTGCAGATTATCTAGCAAGAAATGCATCAGATACGCTTTTCATACGGTAAAGTCCATTCTGTGGGATTGCCCTGGGCCAACATTCCTGGAGATCTTCAAGCGAAAATGCTCATATTCAAACGGTCTCTAAAGAAAAATAAAACTCTTCTACATGACAATAGGAAACAGATGCATATCATGGCAGGGATAATAACAGACCACAGCTTAGTGTAGAAGCTCTTTATGAAATGGACCTAACCGAAAACAACTTACGCAGAATATGTGAAATATAGGAAGACTATATTGAACATCAGCTCTGTGCATGCGACGGACTCACTCTTAGCAGACTTTGTCACCTGAGAACAATATTCCGCTAACAATGGGAGCTATATTCAGCATATAATTGAAAAATATACTGATCGATAGCACAACTGACTGACACGGATTATCACAATAAGCCCATTTGTTTATGCAGTGATATAGGGTTCAGATCCACTCTCGTAATTGCCTAATTTTATCTAATAAAATGTATATCTTTCGGGTCAACTGTACCCAATTTATCAATTTATTCTATTAATTTTATGTCATGAAACCTTGAAAAAACTAACTGAAATATTTAACTAGCCTGAGTAAAAGTAAATATGTTTAATATTCTAGTTAATAAAATACGTTATCACAATGGTATCATATTCATATGGAACGTACTACAAAATTGATAGTGATAGGCACTTATATTGTATTTGACAATGACATAATAGATTACTATATAAAAAAACAGATAGTTGAACAATGAGGACATAAGTAAATTATTATTGATGATGGCATAAACTTAGAAATACATAATTTCTAACGTCAATAATGGGAAAAAGGAAAAAAATTGGGGTTAAATAAATTTAATTTATTGTTTAAGTTTTCAGAGGATTGAATCTGAATAATTCGGAAAACGGTAGATATATTTGCGCCAAGAACGGAATTAAAGAATAATGAAATTTGTGTTGTGTGTCAAAATTGTTTCAATAGTTAGTCAAATAGTAGCTAGTCAATAGTCAATAGTAGTTCAAGTTGTACTGTAATCAATTTGAAAATATTTCTCTGCCAAATATGCTGAACGTATACAATGCCCATCTTATTAGGTTTAGCTTCCTTATCAAAACAAGAACGCTGACGAATGCCATTATATGTTCGCTCGTTAAAATAACCCACCAAAATATCCAAAACAAACGTTGACGTTTATTTATTTTTGTTTAAATTTTTATATAACAATTACTGTAAAGTGAAAATTTTGTTGTTGTACACACTGAAAGTTCAAATTTTAATGTACAGCGGTACCACAATTCTAGACGGCTTTATATAAAATAAAATATGCATGAAAGGTTTTTGAAACACACCGTACGCCAGCGTTTTTGTTTAGGCTAGGCACAAACGGTAAAATAACAAATCTAAAATAAAAAACTGTATATACAATTTTGCATCTACTTTAAAGAATTATAATTGAATATGAATCGGCGGTGAATTTGTGGTATAATTCCACAATCACGATAAACAAATGAAATTACTTCCAATATTGAAATAGTAGCTTTCCTAACCATTTTTTTTTTTTATATAAAAATATTTTATCTATGTAATTATATGTTGCTGTACAATCTCACACATGCAAAAACATGTTAAACCACGATTCCAAAAGAATTTCACCCCCCTCTTCTGAGAAGATAAAACCTAAGGTATATAATTTTAGTACTTAAATAAATATAAAATTTGTTTTGTTTTTTTCTTTATTTTCTTTTTTTTAACATGTTTTTTACATACATATTAAATTTTTTCAATACCCTAGACAAAAGAAAGAAAGAGACAACAACAATAAAATAAAAATAATTTTTTTTTTTTCAACATCACGTTTCTTTTTTCGTCCTTTATGGTTTAGGAAATTTTTAAGTACACAGTTTACAACTTTAAGTGAGCTGGGGACATCCTTATTTCATGTTTACGAGAAGGACGACTATTTTAGTACATACTCGTTTTGGAAAATGAGTTATAAAAAGGAAAGCAAATAAAATAGTAAAAAAAAAACAAACAAATATAATAAAAAACTAAAAGTGAGAAGTAATCGTTTCCACTGTTTTTTGTTTTCTCCACATTTTTGTAAAGCATTTTTTAGTAGCAATTTATCGAATCTTCATAATTCTTAACCTAAAATATAGAACTTAAAAAAAGTGTAGATATAATTTTGGGTTTGCTTTCACAAAATTTTTTAGTTGACTGCTTATATAGATTACAGGGAGCACGAGCGGCAATATAAAGTAGAGTACTGCTATGTTTAGATATAGAAAATGAGTAACGTAAGAAAATAATTTCAGAAAAACTAGTTGTGTATGGTATTGATAAAACAATATTGGTTGATGATATTATATTGTTTTATTGTGAATTACAATTGACAATTCTTGACTTGTAATGGCAATGACTTGTAATTGACAATAATTCTTTGTGACAATTGACGATTCTGAATTGCGATTGACAATTCTGGCAAAACTGAACAATCATTTTTTGTTACAATTGCCAATTCTAAATTGTAATTGACAATTTTTGATTCTGGATAATTCTGGCAAAAATGCAACAATCATTCTTTGTTACAATTGATGATTCTGAACTGTAAATGACAATTTTTTATCGTAGCTTACAATTTTGGAATTGCGATTAACAATTCTGGCAAAAATGAACAATCATTCTTTGTTACAATTGACAATTCTGAATTGTGATTGACAATTTTTGACTTAAAATTCTGAAATTACGATTGACAATAAATTCTGGGCAATTCTGGATTACAATCATTCTGACAAAAGTGGACAATAATTATAAATTTCAATTGAAAATTTAACTATACAATTGACAATTTTGGATTCTGTAAATCCGCTGACTTCACAGACCTTCAATAACAAGATCTTTTATATACTTAAGACCTCGAATATTTGATTTATGAGTTGAGATTCATCATTCATTTCAAGTATTTTCACTAACACATAACTAATATTTGCTTTTTTTATTGTTATTTGCTTAACATGCCTCACATTTTCTGACCATAACATCATAATTATTGTCGCCAGATAAATTAGCTTAAATTTAAAATTATTTTCATAAAACTAATATTCCAGTTTTGATATTTGAAGTGTGGTATAGTATCCAACATTTTATAGTTTGCCACATTTATATTTTTTATGTGTGTGTACTACAAAAATTACTGAAACATAATATTATGAAAATATTGAAATATATTACGTACTCTTTTTCGCTGTTCATATTTTCTATTCCGTTTCGCTTAAGTCGTTAATGCAGTATATTTGTAGACGAATTAAACTTAACTTTTAACCATATTAAACTTTTACCCATTTTATATTGTTGAGCCCTAGAAAATTTAAATAGTAAGCTTACAATTTTAGACCTTCCCACTTTTACCACCGCATTCTTTAAATTGTTTTGTAGGCAAATTTATTCTAGCTTGTCATATTTCCAGAGAGTATCAACAATTTTAGATATTTATTGTACATTTTTTTTTATCTTCTTCTACATTTTGTTCAATCTAGCTTGAAAATTTTAAATTGATGTAACTATCTTTTACAATTCCGGATCAAGTTGGATATCTTCAACATTTCTGATGACGTAAATTATGTTCACGTGATTCTTCTTCTAGTGGTGCTCTTTCACTCTTCAACATCTTTCTTTTTCAATATTTTCTTTCAAAACAACATCTTCCGAATAAATGCAATATTTAAATTGATACTGCTTTGCTTCCTGAATTTTGTATTCATGTAATTACATGAATACTTACTGCATTATAAATTTTAATGAGCATTTCATTTATATATAATCAATTTTGGCCCAAATTTCTATTCATCTTATGACATTGTAAGTGGGACGAAATAAATATTTTGTGACTTAAATTTATTTATCGGTGCAAATATTTTCAATACATCTTATAATAATTTCATCTACAGATCAATCTATGGATAAAAAAAAAATGTTAAACCCCTTCCGTTAATTTTACAGTTTTTGGTCATTTTTATTTCCAAAATTATTATGAACATCAATAAAAGTAAATTTCCGTTTTGTCTTACAATAATGATGAATAATATTATAATGAGTAAATTTTAATATTGCGTAATATGTACATTACGATTGGCCATACTTTAATACCTATACTTACATATACAGTGACGATCAAAATTAAAGACTCAAATTTTTGTATTATACTTTTTTCATATTTTAATTTCAATTTCGTAATTTTATTTTAAAATTAAATTTGTTTATTAATTATAAGGATAGTTATGCAATAGTTCCCGTAATTATCGGACGCTTTCAAAAATAAAATGCTTTTGGTTTTATTTATTTTTATGGAAGATTTGACGCAGTTTAAATATTTTCTGCTTTACTGAGCAGGATATTGTTTGCCAAAAACCCTAGTTTGTTAAAGTTATTTGAAACCGTGGTACATATATTTTAGTATTATTTGAGCAAATTTTTTTTACTTTAATTTAGCTTGGTTGAGTTTTATTTTAGAACGAGCTAAATTTTTAAATGACAAAAATACTAAAAGAGATAAAAAATATCAACAACACTTTTTAACAATAGTAGCGTTCCATTATGCTGTGTAAACTAACCCTTTTTACACATTTTTAAACATAGCTATACTACCTCTTGTGATTGTGTAGAAAATGGTTATTAACAATCTACTTTCCGCTAGGTGCTTAATATTTTTTTTTTGTATGCTGAATAATTATTTAGTGTCATATTTATAATTTGAAGTTTGATATCGACATTTAAATAAACAAAAATTTAAATTGCAATACTTTTCAACAAAAAAATAATTTAAATATGATAAGTAACCATTTTATTTTAAAAATATTACATATAAAACTAAATTTAATGAAACAAGACAACACCAAGAGAAGAAGAGATAAATTATTTTTGATAAATAAATTTCCAAAACAAAACAAACTAATATCAATGTTTTTGGGTTATGTTTTGCTCATTAGTATAAAATGAGCATTCCTTTTATAATCTGCTCATTATTAGTTTACACAGCTTAATGGAACGCTAATAATGTAGTAAATTCATTTCTATGTACATATTGGGGCTTACGATTGAAAATGAAACGGAAAACGAAACGAAACGATCATCACTATCACCTTCTTCACATTTTGAAGAAGTGTGAATAAAAACATTTTCGAAACTTAACTGGCAGTTGTCAAAAACATATGTTTCAATTTTTTGTGGTTTTTTTTCTTTATTTTGATTTATTTATTATTTATACCTTTAGCACAAACAGTTTACAAAACAAAATTATATACATATACTTATTTGCTACAAATAAAATTAAAATTAAAATTTATTAAACAATTACATACATTTTAATAAAACAAAACAAAAAAGAATAGCAAAATCCTAAAAAATAGCGATTGTATAATTTTTGTGTTTGTGAATGTTTTAATAGTGTAGAGTCAATGTCTTAAATAAATTGAATGAGTGTAGATGGTGCAAATTTCAAATAACAATATTGCTTGAAATTAAAGTTGATTTTAAATAATTGCCTTTTACAATCTCTGTAATGAAAATAACATAAGAAACCTCACGCTTAAAGTTCAATGTATACACACAGATCAATTAGTTTGTCTTTGCTCATATGGTGGTAAGATAATAGGATTAGGCCATCACAAGTAGCGTATAGCGAATCTAAAGAAATTTTGTATTGCCTACCATATTGTGTACCATATAAAAGGTTGTACGTTCTTACCTTACTAAAAGAGAAGTGCACAACGACTCAAGAACATAGGGATCTGAAAATTCATTTGGCCAACGTTTAATAAATTTTAATAATCTTATATATTAATACGCTTAAACGTCTGTTAAACTTTTAACAAAGCTTTTACAACACAAAGCTTTTTTCAACTAGATTTTTTTTTTTTTTTTTTTTTTCTCCTATTACTCCGCGTGGTAGCATAGGGCTTCGATAGTGAACCTCCATTCCTCTCTGTTGAGTACTACTTCCTTAATATCGTCCCAGGTATAATTGTTGACTGTTAATTCTTGATCGATTGTGCGTCTCCATGTGTTGTATGGTCTGCCGGGTCTCCTTTGTCCTTGTGGATTCCACTCTAGAGCTCTTCTTGCTATATCACTTTCTGATTTCCTTAGTGTATGACCTATCCATTTCCATTTTTTCCTATTTATCTGTCTGTTGATAGGTTCTTCTCCAGTTATCATCCATAAATCTTCGTTGCTAATTCTTGCCGGCCAGAATATTCTGCATATAATTCTCAAGCACTTGTTGATGAATACTTGTAGCTTCTGTTTGATTCTGACCGAAGTGAGCCATGTTTCACTGCCATATATTAATGTTGACTTAACACATGCTCTGAATATTGTTAGCTTTGTTGTTCTCGATATTTGGTTGCTCCGCCATATCTTCATTAGGCTCCCAAATGTTCTTCTTGCCTTATTTATACGGCTGTTGACATCTTCTGTTGCACCTCCTCTTGATGTTATAATGCACCCCAGGTAGTTGAATTCTTCTACGTATTCTATCTGTTGTCCACTCACTGTTATTGGCTCACTGTAACTATTGTTTGTCCTCATTGCTTTGGTTTTCTCGATATTTAATTCCAGTCCCGATTTCTTTGCTTCTTCCTGTAATCTGTTGACTTTGTTCTGTAGGTCCCTTTGATAAACTAGATTAGACAACTTTATTAGAACCAAACTATTACGAATTACGATAGTGTGCAAAATTTAATTTAAAGACATAAACCACAAAACAATAAAACCAAATAAAACCAAAAACAAATTAAAATTAACCTAAAAACAATTAACCTATTGAGCAATAGCATTGATTATATCTGATTATATGAATTAATTTAAAAAAAAAAAAAACAAAGTAGCAAAGACAAAAACCGAATTATCAGAATATAATTATTATATCGATAAAATAGCTTTGTTAAAATATTACGATATTACAGCAAAAAAACTTACCGGTAAAACAAATAGTAAATTTAGAAAATATATTTTTACCTCACCCATGTTCAGAAATTCCAATAATTGAAATTTATTTTTTTTTATTAACAAATAATTCAAAAGTATAAATTCAAATGCGCAGTAGCATTGAGTAAATATTATATTGTACATGGAGAATCATAAACCGAGACTTACGATCCGCTAAGAAGAAGAAAAACAAAATATGTTGTGACATTATTATCAGTTCCAATTCAATACACGGCAAATTTAGTACACATAAAAATTAAAAAAAACTTTAAAAAAAAAAATCAAAGACTACCCTTACCTACATCAGAGAACCTAGCGGGATAACAATATAACAATAACAGTCGAGTACAAAACACTGAAGAAGTTTGCAAGTAGTAGACGAAATACGCGTATCTGTATGATAAGCATATCAGTAAAATTAAAAGGAAAATATTCGACTATTTTCACTGTTATACCAAAATTTTACTCTAACGCTGGAAAACAAGTTTTTATAAAAACTAAATATACAAATAAAAATGATATATGATTCGCCTTTCTGATTCGATATGATTTAACAAAACCATAACCAATCATAACCTTCACTATAATGGTCATATCTAATCATACCAAAACGTCAAAACCAAAATTTAAAAGAAGTGAAATAAAAATATAAATTCTATAAATAAATGTTTTTGTTTTTTTATTTTGAGTTTTGAAATAGTTAGGGCTATTATGATAATAAAAAAAAACACAAAAAACGACTTTGTGACTATTTTAATGTGTTTTTAATGTGAGTGTGGTATGTATTTAGTTTGAATTTGACAGCGACATCTCTGTTCGCCACATTTTGTTCAAATATACGTCTCTTTTAATAGTATTTGTTAGGGACCGTTTAGACATCAGATTTGGTTTCATGGAGGTTTTGTTTTACTTACTTTTATTACATTTACAAATTTTATTGCAATTACATCAAATTTTATTTCAAAAGTTTTAATTACATATCTCAAAGATAAACAAAAATAGTTGCAAAGTATACTATATTTCTTCATGCAAAATCCACTTTCTAAACTTGCAAAATACGAAGATACGAATATGCGTTACGAGTATTAATAATAAATACTTATAAACAAATATAAGTATACTGTGTAATTTCAGAACATTTATGAAATATAAATATTTAAATAGTAAATCAATTATTCTAAGTATTTGTATTGATAAATAATAATAATAATATTTAATACACATTTTTTGTATTTTTTAATGCATATCTTTCAATATATTGGCATAACACAATTAAAAGTTTATAAATACCTTTTCTCGCAAAATTCACTTTTTCAACTTGCGAAATACAAAAATGCGTGTCGAGCACTATTATTTAAAAAAAAAAATTTATCATATTATATAACAAAGTCGGATGTCAAATTTTAATGAATATAATTTATACGTTATAAACGCAATTCAAAAACGTATAAACGTTGCCTTATATAAAAGTTTTCTTCAAAACTATTAGCGGTCAAAACTAATTTATAATAAATAAATAAATACCTAAATAAAAAATATAAAAAAAATAGTTATAGATAGATCAAACAATATTGTAAGCTGCTAGCTATTCCCAGCGTAACATTCGCCGGTTTAGCATTAGCATTATAAATGAAACAATTTATTTTATTTATTTCTTTTCTTTATTTTCTTAAAAAAAATCAATGTTTTACAATTATAGTTTTAAGTTTTTCAATTTAACTCATTTTTTATGTAATAAAAAATATGTAAAACATTGATTTTTTTTTTAGAAAATAAAGAAAATAAATAAATAAAATAAATTTTTTCATTTAAAATGCTAATGCTAGACCGGCGAATGTTACGCCGGGAATAGCTAGTATATATTTATTTCGTTTGGTAATATAATCCAATCATTTATGTTAATTTTAACAAAATTAGTTAAACAAACCTATACTAAATATAGATTATATAAATCCATCTATACAAGAATTTATATTTCTTCTATTTTCAATGACTGGCTGATGATCACTAGTATTGCGGAAAATTTTGTAAAGAGACTGTATTGCAAGCCATACATACAAACTAAATCCTATCCAAAAATTATTATATACATTATATATTTTTAATTAGCAAATTTATTTGATTGAATATATTTGAGGACTTCTAAATAAAATACAAAAAAAAAACACCGAAACTAATCAAAACAAATGTAACTGGTAGCAACATTCTGGTATCATCAATTCAACTTTTTCAGTTATCAAATATGCAGTTGCTATAGTACAGCCAAGTACTACGAAGAGACGATAATGAATTAGTAAATAGCCAGGGTAGCAAATATAAATGTTTTTCCTGTAAAGGTATAAAATAAAATTATGCATATTTATTTTAGTAATTTATTTTAAAAAAACTCAATCTTAAATTGTAAAAGAATTTTTGTTTACATGCATTACATGCTAAAATTTCACTTTTTTTTTTTGTTTTTAAATTTGAATTAAAAAATAAATATTTCATTTGCCAAAAATAAACATAAATAAAAGAATAGTTTCTAAGTATATATGCTAATTTTTTAATTCAAAAATACAAATATAAATACCCAAATTAGTTTAATTTTTTTTATGTTTGTTAACTTTTTCCACACAAACGTTAAGAACAACTGAACGTTTGATTTTTGCACTACAAACGTTTTCCGTTTTCGTTTTCTGTCATATCAAATGATAAACGTCAGTGATATTCGGAAAACGATTGAACGTTTTCGTTTTCAATCATAAGCCCCATGTCTATATACCTACATTTTTTTTTAAACTTTTCAGTGAAATGATAGTGAACTGCAGACAAATATTATTGTATGTTATATTTTTTAAAATCTTTAAGTCATATAAAAGGGAATATTGATAATTAGAAATTAAAGCATTTATAAAAAAAAATAGATACTTACATGAAAATGGTTAATAATTTGACCTGAAGAAATTAAGCTAATATTCATAAATTAACTCTAGCTACTAAGAGGTATAGCTTACATTGTTTTTGTCTGCTTCGGTCTCACAATATTTACTTTGTAGAGGACACAATAATGAAATGATCTACTCCGTTCGACTGTTGTATTAAGAAGAAGTTTATTATAATAATTTTATCTTAATCTAAGTTTTACAATTTACATTTGTATTAGTTATATTAAATTATTAAATCTACAGTTAGAACTATTGCATTTGACAAAGCATGATAAACACTCATTTTGAATGGGCAATCCATTTATTAAGTATTTAAGTATCAAGCTCTGTCAAATAGGCACTATAGTTAAATAAAAAAATAAATTAAATTTAGCTTGAGTGTGTTTTATTGCGTACGATTCGAATTATTTGTCAAATATTTAATTTGTATATAGACTTTTCCAAGCATAATAAAATTTGTGTCAGAAGAAATTGTGGTATTATTTTAGCTAGCAGAATTTAATTAAAGACCTGATAAGATAATAAATTTAAGGTGTCAAATATATAAAATTTGAAAACTTTTATATATTTTTTTTAAATGATTTTCAAACGTGTTAATTTTTTGGTGTATTATCAATTTTTGTATAGAGAATTGTCTGTTATAGTCTGTTGCAAGTTTTGTGTGAATAAAATAATGAAACAAACAAAACAAAAAAACAGTTTTATATATTTTTTATAAATTAATTGAATATGTTTTCTTAATAATCCTTTGTCAGTTTTGAAAATTGTTATTTCAATTTTCCTTTTTAATTCACATGACATTAAATTAGTTACATTTAATACGGTTCTGTGTGGTGATTATAATTTAAAATAATTATATAAGAGCAAAATATATAAATGTGTAAATAATAATAGGGGATTCTGAGGGAGATGTTGTATCGGCGTAGGACCTAATGATAATATCCGAAGGATAGCTGGAATTCATAGGTTCAAAAAAATATATCTTGTATCTTATCCTTTAGGGACGGAAAGGACATTTAAAAGTATCCTTTTTGTATTGATTTTTTGTATAAAAACCGTTATATCTGTTGATCTGTTAGATATATACTTATATATTATGAAAGACAACGGTGTGGAGCTATTTCAGGCTATATTAGGTATTCTAACATTTATTTGATGATGACTGGTGAGATATTTAAGTTCAAAGTATAAAATTTTGGAAAATAAATCTACATCTATGAATATCTTTAATAAAGTAATCTGTAATTTAGTTAAATTTTAAATTATTTTGTAAAATTTATAATTTTCAATTAAAATTTTTTTTTTTCGTAAAAGTTAATCTATGTGGCTTATATTTTACTTTTTTCTCAATACTGTATTTTCTCAATCGATCGATAGCTTTCTTTCACATTTAGTATAAATACTGGTGCTCATCATCATCATCATCTGTTGGTTCTACAACTTGGGGTGAGCCTTAACCTCGTTCACAACTTTCCTCCATCCGTTAACTCCAATCTTTCGACAGTTGCCCTCGACTTCGTCCAGCCATCGTGATCTTGGTCTACCTCTTGCTCTTGTATTGTACGGTACTGCGTCTAATATTCTTTTTGGCTCATCTGGTGCTCATCAGAGTCTGTTTTGTTGTATTTTTCCTACTCCTTCTTGATTTTCAACTAAGTTTTACTACTTTTAATAAAATCTAGAATTTGACAGATTCTCTTGTAGAATCTTTTATCTTATCCACAAATTTATTACTAATATTGTGTTGTTGGCAATAGAAGACAAATATTTATTTGTACCCTTTAGAGTTGTTGTACCGCAAAAATATTTATTTAATAACTGCATGTTCACCCGTGATAAATTTCTAATAATTTTATGACATTTTAATATTTGACTTGATTGTGTATCACCAGTGATAAATACACGAGAATGCCCAAAAATATATTTCGGTTAAAAGTGAAGAAAGGACAAAAGATCAAATCAAATTAAACGAGTGCGATGCAGTGAATTTTATAAAGATTTATCAAGTCCATCTGGATCTAGTGTAGCTCGTTAAACCTTTCAGTACTCAGTAGGTATGTATTTGTAGACCTGGAATATGCAAAAAAATAATTTATATAAATATTCTGTAAAAGGCGTAGAACTTTGATTTTGAATCCAACTCTAAAATATCTCATAACTCACCATTTCGAATAATGTGTCGTACATAATAAAATTAAATACGTAGAAGCAATAACAAGGATCGGTCTTTGTGGATTTTATTTTTTTTTATGGCAAAAGCCATTAAAAGCACTAACTTCTAATAAATATTGAGCCTTTATTTCGAAGTATGTAATTAATTTGTTTAATAACTTGCATGTTATATGACTTTGAAATTTAGTTTCGAAATCTAGGACCGGTGACTCATCGGGCTCTGAGGAAGGAAAAATCAAATAACAACTTAAGATTAACAGAGTATTAACAATCTATAAAAAAGTTGGAAGTAAAAACGATATAAATAATTTCTGGCCAATATCATTCTCCACGATCTTCAGTAAAACTCTAGAAACATACATCAACGAACACGTTTTTAACAATTTAAAACAAAATAAATTATTATGCGAAAGACAATATGGATTTACATGTAAATCAAGTACGACCACAGCGCTGTTTAACGTAGTTGTAGATAATCAAACAAATATCAGCAAAGGAAAACGAGTAAGTGTAGTTTTGATCTAGATAAAGCTTTCGATTCCGTGGACAGCAAAATACTACTGAAAATTATGTTAGTATGTGGAATAATGGGTAATGAACACAAGTGGTTTGACAATTATTTTACAATATACCGAATGTGAAGTTTAGAACTAGATATAGAATACGGCTTAATTCAGAGAAGTTCTTTAGGACCAGTACTGTTTTCTTGCTACATTAGTAAGTTCAATAGTGTAAAGTTAAGTTGTAAATCATTTTTATAAGCAGATGATCTGGTAATGGTATACGCTGAAACAAATTATAAGCATTTAGAAGATAAAATAAACAGTGATGTGTTAAAAATCTATGACTGCATTTGCGTACACAAACAAACAGTAAACGTTAAAAAAACTAAATTTATGCTGTTTAAAGCCAAAAATGTAAATATATCTGTACGATATAATAATAATGTAATAGAGACAGTCGACCATTATATAAATATCTAGACATCATTATAGATGACGAATTAAATTGGAATGTCCAAATTCAAAACTTGATACCGAAAATTTGACGTATTGCTGGTCTATTTAAAAATTTAGGGAAAAGACTTCGTCAAAGTACAAAAATATCAGTATACTACAGTCTATTTCGCAGCACTATAACATATGGAATAGGTATATGAGGAAATACTTTTAATAAAAAAAAACAAGTAAACTTCAAAAAATACAAAATTAAGCGATAAAAAATCTTTTTGGATTAAAACATAGAACTGCTACAAGTGAAATACAAAAAAAAATATGGGATATTAAAGTTACAAGATTTTAAAAATCTAACTCAAGTGGTACTAATACATAATATTCAAAACAGATTTGTAAAATCCAATACAACAACTATAGAAAAAATTATGAAATACACCAATATGAAACTAGATCAGCTCATCGTATAAGATACTCAGCTAGCTTCCATCTACAAGGATTAGAACCCCTATACTCAACACTGGAGTTCGACTTTTTAATGAACTGGCGGATGATGTGAAAAACTTGCCAACAAAAAAATTTAAAAAAACATTAAAAACAATATTTTTGTCTACTAAACTTTAAATATTATAATAATTTAACCCTACAACGAATTATATTTTTTGAAAAATTAATATAAATTGTTATTTCTATTTTCTTAAATTAATTGTTACATATTTTTTATTTCTACTGTTATTGTCTTTTGTCTAAATATTAAAATAATATAACATTAACGATTTTTGATAACTATTTTTGATATAATTGTAATTTTTTTTCTTTTTTGTAAATCATCACCTACATTATATTTAAATTAATGAAATTTTACACACCATACATGTCATACGTTTCATTTTAAAATAAACATAAGAAGTACATTATATACTCTGTACGACCTCCTTAGCTCATTTTGAGAAACTTGAATAAATAAATAAAAAATAAATAAATAAAATCAAATGTTCACCGGTGACTCATTGGTAGTTAACGTAGTAGCTACGATTTAGTTTGATAGCTATAAAGCAAATAAAGTTGAATTTGTGGCGATACTTAACCAGTTATAAATTTCTATTTTTCTTAGATGAAAATAAAATTTCACTTTTCTTTCTTTCCTAAATAATAAATTTTATCAACTAAATTGTATAATAACTAGCATCATACCCCGCGACTACAACTTTTGGATTAAGATTAGATTTTCGAATATCAAAACAAATCTTAATATTGATATGCGAACGTATATAGTCTGTTAAACGTCCGATAGTTAGTTTTAGCAAATTAGGATAGAAAATTAAGTTTTTAGGTTGTACCTAAGTAAATAGATAAAATAAGATTCAAGTAAAACCTGGTCTCAATTAATAAAGAAGCCACAAGTTTAAGTCACTAAAAACTCTAAACTATCTTTATGTGACGCAATCTTTTAAAATTTATCCGTATCTCTTTTTCCAAGGAGTATGTTAATAAAGCAATCTTAACATTTTAGATACTGAATCAAAAAATAATAAATTGCTACGATCACATTTTTTTATCGCGAAAGAAGCTGCCAAGTCTATTTGAGTCGATGTAGTGTTCTTACTTTTGGAATTTCTTTAAATCTACCTTTACCCGACCCAAGATGGAATATAATTTGAACACATTTCGGCTGATGTTTCCTTTACAACTTTAAGCTACTTTGATTGCGATAAGGATCTCGCAGGTCATCTATTTGTATTGTGTGGTGGCCCAAGTATTATTTCCCTTCAACATCTGGAGCATTTTTATTGCTTTTATAGGCAAATACCCGATAGAACTAATTTTTCCCCTTAAACAGTTCCAAAATGAAATAAGAGCCGTCGAAAATGCCCAGTTCTATGTAATAGAAATATTAAGATGGCATAAAACAGTTTACTAAGTTCGGACAATGTAGAATCATGTCTCTTTTGATGTGTTTCCACTTTCAAACAACAACGTAGTGTATAGCTTACAGAAATTAATGATACATGTAAATTCCTACATTCTGCAACTTCCTACCAATTCATTTCGTACAATATTTTTCTATGTTTTTTCTATCTTGTCCTATTCCACAACCAAGTAGTACGTAAGTACTAATAATAAAAATATAGAAAAAAAGTAATTTAATATTTGCAAATGCTAAGGTCGAATCGACAAGTCACCTTATTATACACCACAAATACAATATTCCAATACTTAACAAGTTTTACTTAACAAAACCTGAAGCGTAACAAAAACCTGTCTACTGAAATTCTGTTCTAATGAAGTTCTCCTAGTTGGAAAATACCATTTTTTTTTTCATTTTTATAAAATAAAATTTCTTTCAACATTTTTACAAAATTTCTGCTGGACCCATACGTTTTATTATGCATAGCCACAGTTTGACTTCAATAGAGATGTTATCCCCTTTTTCCAAGATTTATGTTATCCCCAGAAATGTTGTCCCCTTTATTTCCAAAAATTAAAATTTGCTCGCAGAAGCTTAACTGCCTGTAGCCGCAAGTTGATTTTAAAAGTAGTGTTATATGCTTTATCCAAAATGTGAATAAACCATATTGGCTATGCCCAAAAGTAAATTAAACAAAAATTTAACGAAATTTAAACAACGGAATAGAACAGAATTATGGGTGGCCGTCAATCGTAGCACACCCAATTGAAATAACCGTTCATTTTCCACGCTACGGCCCACAGGGGTATTGTGGAAGCTGAATCGATTTCATTTGGTCAGATCTTAATTCGAAATAGATTTTGTTTCTTGTATCGCATATTGAGAATCGTTAATCGTTTCAAGCACCCAACCAACTCAGCCTATGGTAATTAAATTATTTATTAAATTATTTTAATTTTTTACTTATTTTTTTTTTGGTATACGTATTTTTTGTTTAAGTAAACTCATAATAAATAATATAAATATTATTTTTTTTTGACGGTCAGTGTACGTAACTTGAAGAAAGAACAAACAAAAAAAGCAACTAAAATAAGAACACAACAAAAAGGATGTCCGTGAATTCAAAAAAAAATTTTTTTTTTCTATTTTTGTTTATTTTTATTGTGTGGGACTTTTGACATAAAAATTTTCTTTTCTTTCTTTTTTTCTTTAATTCTTTTTGTTATTTTTTTTTTTTTTTTTTTATGGTAAGATAGTATAATGTTCATTCTTTTATGTTCATATATGTATGCACAAACATACTACTCCTATACACGTATATTTACATAAATATGGAAAAGGATAATTTTGTGTACAAGGATATGTTATACTTTAATAGTTTGCGGAGATTTTCATTTTTTTTTTTTTTTTTGTTTTTGTTATTTTGTTTTGTTTGTTTTTGCTTTTAAATAAAATACACGCTTCAGTTAAACTTTTATAAGTATATACATTATGATAATAATAGTGAGATAGGATAAAAAAAAATATACAAAAATATATAATATACATAATCTTGAAGCAGGAGTAAGTTGAATATCCTTGAATTATTATTTTAAGGTTAGTTTATTTAGATGGGGGCATAAATATAATCATTTTTTATGAATTTATTTATTTTACTCATCCATATAGATATACATATATATACATAGATATGATAATAATATAATATTTATACAAATAGACATGTATGATTACTGTTATGATTATAACAGTATTGTGAAACATAGCTTTGACGCAACCACAATCACAATAGATTCATGTTTACACAATAAGACTCTATGTATTTATATGTCAGTTCAAGATAACCCAATTAACAGCACTAAACAGTGCTTTGAAAATTGTATTCGTTGGATGACTTGATTATTTATATTTTTAAAATTAAAGTATGTATTTTAAATATAAATAACACCCAACATTATTAAATTATCATTTAGTCACGATAAATATCTCATGGGGATAATGGCTGATTTAGTATATAGCCTTTAGATTAAGAGGGCAACAAAAAACAATATAATTCAACGATGTGGAAATTTGGGTTAAAATATGTGTGAGGTAAAATATTTATCTATCCTAAGAGACAACATGTATATACCGAACAATAGTAGATAGAACAGTAGACTAATCATTAGATTTTTAAAAAAACTGAAATACAGTTTTTAGATCACAATGTGTTCGAAGTGTTCTTAAAATGCACGCTATATGAATGAAAAATTACATAAAATGTTGCTCAGAACTATAAATATTTTTTTATCACACGAATTTATTCCCAGATTGTATGCAAGAAATTGATAAACAATTAGTATTTCACTAATTTTCTCTATAATATACTTTTTTATCATGTTAACAGCTATACTAACCTACTAACTATATTTTAGCACCATTTTTTTTGTTTTATAAAAGTTGACAATCTGTCAAAAGTTAATTTTTTAAATGTACAAAATATTATTTTTCTATAAACGTGTACACACTAATGGAGACATTCATTATTTAGAATGTTTGGTTTTATATGTCTGGTTTTACCATCAATGATGATCTAGTTATCCTCCTTCGTATTGCGGTACCTTAGTTAGTTTTTTCATTAATATCTAGGGGGAGGTAAAGTTGTGAAGCTTATGTCGTACTAACATCATCTGAAACTAACAAGCCTTTTGCTTAGCTATTTGGGTGATAAATTAATCTTTTTTGATACGCTAGCTATATAAATGCAGTTATAATTTCTTTTTTTATGATTTTTATCTGTAGGTATCGATGTAAAATACCGTTGTTGGTGCTTTTGTTATTCATCCTGTTATTAATATTTTGATCAAGTTAAAACGGATCCACTTACACAATACAAATATCAATAATGATTATTATTAGTAATGTAACGATTTTTTGTTTCCCAACCGTCATCATATTTTCAATTTTATAAGGCACAACATGTCACAGAACCCTTGATGTCTCCCAATATCGCCGAGGGTACTCACTGCTACCTTTGCTGACAACACAGCGGTCTTAGTTTCTCATACTAATCCGAGATTAGCTTCAGAAGTTCTTCAGAACTACTTATTGGATATACAAAACTGGCTGAAAAAGTGGAGAATAAAGGCCAACGAATGGAAATCCCTTCATATCACCTTTACTAATCGCAAGGGAAATTGCCCCGCTGTTCATCTTAACGACATGGAATTGACTCACCAAGACTCAGTTAAGTACTTAGGTATGTACTTGGATAGACGCCTCACTTTTTGATTTCAAAAGAAGTGTTATATGCTTTATCCAAAATGTGAATAAACTATATTGGCTATGCCCAAAAGTAAATTAAACAAAAATTTAACGGAATTTAAACAACGGAATAAAACAGGATTATGGGTGGTCGTCCATCGTAGTGTACCCAATTGAAGTAACCGTTCATTTTCCACGCTACGGCCCACAGGGGTATTGTAGAAGCTGAATCGATTTCATTTGGTCAGATCTTAATTCGAAATAGATTTTGTTTCTTGTATCGCATGTTGAGAATCGATTAAAATTCAACCAATTAATTTGGCTAATAGGTCGTTTCTCCAATTTATCCCTAGAATGTAAAGTTGCAGTGTACAAAGCTATCATCAGGCCAATCTGGAGCTACGGGTTGGAACTATGGGGAACAACTAGTAACTCCAACATCGAAATAATAGAACCAAAGTGCAGTCCAGTCCAAAGTATTAAGGTCTATAGTCAATGCGCCTTGGTATGTCCGAAATGACACAATTAGATCAGATTTAAATATCCCATCTGTTAAGCAATTCATTAGAAAGAAAGCTGAAAAATACTATGTTCGACTGGAAAACCATCTAAATTTATTTGCTCCTCAACTCATCAATAATGAACGAACAAGCGTGCGCAGATTAAGACGCTTCAGACCGCTGGATTTATCTACTAGATTCACTTTACCTGAGACTCCATAAATATAAATTTGAATATTAAGCCAAGAATCAATGGATTTTTGACTTAGATTACATGTCAATTACATGATGTCAATTTTAATTCCAACATTATACTCAATATCTTTTATATTTTATGTAGATAGTTGTATAGAATAGAGACAAAAAAAAAAAAAAAAAAAAAAAAAAAAAAATATTTTCAGTTTTATAAGGCACAACATGTCACAGAACCTTTGATGTCGATCTAATATTGTAAATAAATAAGTAACGGTACTATAATAGTAAAAAATGCATTTCCAACCTCTGATATTTAAATTATCTATATATAGGTTATTATTTTGTATATATAAGTGGATGTAGGTATTTATGTTAATATTTTGTGGCTACTTTAGAAAAATGGGGTACAAAAACAAAACACTTTATAGCGTCTTTTAACTGGTTTTTTTTTCTTTGGTTTTATTTACTGTACAGTTATTACATACATTATGGAAATTTTGTTTAATTTTTTTAAACAGAGAGAAGAAGAATAGTTACACTTTTTATGATTAATAATTTAGATGGAAAATGATGAAAACAACAATAACAAGAACAATATTAAAAACAACAAAAAAAAAAAAGTAGTAATGTCAGTCATAATATGATCTTTTTGTGGTCGGTTTGGTCATACAAAATAGTCAGTAACAGTTTTGAATGGAAAGGTTAATAATTTATAATTGCTATAAAAACAAACAAAAAAAAAAACAAAAAAACAAAATGAGACTTTATTGAGGTCCTTTTTTGATGGAATGAAATATTTAAAGTATATATATATATATATATATATATATATATACATATATATATATAATTGGAAAATTCTAATTTATGATAAAAATTTCTTTGTTTATTAGCTTAAAAAAAAGGATATATTTTGTAATTCTAATTCTTAAGATTTTATTATACTTAATGCATTCATGTTATGTAGTAAAAGCTATAAATGAAAATTCTTTAGTAAAACATTTTTTTTTTTGAGTTAATTTGAAAAGTTTTGAAATATTTTATTTGATAAAATTTATTCAAAGAATTTAACTATTCAAATTAGGTAATTGAAATTCGAAAATTCAAAAACTGAGATGTGGAAAAATATGTCGGTCTATGTTATTAATTCTGTGGTTCTGTTAAAAATACATGTCTAGTCTTTTGTATCTTATTAGCTATGAAATACGAAAGAAGAGTTGCTACTCTCGACGATACAAAAAAAATATTTGAAATGTATTAAAAATTGTCAATTTGTATAGAAAAAAGATGTTGTGATAGTTTTAGGCTATGAAATTGAATATCAAAATGTATGTACTAATATATTTTTGATGTTGATGCATATAAAAAGTCTGTAGGGATTACAATTAATTGTCTTACATTTTTCATCTAGCTAATATCTATTTCTCATTAACTGAGGGTATCTGTTAAAATATCATAATATATCTAATCAAATATCATCTATATCATAATACACAAAAGCACGATTAGTGAAGGCATACTTTTCGTGATTTTTCGTGTTTTTCACACAATTTTTGTTTTTTTTTTTTTTATTGCTTTTGGATTATCGCATTTGGTTTTTTGCACTTTTAGCAGGAAAAAAAAATTAATTAGTAGGATAACATTAATATAGGTTTTGAACGAAAATGTATAAAATATAAGTATTTCCTTTTCAGATATACGAAATTTATAGTAATTTATATAATTTTACAGATTAACACATTTTTAAGAAAACGTATATTCACCAATACAAAAAGAGTTAACTGAAATGATATTATTATGTTTATCGAGCCTATATTAAAATTCTATTGTTGAAATTTATTTTACAGATTTTATAATAGTTAATTTTAATAAAAAGGAATAGCGGATATTTGATTTGATGATTATATGTACTAGAAAACCCCCTGGTAAGCCTCCGGCAGCTAAAAGAAAAGAATTTTACTGGGAAGCGGTACAATAAAATAATTTTTAATAAATCTGAACATTTGATATGTTTGAATTATCTGAAAACAATGAAATAGAATATTAATATTAATAACAAACCACAAAAAAATAAAAATTGTTCAAAGTTTCAAATTAATCTTTAGAAAATAAAAAGTAAATATATATATAGATAGAATGAAATTTTTTTTATAAGACTTTATTATACATCAATTTTCAGTAAGTCTTGCATATGCAATATCAATCAATAAATCACAAGGTCAAGTATTTCAAAGAGTCGGAATTTTTCTCTCTGAACCTATTTTCACCTATGGTCAGCTCTAAACAGCAATGTCAAGAGCAACAAAATCCACTGTTCTAAAAATTAAAATTTTAACAGGACAAAGAGGGGAAAATTACTGTGTAAGGACAGTGTAACAGACAATGTTGCATAGCAGGAGGTTTGCTAGAATATTCCATTTTATCCCATTTTTTCCTATATGATAAATTTTAAATCTAGCTTACAATAATTGGGAAACGGTAATGAATGGTACTTACTAAGCCATAGTTATGATTAATGGTTTAATAACATTTTCGGAACAATTTTTTAATAATATTCGAACACACTATATTTTCCCAATTAACGCGAAAGATGGTAAAGGGTTATGGTATGGTAAAGGGTTTCGGTGGCTTTAGTGGATTAGAGTGCCACATAGCTAAGTGGATACGTTCGTGGTGTGCTTAGTATTTTTCGAGGTTTTCACCTTCCCTTGAAAAATAAAAATAATAAAAACAAATTAAATCTTATAAATTTTTTTTAATTATATCTGATAGTTTTGATATTTTCTTTTATAAAGATTAACTTTGAACATTTTTATTTTTTTACTGCGTGCTATTAATATTACTATTCTATATATTGTTTTCAGATACGTTAAACATATCAAATATTTAATTTTATTAAAAATTATTTTATGTGAAACGCACAGACAAATTGCTTTATTTTGCTGGGCCGGGTATGTAGCCGGGGGTTTCTTCTAGTCTATTATATTATATAAAGAGAAAAAGAGAGAAGATATTTTAGAGTTTTTAAATTTCTTACTCTTTCAATACTCAAGTAAGTATGGGGACAGGAATTTGCATACGACATATTGGTCTACGATAAAAACTATTATTGTTTCAGAGTCTCTATTTTCCAATGAGAATTATTTCCTAATAATGTGTATGTAACTAAATTTATTTTTATCCAAAGACAACAAGACATTTACATATTTTGATAGATAGTCAATTCTATTGCTAGTGCTTAGCTCAAATACCTTTGACTCCTAGGTATATTCCAGGTATATCCCCGATATATCCCAGTATTGTTACAATGCTTTAAAAAGCAGGAAAAAAGCTCACATCTAACAACATACACTCTTATAAGGGCGCCAAGATATATTGGGATAGCTGTTAATAAAGGGCCGATGAAATTATATGTTTTATAGTTTTATAGTTTCAACAATTGATGCTCCTAAAGTGATAACTTTTTCTAAACTTCCTAGTTTTGCTAATGACTTAAAACTTTTTACTCCTATATCTTCCTCATCGGATTGCTTAAACCTATAAAACGATATTAACAATTTCGCTTCTTGGTGTTCAAAAAATGGACAGGCAAATGCCAAGTCATTACCTTTTCTAGGAGAAATTTCGCTCGGACAGTTTGGTTCAACTACCAACTAAATGGCTATTTGGTTTCAACAGCGAACTCCATTATAGACATCGCGTTAACAATTGACCCTAAACTGAGCTTTAAACTATATTATGATAATGTCGTGAGCAAAGCAAATTCTTCTTTAGGTTTCATTAGGTCTAAAGAATTTTCTGATCCCTATATCACGAAAAATCTTTATGTTACATATGTAAGGCCTACCCTGGAATATGCCAGTCAAATGTGGTCTCCAAATTACTTGACTAACATTAATTGAATTGAAACGGTTCAACGAAAGTTTTTACGTTTCGCTTTGAATAACTTTGCGTGGAATGATTCATTGCGACTTCATTTACTTACAGTCTGATCGTTGGATAATTGCAGATAATTCTTTTATTTACCAGATCCTTTCGGGTATGACGCTAGCCCCTGAAATTTAAAATTATTTGGTTGAAAGATCCAATCGGAATAATCTCAGAACCGTTGAGTTTTTCCACATTCCCTTCCACTCTACTGAATATGGTAGATTCGACCCTATCACTAGAATGCTTCGTGAAGTAAATTCTAACTTTAGTTCTTTTGATTGTCAACTAATTGTTTTAACTGTTAAAAAACGATTACATTTTAATGTACCTTCAACTGAGACTAAATAACAACTGTTGTTCTTTTTAGCTTTGATATTTTTGGCCTAACTTTTGGAAGTATGACTTTTACCCTTCTACTAACAGCATGTATCTGGTATCTGATTTAGTTTATTTTTAGATTTTTTAATCAAAGGTGGCGGTGATTTACTAACCCTACTGGATGATGAGTTATTGCACAATTAAATGAAGCAAGCCTTCGTCTAGCAATAGACATCTGATGTGCTTGCTCTGAGCATAAATCTGACAGTAATAAAAAAATAAAATAAAAATAGTTAGTATAGAATGGAACCTGAATTTATTGCATCAGAATTTTTCTAAAAATTCCTACTCTACAATTATATTGTAATCTCTTGCAGAAGATATTTAGATCTTGAACCAGAAACTATTAATTTTCCTTTATTAGAATATTTTGGAAAAACGGAAATAATTGCTGATAGCTCTGTAAATCAAGATGCTAAACTGTTGCTCTACACCTATCGTCTAGTAAAATGACATAATTTTTATTTCCAACTAGATTTGTTAACTCGAACTTGTACATCGTTGGATTGCTTTTTTTGTTACCCTCCTGTACAGATTCAGGTATAGAGATATTGAATATCGATAGAGATAAAAATACACAGGCTATGGATGTAATGAGGATAAAAACATTTGTGACTAATTTAATTAGTAGCAATCACTGACAACAACTTCTTACAAATTGAATAAGAACAACTTGATAAACGAAGTAAGTAGGTTCCAACATAACGATATTAATTAGTTCAAACATGATCGATTTTTCTTCAAACAGAATCAATTCTATATTTATGATCTACATAAATGCAAAACGAACATTAACACATTCGTACGTAATAATTCTTCTTTCCTAATTTGCCTTTCCCACCCTACGCTAAACATACCAATCGGTGTAAAAGTTCCCCATCTAATGTTTTGACTACGTGTATAAAAAAAAAATTCATTAAAAATATTGAAAATAAATTCGACTGATATTTAATGCTATATCAAGGAATCTAGATTGTCAACAATATAGATTATAAGTTGTTTCATTTCGGGATCGAAAATGTCTCCTATATCAGCCGCAAATGGAATTATTGTGTTTAGCCGTGTTTGTTAATTCTAGTTAGTCATCTGAGTCCTTAATGATACCTGATTGTTTTATCACACTAAGGATATTCTGCAATGCTAGATAACTCCCATTGTTCGGGGAATGCTGTTCTCAAGTGACGAAATCTGCTGCGAGCTTGTCACTCGCATTCAAAGAGTAGATATTCAATAGATTTTTTCTCTATTTCACTTATTCTATCTATTTAATTTATTTTCGGTTAGACCCATTTTATCAAGATATTTTTTTATTAAACAGTGGCCTGTTATTATCTCTGACAAAATAGGTACAGCACTGTTTCCTATTGAATATTAAAATAGTTTTAATTTTTTTGAGCGAGCGTTTAGGAATGAGCATTTGAAGAGCTCCAGCAATGTTGGCCACGAAATCTTTTTAGATTGTCAACAATAGTTTTTGAACGGTTAAGATTATGAAACATGATATAAATTATGTTCATTCTTATATTTAACTCAATAATGTCATTCTTAAGAATGTTTTTACAGCATTAAATTTTTCTAAAATTAAATAATATTATCTTGTAATGTTTAGCTCAAATTTTATTTTTCAATTATAGCTTGACCATAACTATTCGCAGTCGATACTATAGTCGAAATTTAAAGTGTTTGTAAAAATTTAAAGTGTTTTATAAGAGAGTGGTTGTGTTTAAAATTCTGAGTAAAAAAAAATAAACAAAAAAAAAAAATATTTAAATCACTAGTATATTATATCACAAACTTTATATTTTTATCATTTTATTATATAAAAAACATTGAATTTTAAAAACATTGTTGAACATTTTTTTTTTCATCATTTTTGTTGTTTGTTCTGCTGTCTAAATTAAATTTGAGAGCACTTACGGTAAAATGATCAACTGCATTAAATGCAATGAGAGTTTCTCTAGAGATAAAAAAAATGGAATAATATGCAATGGTGGTTGTGGTCGTTTCTTTAATACAAAGTGTATTAACCTATCGGCTTATGATGTTGATTTAATAAATAAAAATGAATTTATTTGTGTTGTATGCGATCAATGCAAAAATAAAATAAATACATTGAAATCTATTGAAGCACACGTTGAGTCGATAGAAGAGACTGTTGATGAATTGAAAATATATTTAAGTGAAAACAAAACGACTATGGACACTTTAACTAATGATATGAAAATTTTGAAGAACAGTGCTTCTCTACCTTCTTATGCGGATATCGTTAAAGAAAATAAAATAGTGATGATAAAACCAAAAAAAATTCAAGATAATAATAAAACAAGAGAAGATATCAAAGAAAATGTAGATATAATAGAAAATAATTTATCTATATCTGGTATGAGAAATGCTAGAAATGGAGCAGTTATTATTACATGTGATAATGATGAATCTCTTAAAAAATTGAAAAATATTGTCAATGAAAAATGCAAAGATAACTATGAAATGGAAGAAGTTGGTAAAAGAAAACCTCGAATACGAGTACTAGGAATTTCTGAGGAAATTAATGAAATCGACCTAATAAATAAAATTAGACACCAAAACGAATCTTTGGCGGATAGCGATTTAAATGTTAAAGCTATTTTTAAAAGAAGACTTAAATATAATCCATATGTAGCTGTAATTGAACTTGATGTGGTTCTCTATAATATAATAATTAAAATTGGTAAAGTCAAGGTTGGATTTGATATGTGTAAAGTTGTTGATGGAACATATGTTAGAAGATGTACTAAGTGTCTTGGATTTAGTCACAGTCGCATCAATTGTAATAAAGAAAAAAGCACATGCGCATACTGTGCTGAAGATATTAATGACAATGAACAACATAATTGTGCAAATAATCAAAGGAAATGTTGTAATTGTATTAGAATTAATAGAGAACAAAACCTAAACATTGATACGAGTCATAGTGCATTTGATAGCCATTGTAGTGTTTTTATGAAAAAAGTTGAAGCTGAAAAAAAGAAGTTGTATTAGCAGTCAACTTTTTTTAATAATCATGAAAATCAAGAGTTGAATTGCTTATATTTAAATATACAAGGTGTAATTAATAATTATGATGAACTTGAACAAACACTCTCATCAAAAAAATTTGACTTTGTTTGTCTTTCTGAAACTCATCTTACTGATAATGATGATGACAGTTTGGTTCAAATAAATGGTTATAATATCTTCAGAGTTAATACAATTTCACGGCATACTGGGGGAGTATTAATCTATGTTAAAGACAAATGGTCTTGTACCATCATTAATAGTAAAGAAATTAGTTTGAATCTATGGTACCTAATCATAAGAGTACGTTATAAAAAATTATCTTTTTTGCTTGCAGTACTGTATAAGTCTCCAAATCAGTCATATACCTTTAATGAATTCTCTGTAGACTTTGAAAGAATGATGGATGATTTAAGCGAAGTAGTTGATGATGTTATTATTACTGGAGACTTTAATATAGATTGGTTTAAATTTAGTACAAATAAATCAAAAATAGCGCAAATAATCAATGATGCTGGGTATAAACAAATTGTTACTGAGTCAACCCGAATAACAGTTAATAGTAGAACATTGATAGATTATGTAATTATTAATAAAACAACAAATAAAATTTTTGCAAAAATAGATCACGACCTAAAAATTAGTGACCATGAAACCATTCACATTCGTATCGATAATCTACCAAATATAGGAGTAAAATGTAGAACAAATAAAATTCTCAAATATAACAAAGAATCTGTGAGAAACCACATTCTTAATAGTCAATTAGTAACAACATTTTATTGTTCATGTAACCAAAAGGCTGATATATTTAGTGACAGTTTAAATAGAATAATGGGCAAGTTTATTACAGAACAGAATATTAAAGGCAATGATATTAGTGGATGGTTTTCTGAGGAACTACATACTTTAAAAAAAGCTAAAGTTCTGCAATACAAAAAGGCGTTATGGACAAATACTCAAATTGAGTGGCAACAATATAAAGAACTAAGAAACCAATATAGTAATCGTCTTAAATAAGGGAAAAACAATCATTTAAAATACAAGGTAGAAAGTGCTTTTGACCAGAAAAGTATGTGGAATGTCATAAAGTCGCATGTTTTAAAAACCAACAAACACAATAATATCAAGCAAATCTTTTTTGACCATGAAATAATAGATGATGAAAGAAAAACCGCCAACAAATTTAATGAATATTTTATTAAAAGCATTATAGAAATTAACGAAAGCATACCTCAAAGCCAATTTCATAATTTAGTTGAATATTCTAGCACAAGATTTAATTTTAAAAATATTAATATTCATGAACTCAAAACTATCATAAAATCAATGAACAATAAAAAAGACATAAATTTAGTTAATAAAAAAGTATTTTTAGATAATCTTGATTTAGTTGGGCCGTATCTAATCGATTTAATAAATCAATCGTTAGAAACGGCAGTTTTCCCTGATAAATGGAAAAAATCAACAGTCATACCAGTTCCAAAGGTAAAAGGCACAATTAAATGCAATGAATTTCGACCAATAAATATGATTCTAACTGAAGCTAAAATTATTGAGAAATCAGTCAACAAACAGCTAGAAGATTATTTGGAAAAAAATAATCTAATATCAGAAAATCAATCTGGTTTTCGGAAAAAACATAGTTGTGAGTCATCATTAAATTTAGTCATATCAAACTGGAAATTAGCAAAAAATGATAAAAAAGTAGTAGTTGCGGTATTTCTTGACCTAAGACGACCATTTGAAACAGTCGATCACCAAATTTTATTACAAAAAATGGAAAGTTATGGCATAAGGGGAAATGAAAATAAGTGGTTTCAATCATATTTGCTCAACAGATATCAAAGAACTAAGGTCAACAATCAGTTCTCAAACTATAAAGATATTTCAATTGGGGTACCACAAGGTTCAGTGCTGGGTGTTTTACTTTTTTTGTTATACATAAATGATATTGAGAAGGTTGTAGATTTTGTGCAAATATCCTTGTTTGCAGATGATACGTTAATCTTTGTAATGGATGATTCTGTAGAAGAATGTGTTCGGAAAATCAACTCGGACCTTAAAAAATTAGCTGAATTGTTCAAAAACAACAAACTGAGCAAAATATTATTGAAATAGTTGAGCATATCAAATATTTGGGTCTAGTAATAGACAATAAATTAAATTTCAAAGAACACGGCGAATTTATGTGCAAGAAAATTTCAAAAAAACTTGGGTTTTTAAGTCGAATAAGAAATAAGTTGTCTACTATAAGTACTATAAGGATCTTCAGTACCATGATTAAGCCCCATTTTGAGTATTGTGCAACTATTACAGCATTTGTAAATAATGAAATAATAGAAAGATTACAAAAACTACAAAACCGGGGAATGAGAACCATACTCAAATGCAATAGGTATACCTCAATTGATTTTATGCTAAAAACGTTAAAATGGCTCAACATAAGGCAAAGACTTCGTCTACATGTACTACTTTTTGTATTTAAGATGAAAAATAGATTGTTACCGAATTATCTTAGTTCCAAACTCATATATGTTCAAGATGTTCAGCATTATAGATTAAGAAATATATTCAACTTCAGACTAGATGTTTAGATGTTTAATGAATTACCCACTAAAGATGTTTAATGAATTACCCACAGATCTGAAACTGGAAAGGAACTACAATAAATTCAAATTTAAAGTTACACAATATATTTTGTCAGCTCAAACGTAAAATTTCCGATGTAATTATTTTGCTCATTTTTTCTTAATTAAATTTTCAAATTCATTTTAATTTTTTTTTTACCGAATTTAAACATAAGCTTTAATTTAAAATTTTTGAATTATAATTAAATAGTATTTAATACTAAATAAATGAATATTAAAAAAAAAAAAAAAAAAAAAAAAAAACAAAAAAAGAAAGTGTTCCTACACTATTCACAATATCAAAAATATCATAAATTGGGTTTTTTTTATGTAATAATCATAGAGGTACTCTAAAATGCTTTTGTGAATGAATATCATGTCTACTATGTCTATAGATAATCTAACACAAATTTTTACGACTAAAGTCTTGTCATAAATCTAAAAAATTCATTTCTGTTTTTTGTTGAGTGCTATACAAATTTCTAAGAAATATTTTTAATTTAATAATATTCAAGCCTTCACTAAAGTTTTAGTATCCATTTCAACTCTAATATTTGTTTTCTTTATATCAAATTTGTTTTTTTTTTTTTTTTTTATTTAATTATTTAATTTTATTTAGCATAAGATGTAAACCTTCAATTTTAATATTTCAATTAAAAAGTTTTAATTTTTTCAGTATGAAATTTTTTTGTATGGTAAGAAAATATTCTTTTTTTGTGTGTTTATGGTATTTACATTCAATTTCAAGTGGAAAAAATTATAAGAATATTTATCTAAAAAAACAAAATTAAACAAAAAAAGTAAAATAAAATTAAATAAGAAGTTTAATAATATCAACTCAAAATTTTTTTTATAAAAATATACAAAAAAAAAAGTCATGTTATAATATTAAAAATTGAAACTTTCAAAGCCTTGAAGAATAAAATTTTGAAAATTTCAAACAGTTGAAACACAAAATGTTGTAAGTACAAAATTTATATTTTCTATACATTTATTAAAATTATTATTGCTTGAAAATATCTGCTTACATACAACAGTGTTAGCAGTATTTTACAACATTTATACTGAAATTATAAGAATTGTTTCTGATTTTTGAATTATAAAATATAAAATTTATAAGGAAAAGCATGTTGTTATATAAAATATATTTCTCTTGGCATTTCTATGTATGCATTCACAATACAGACTAGTATGTGCATCACATTAATATACGTTTTAGCATATCTGTTATAAAAGATGTCTCATTTAATTAATCTTCATCCATCCCTCGGGTCTATTTCGACCCAAATGCAAATGTACTCTCAATATCTCGTTAAATATAACAGTTACAAATATATAACTCAATGACTTTATCTAATATGCTTTAAACGAATATTACACAAAATTTCAATAAATTACGATTAATCGTTGTACCTTTTTTAATAAATAACACTAAAGCTCCTTGGATCTTAAATGACCTGCAGTAATTCCTACTATTGTGAATATAAAATATATGTAATTATCTAATTAGGGAAATCCCCGAATTGTATTTTTTTTTTCAAATCGTCGTACATATACATTTATATATACGTTTTTTGAACCATAAAATAGATATATATTTTAATTCTAACGAAAAACTGTTCAGTATTGCTTGTGAAAATTTTATGTGTTACGTTTAGAGTTGAGTAAATTTTAGAGTATCGATTATTTATTTTTGAAAATTGTTTTACGAAAAATATTATAAAATAATTTGCTTTTTAGTATAAAACCATACATGGGTCTATTTTGACCCAAAGGACTTTAGTGTTACTTTTTTTCAGGGAAGGATGAAGGTTAGATTAGATTTAGACTCACACACTCGCACTCACACTTAGAACAATAAAATTAAAATATTAAGTACTATTAATAATTATTGTTAGGCTTTAGTTTTTAGTTCAGGTCTGCATTTAATATATACACGAAAAAATCTTATATAATGAAAGTATTGTAAAACTTAAAACTTATACTTATAATTAAACGACACTAACTTATAACTAAAAACTTACTTAAAGTAAAATTTAAATTTACTTACAAATATGTTATTTTCTTTTTTTATTGGTTCTGTTCATGCAATCTCTCTTTGAGATACCATATCGGACCGATATTCCGTCCAGGGGAAACCGGAAAGAGTAGCACGGTTCTAACCAAAGAACACGTACTCCTTTACACTGTTGGTTCAAAACTGAATGACAGAGTGGAGTCTACTCGCAAAGCTTAAATATAGGTCTATCCTTCAGCCTACCAAAACATTGCAGTGTGTTGGTGTCAGGTGGAGGTGATGGTAATAAAAGAAGCCTCAGACTGGCTGAAATCCATCGTATTAACTGTTAGAAATATGTGTATACTCACAGACAAGCAGACCGCAATTAAATCTCTTGAGTCGGTAACCATCAACCCAAAAAATGTGTTGGATTGTTGCAGTTCTATGGATGAACTAAATGATTTGTTCAACATATTGATATGTGCCAGGACAAAGTGATATTCCGGGTAATTTAGAAATCCTTTCGGAAAGGAGGAATCGAGATGCACATCTAGCTACCTTTAATCTATTCATTTAAAACTGTGTATTGAAAACTGAAAAGAAAAATTTATTTAATTTTATTATTTATACACATCGTGTAGCATTTGTGTTTTATTATTTTTACTTTAGTTGCAGTGAAATCTTCCTACCTTTACATTATCAGTTGAATTGATATTTTATCTTGGCGCACAAATAATATATATAGGTTATACGTAATGAATCGAGTACGGATACACTGATAGTTAAATTAAAATAAATATTTCGGGATTTTTATGGTAAGGGTGGTTTGTGTTTACAATGCAAAATTTATAACCTTAGTAATTAATTAATTAATTAATGTGGTTATCTTTGTTCATTAGTCTACATGAGTATATATTTTGATTTGAAATGTCTCTTATGAAAAATCTGAATTTGACGCAACATAAAATTAATTGTTTTTGTTGTTACTCGTATTTTCGATGTTAATTTTATAATAATTAAAATACGCTGAATTATCGAAAAATAAAAAAAGATATTAAATTGTATTATTTTTCTTGATTTATGAGATAAGTGATAATTTTTTATACAATATACATTGACTAGGAAAATGTTCTGGTATATGTTTTTACAAAAATATTATTATGAAAAAATATAAAAGTTTTTGATAGATGAATACATGACAATAATGGTTGTATTGTTATATACCATTGCTTAGATCTTCATTAATAAACAAATTTAGATATAGATCTATAACAAATATACGGACTATTCTCTTTTGTGGTACATCTACATGAAAGCAGAGTCTGTTTCAGTGTTTAAAAATTAGAAAGTCTATTGTAGGGTATTTGAAAAACTACCGTTATTAAAAAAAAAAAACAAAACAAAAAAGGATTAGGATGCTAACGAAAAATGAATACGGTTTTTTAATTTTATTTTTAATTTACAAATTTTTTTCCAAAAACAACCTATAAGCTATATTACGTCATTTGACTAATATAATAGCGGCATTTCATATTTGATCGTTGTGGGCTATTATTGTTTTCCAATCCATAACTATAATTGACAAGCATTTAAGAACCTTTATTAAACACGAGGGGTTTCTGCTATATTGTGAGAAGTGTATTTCAGTACGTAAATTACTGTTTATTTTAAAAACTTTAAATTTGGCTTCAACTTAAATTATAATTACTCAACAGGGGCCCCTAGTTCCGTATAATTTAGTATAAAAAATATAAAATTTTAATTTTCCTGCTCGAATTAAATAAATTTAATTTTTTTCTATAAAACTTAGTTACTAAAAGTAGCTTTTTAGTAACAGAATGATTAAACATTAAATTATTGATTAATATTTCAAACATCGTGTCGTGATGCATTTTGTTATAGATAAACAATTACTGATAAATAACTCTTCATACTTGTATAATGTTATTGAAGAATTCGATAAATTAGATTAGATGGGATTAAGCAATTATTTGGGAGAGGATCTGGCCCCTATATCGCTGCAGCCGCAAATGGGTCTATTGGTATTACCCGTGTTAGGTAATGATTAATCATCTGATTCCTGTATAATAATTTATTGTGTGATTACATCCAGGATAATAAAATTTTGGATACTTAAATCCCACGCTTCAAAAAAAAATCTATTAGCTACTTAACCTATTTGAAATTTTAATTTCAGCTTTTGTTTTATATGAACTTAAAATATTTATTTTTACCTTTGATAGCTTTCGCAGCAATTTTAAGCTCCTAGCACAGATAAGTAATTATACAGATGAAGCTGCTGTTCTAACAAAAAATCCGAGACAAAAACATTTAATAGCGGACATCTAACAGCGAACAATTTTAGCAGATAGCTTTTACAAAACAAAAATAATGAAAACAAAAGATAAAAAACAAAAGTATTTTTAAAAGTTTTTTGCAGCGATAAACCGGTTTTTTTTTTATATATATGGGTTATTCGTTATTGCTAATTCACAGGAATGTATTTGTTTTCTTCTTTTAATAAATTAAATTTTCTGAGTTTGTATGCAAAAATTGTAATAGCGGACAATATATAATTTCTAAATATGAGTTTTTGTGAGGTTGATAAAATGAAAAATAGTATTTTGAGTTGATTTGAAGTTGAAAAAATATTAATAATGGTAGGATGAATATTCTTTTAGAACAAAATTTTTCATAACGGACAACTTCTTGATATGAATTTATTGACTAGAATTATTTAAATTAAAGTTTTTGATAACGGACTGTTAGTTGTTGGTATAAATTTTATTAAATAGAGTTGATAAAATTATTTATGATGTTCCTTTATTGAATTTTTTTTTTTTTTTTTTTTTTTTTTTTTTCTCCTATTACTCCGCGTGGTAGCATAGGGCTTCGATAGTGAACCTCCATTCCTCTCTGTTGAGTACTACTTCCTTAATATCGTCCCAGGTATAATTGTTGACTGTTAATTCTTGATCGATTGTGCGTCTCCATGTGTTGTATGGTCTGCCGGGTCTCCTTTGTCCTTGTGGATTCCACTCTAGAGCTCTTCTTGCTATATCACTTTCTGATTTCCTTAGTGTATGACCTATCCATTTCCATTTTTTCCTATTTATCTGTCTGTTGATAGGTTCTTCTCCAGTTATCATCCATAAATCTTCGTTGCTAATTCTTGCCGGCCAGAATATTCTGCATATAATTCTCAAGCACTTGTTGATGAATACTTGTAGCTTCTGTTTGATTCTGACCGAAGTGAGCCATGTTTCACTGCCATATATTAATGTTGACTTAACACATGCTCTGAATATTGTTAGCTTTGTTGTTCTCGATATTTGGTTGCTCCGCCATATCTTCATTAGGCTCCCAAATGTTCTTCTTGCCTTATTTATACGGCTGTTGACATCTTCTGTTGCACCTCCTCTTGATGTTATAATGCACCCCAGGTAGTTGAATTCTTCTACGTATTCTATCTGTTGTCCACTCACTGTTATTGGCTCACTGTAACTATTGTTTGTCCTCATTGCTTTGGTTTTCTCGATATTTAATTCCAGTCCCGATTTCTTTGCTTCTTCCTGTAATCTGTTGACTTTGTTCTGTAGGTCCCTTTGATTTTTTGATATGAGGCATACATCATCTGCGTAATCTAAGTCTTCTAAGTTTCCGAAGAGATCCCATTCTATTCCGTTTATTCCAGTGCAAACTTCTCTTAGAATGTCGTCTAGTATTGTGTTGAAGAGAAGTGGAGATAGTGGACATCCTTGTCTAACTCCTATATTGGTGTAGAATGGATCACTGATCTTACCTCTGTGTTGAACTGTTGTCTCTGCATCTTCATACATCGCTTTGATGATGTTGATGATTTTTTCAGGAACTCCTTTCTTTGTAAGTGTTCTCCATATTGCGCATCTCTTGACTGTGTCGAATGCTTTCTTAAAATCTATGAATAGTAGATATAGTGGGGCATTCCATTCCACTGATTGTTCAACTATGACCCGTAAAGTATTTGCCTGGTCTACACAGCTTCGGTTTGGTCTGAAACCTGCCTGCTCTTTCCGTAGTATTGGTTCTAGTACTTCTTCTAATCTTTTCTTTATAATAATTGCTATTATCTTATGAATAGTATTTAGAACCGTGATTCCTCTCCAGTTGCTGCAATTTGCCAAGTCTCCTTTCTTAGGTATCTTGACAATCATTCCTTTCTTCCATGATGGTGGTATATTCTCTTCTATCCATGCTTTCCTGATGTGGGGTTCAATTGTTTTTGCGAATAAGTCAGGGTCCAGTTTGGCTATTTCTGCTGGAATTCCATCTTCACCTGTTGCTTTGTTGTGCTTCAGGATATTGATTGTAGCTTTGATTTCTTCTATATTTGGAGCTTGAGTAGATATTGGCAGTCCCTCAGTTGGGTAGATATTTGCATTGTCTCTGTTTCTTATGTCTGCTTCATTATTTGTACTTTCTTCGTTGCTCAGTTCTTGGAAATGTTCTCTCCATCTCTTTAATTGAATTATTGAATTATAATTAAATATTTAAATATCTACAGGTTTCAATTTTGTTTTTTTATTGAATTATTTTTGAAAATATTTATTTGTATTACACCAAACCAATACCATACCAACACAGTTGTACGCAAAAGCAATTTTGTTTCAGTTCTTTGTAAAGAATTATCCAATAAGACAAAGACAATTCACCATATTGACAATAGAAAATAAAAATAGAATAATAGATACGCATGGATTTTTGAATTTATTTTTTAATTTCGTTTTAGTTGCTGAAAAATAATGAAGGATGATTTAATATAATTGAATTTTTAAATTCAAATTTATATACAAAAATTACCTTTTTTTTAACTGCAAATTTCAGGATGTACATATAAATAAAAATTAATTTTTTTATAAAATTATTTTATTTATATATTTTTCTGTACTGGAATATAATTTAGGTATTAAATAACAAAAAAATGTATTGAATTAAATTTTCTTTGCATTTTTTTGTTGACACTTAGTAGTTGTAATTTTTTTGACAAATTAATAGATCAGTATATAATTATTTATCTGTGGTACTAGTTTGTGTAATTAAGGTTTTTTTTTTCCTTACTTCTCTTGGGAGCCTAGGACTTCCACTTGACATTTCCATCGTACTCGATTTATCATCATTTCTATTTCCGAGGCAATGTCTAAATTCATTTTTTAATCTGTTTTATACTCTCTAAGTACGTCATTGGCCTACTGTAGAAAACCACTCTCGACATGATATTTTCTGCAAGTTTTCGCTGCGATCTTTTCCATATTTGACGTTAAGATGCCTGACGTTACTATTTTTACTGGGCACGTCATTGAACATACTTTTGTCAGTTGTTGACAATTGTGTAATTATTATTAGTGTTTGTCCAATATTTATTTATTGTGTTATTTTTATTGTATGAGATATTTGAGTAGGGAATATTTTTAGTATTTATAAAAATTTGAATTATTAATTATTTTTGATTGATTATAAATTTTATATGTAGTATTTTGCTATTTTTTTTAGTTATATTTTGTGCCCCCCATATCGTGACTTCGACATCGTAATTGAAACACATTTTCTGTGCTCCAACCGATTAGGCCACGGATGGATAATTAAGTTTACTACCATTAATTAGATAGACTTATCGTTTTAAATTTGTGGAAATTTATTTTTATACGAACCACTTTGCCTTTCATGGCTGACATACGTCATATTCCTTGACATCGTAAATGTCTCAACACAAAGTTGAATACAACGTTCACATAATCTTAAATCTATACAAAAGCTCACAAAAGCTAGAGACATTGTCTACATGTTCACAATTATTGTTGACGATGTCTCCACGACCGCTTTGGCAGATACTCGTGACAAAAAAATTTTTTTAAAAACCCAATGTTGTACAGTGTTAAAAAAACTGTCTTTTCATTTTGCTTGATCACTAATGAAATGAAACACTATGTCTCAGAAAGCTCTTATTATACAATGTTGATAACTTATTTTTCGGATAAAATTGTCAACTTAGTTTTTTTTATATTGTATCAGGTTGAAGTTTTTTTTAGAATTTATATTAATTTCGAATTAGAATCGAATTTTTTTAGAATTAATATTTAGAATTTTACCCTAAATTATAATAAATTCAAAACATTATAAATGATGAATTTGTAAATTTTATATAAAGTGGATTTGAGTGGTTTTAACTTTCGAAAAAATTATATTTAGATTTAGAAAACGTCAATACAGAACTCTTATTTGTTATTTTGCATCAAATATTGAACTTTCGTTCGTTCCTTCACGAGAGAAAAAGTTTATATAATGTCAACACACTCACACATGTTTAAGTAAAAATTTAGAAAACTGTGAATGAAAAATTTTATTTATTTTTTCCTTACAAAAAAAAAAAAAACTTTTTTTTTAGAAAAGATATAAAACAGAGGTGAAGTTTTCCTTTTTTACAGAATTTTTTTTTTTTTTTTTTTTTTTTTTACACAGAAATAACTTCAATATAATATTTTTTCTTTTTCTAAATCTGAATATTATATGAAATATAATTTTTGTTAATATATCTACATTCAGTTCTTTGTGTATCGCTATGGTAAATTCAAAATACTTGAGATTTCAAAAGTATAAATTATGGAATATAATATTTTTATTTATTATTATTTTTAATTTATTTAATATATTTCTACTGATACTGTATAGGTATAGTAAATTACCATTGAATAAGACTTAATTGTAAAATGCACTGTGGATACAAATTATAGCAATTTTGATGTAAATTTTATCTTAATCTAATCTTTTCTCTCTTATCTAATCTTTCAATTCTAAAAAATCGAATGAAAAAAAACTAGGACCTACATTATTAGATTTTTCATTTCTTTTTTAATCCATAATATTTAGACGTACTATTACAACTTTTAAACTACTTCGTATTGATCGTTAAGCCAGCATAGAGGTGTAAACGAATTAAAATGATAATGAAATGAAGACTAAAATTGGTTTCGTACCACACATCAATCAATTGTGCTTAACAAAAACTTAATTCGATAGATTATAATATTTACTAGAACGATAATTGGCTGGAGAACTTAAAATAAATTTATAATATGAGATAGATGTTAGGAGATAATATAAAAGCAATGTCGAAGTATTTAACTTTTTTAGCTGGAAATGAAAATGAAAATAGTCGATCATTAACTTAACGTAATATCAGATCATGCAAACATTTTTTAATGAAATTGTAATGTAAGCCATTGCCAAATTAATTTTTTACATCTTTTATAAAAAAAAAATATTTTGTGTTCTTAATACCGATTTCAACTCAACTCACTACTTACTATACCTACTGATCAGTCACAGTAGTGTTAATGAAATTTATTTTATAGATACATGTTTCAGTAGAATATCCAAAAAATTGTATCAATGTTTTCCTAATAAGGTATAGTTAACAATTTTTTTTTGTAGAAAAATTTGATATAGGAATTTAATTTGGTTTTTATAGCTCACATATTATTAGTTTAATTGAAATCTATATGTGTATGAGTCTGGAAATTATTCAAATTCAAAATAGAAAGTGTTTAGGTAGCCCAACAGTACTACACATATTGATGTAGCCCACCTATTGGTGAACGATACACTCCTTTAATTTTTATTATTAACGTTAATGGGAATTAGATTAATAATGAGTTTATTAATCTGTATACAAAATAGTTTGTCTTATTAAATTAAATATCAAAGCATAACCAAATGTATTTCAACAAATATAGATAATATATTGTGGGTTTTAAATGAAACATTTCAAAACAATAAAAAAACAACTTTAGGTAGCGTAACGACTACAGCTATTGATACTCATAAAGAATTTTGACTTTGAATGCTCAAAGTTTTTATATTTTCGGTTACATGATGTTGTTGCATATGAATTTTTGTTTTTTTTTTAATTATTATTCTTTTAATTTTTTTTAAAATAATTTAATTAAAGTCGTATTTTCTATTTTAAATAATAAAAATACAAAAACAGTACAAAAAACTATAATTATTGACATCATACTACAATTATACCACCCATAACAAACTATAACTATTGCCACCTATAAAAATTATAGCATTCTGAAAATATATGAAAAAGTTTCGGAAAATAAAATTTAGAAAGTATTTTTTTATATAGTTTTAATTCAGTGGTAATTTTAATATGAATAAAGATTAATAAAATAAATAAAAATATTAAAAAATGTTAACACAAACAAAACAAAATTAAAAAATATCGAACTCAATATGAAAAATTAAAAAAATTAAATAGCTAATTCACTATTAATAATATAAGTTGTAAATAACAATAATAAATCTATGTAGGAACATTAATTCTTAAATGACTAAAACTTAAAATAAATCCTTTGAAATAAATTTGGTATTCTTAAGCAATTACAACACAGTCTTTACAAACAAACTTTGGAAGATATGTGATATTATTTTTTTTTAAACATTTAATATGAAATTCTCTCACTCATCTTCCACATTTTATTCCCCAAGTTTCTGAATTTTGATCGCCCAACATGAAATTAGTACAAGAATAGCACATATGTCAAAAACACAATATGTTTTCACCAATATCAGTTTCTATGTTTTCATTGGATGAAAAAAGATTTCTAACATGACTTTATACTGAGCTTTTTTGATTCATTATAAACCAGTTCGTGTATATTTTCCTCTAATCAATCACTAATAATACCAAAAATATCACAAATATATGGATGTGAAAGTACTGTAATATCACCAATGTCGTATGAAAAGGTTTCAATTGGTTCTTATATATCAAATGGTTCAATATATATATAAATTCCGTCTCAGTATTAGTTAGTATTCCCATAATTGAATCATTTTTTTTTTGTTTGAAGCTTCTCAGTTGAAACTTTAAAAGTAGTTTGAAACTTATTTTCTTTAAATTCAATATAAAGTTGGTGCAACATTTTAAATTCATCGGAATACTGTTCTATACTATCACCAGTATCAATTTTTTCAAAAAGTGCCATTTTAACGACAATACTAACAAAATTTGAAAATTAACGACAATATTTAACTATTGACACCAATATTTACTACAACTATTAACAGGGTCAATATTTATAGCTACATAGAAGACAATTATTGACACATCAATGTCAATAATTGATTCACTCATATTTTGGCTCTAGTAATTGACACCCATGTTATTTATTTATTTATTATAATTTTCTTAAAAATAATTAATTAATAATTAAATATGCATTTTAATTAAAAAAAAATAAATATTCATTCATTTCCCCACTAATAAAATACTTAAAATATGATAAACTTATGTGTCGACTCTTCTTAAATTTAAATCCAATTCTTAAAAAATTTAAGCCACTAAAACTGATATTTTCACTTGAAAATTCAAATGAGTACTAAAATGTATATAAGCATATAAAATATACAACAAGTAATAGAATAAATGTTAAATTTTCAAGAAAAAAAGAGCAATTCGTAACTTCAACAGAAAATGAGAAAACATGTATTAATTCAAAGGGTGTCAATAATTGTAGTCGGTACCCTATGTGCTATTCAAATTATTAAATATTTTGAGTGATTTCGGTTGTTCATCAGAAACATCAAAAAGTCGAAATCGATATTAATATAGTGAAGCATAGTAAAATAGCTACTACTTGTTCTAAAAAATTATTTTGACATATCAGAGCTAGTTGATGGTACAGCCCTTTCCGTAGAGAATATTGAATTAAATTCAAAGCTGAAAAGTCACAGTTTTAGAAGTAGGTACAACATTATAATTATTATGATAATATATTAAAAATATTTTCTTGCTTATATACTATTACCATCCCTGTTATTATGTTTTTATTGAATGCATCAGGCAACATAAATATAATATGTAAATTCATAAGTAGATACCCTTAAATATGTTTGAGGTACAAAAACATTTAGATTTGGTTTTTTTTTACTCTCTTATTCTTTTTGAAAAATCATACTTTGATGGGAAAAAATAAACAGCAATAAAATTTTGAAAATATAAAAAACAACAATAGATATGTGAAACGATGAAACTAAGTCAACAAAAATGCTATGTCAGGAGTTAGGAAGCAACTAAACAATAATAATAATAAAAACAATGAACATTAATTTTATTTTTATTCGCTTGACGTTATTTATACGTACACACCCATCTATATTATATAGTATTTATTTGTTTGAGCTCTTTTTAACTTGGATTTTTTTTTTATAAAAAAAAAAATTCAACTACATCCCATCCAAAGTGATAATGTACGAATATTATAGTATTTGAAGTGTACAAAGAAATGTTAAAAAATTATTATTATTTTAAATTACACCTAATGTCACAAAGTTGTTTTTTTTTTTTGTCAATATCCTTTGAGAGATTTTCGTTTGAGGATTCGATTTGGTAACTGCTTATTAAATTTATCAAAAACAAAAAAAAAAATGTAAAATAAAAAAGTCAGTGCAAATCAGAAATGATTTTGAAAGTTAAACACAAAAATTCGATAATAGATAAACAAGTTCAAAAGCATTCGTAGTTCTCTTTCAAATGTAATAAAACATTGCCATTTTTTCTTCTGAAATAAATTTATACTAGGGAACCCCTGTGCAGTTACATAGAAGTGGTTTTATTTTAGAATTTTTTATTAATAACATTCATTATGGTTTAATATATTATTATTAATGATTATATTATTACTAGCTTTGTAACCCGTCATAAATGACGGAAGCAAAATAAATCCTAGTTTCTTTTTTTCTTTCATTAGATTCTTTATTCCGAAATTACAGTACTTATGTTTATATCACTTTTTATTTATTTTTATTTATGTTTATATTGGCGTAACACTAATCTTTTTTTTTTTTTATATAACAGAAAAAGAAGTACCATACCAACAAATTTGTATAAAATGTTTGTATTTTTGTATGGTATACTCGTACTCACTTCCATTTAGTTATAATTCGTTAGTTGGGTTCCATTTAGTATAAATTATACCGTATTAGCGTTATTGAGGCCTCCGGGAGAGCAAATTTAAAAATGGGATCTTATTTTCATATAAATTTTGTCTTTTGTATAATGTATAGGGATCTTATTTTGCTATAAGAATAAACTGTTATTATGGTATTGTGTTATTTTTAAAAAACTATTCAAAATTTTATATCTAAATTGGTAAAATTTACAAAAAGTGCAAAAACATTTTCATCAATAATTTTCAATTTAAAAAAAACAATGTTTTATTATCCGGCGTAGAAGTAGAGTTAATTATCCTACTCTACTTCTATCAAGTTCTATTGATTGAACAGTGAACCTGAACAGTGAAGTGAAAAGTGAACACTTACACTGAAAATAAAATAATATTTTTGGAATGGAGCATATAGAACATACAGAATACAGATACAGCAAATAATAAAAAAAAAACAAAAAAAAAACAAAAATAATTTTTTTTGAGTGAAGTGAGTTACGCACACAATAATGACAAAAATAAAAGGTAAAAGCAATAAAGTAGTATAATGTATAATATTATACAATACAAATATGCTGATATAAATGTGCATTATTATGTATAATTTTAAGTAATAAGAATAACCTTTGAGTGAATTATGTTTTTTTTCTGTGTTAAATGCTGTTTGCCTTTTGGTTATTATACCATATTAAACTATTGATTAAATTTCTATTAGTCCTTATTATTATAAATCAAAAAAATTGTTTGTTTTATTTATATTATTATTATTATTTATTATTTTTCCTTACTATTTGCGAAGAAGATTAACATTAAATTAAAAATAATATAGTTCATGCAATAAATTTTTACTGCAAAGGTTCAGCTCGGTAGACATGGGTTAAAAAAAAGCACCAAAGCAATTTGCATATATATGCATTTGTATGCATATGTAATTTGTATATATGTTGGAGCGTTCCGTCGAACTTACAAACATCCAGATAAATGCAGAATAATATATAATATAATATTATTACATAACCTTATCTGAACATTCCCCCAAAAGCCATTTTTTTTACCTCTGCTGGTTTTGACAGCAATATTGATGAGAATTTTGACAGAAAGATTGATGGGAATAGAACCACCATCAATCATTTTTCATCAATCAACGGCCAATATATTGACAATATATTGACCATTGATTAATCATAGATTGATGTGTAATAGGAGCCTAAAACTGACCGTGTGGTTAACCATACTTAATAAATTGAGGTCTAATTTTTTTAACACCAATATTAACCCTTTACAGTCTAAAATTGAGATAAAATTTAAACAAGTAAATGTAAATCCATTTTTAAAGTTATTACATGATTCACCATAGCAAAAGCTTTTTTTATATCGCCCAATAATCCCGCGCAAAACGTCTAATCCTTTAATGATATTTTTGTGCAAAAATTCACACTGTTCTGAGTTTAAAAATTTGATATTTTCTAAATAATTCGAAACTTCAATATTTTTCAAATAATTTGCAAATTGAAGAGACTCATTTCTTTAGTCTATAATTATTAACATCCGTAGCTAACTAACATGTTAACGATTTGTAATTCTAATGACCCAGCGGGGTTTCAATTATGATGCCTATACCGAAATTTTTTCAAAATTATTAACATTTAATTTTTTTAAATATTATTCAAAACATCTTCAATACATTTCAAGGGATGTAAGTACTTATATTCAAAGTTATTTAAAAATATTTTATTTATTAATAGGTATACTTAGTAGAAAATTTTTCCAATAAAAAATTCATCTTTATTCCTTTTTCAAAACTTTTTTCTCATATTTAATATTTCCATGCGAGTATGTTTTTTGATTTCCTATTTTAATGAGTATTACCTCTTATAAATGTACTTATATGTATATATATGATAATACTTTACAACAATAATAATTACGTAAATCCTTTTTATTCTAATACAGTATTTTATAATCAATGTTCTCTATATCCTTAGATGTATAATATGTAAGTAATTTAATCTAAAATAAGCGTGAAAAATGGGAACGATAATTTTAGTATAATATACGTAATGCATATACAAAAGAGGACTTAAAAACTTTTAAAATTAAAGGATATGTTAATGAAAAATAAAAGAAGAACAAAAAAAAAAAAATACAAAACACAAACATAAGAAAAAATTAGGAAAACATTTTCCACATCAGCAGTAGCATATAAGCAAGCATATACAAATAATTTTCTGTGTGTAATCATAATTTTAATTGAAAAACTTGTAAATGCAAATTTCCTCTTCCTATTCATAGTACAAAATAAGATGAAAATTTAATGTACACGCATTAATGAATCATGAAATAATGTAAAACATTATTATGAAAAACACCGCTAGAGAAATTCAAAAATATAACTTTAAATAGCATTTCTTGATTTTAATAAATGTTTCCTCCAGGAAGTTAACAAAAACAAAAAAAAAAAAAAAATATGTATATAAATAAATAAAAATAAAAAACTTTAGAACGGGAACAATAATTTTCACTGTATTGAAATACATATTTAATAAAATAACTGGAAAATTTTTAATTTTTGAAAATTTTCGAAATTTTCTACGATGAGAATCAAATTTTTATTTTACTGCAACATTCAGTCTGTTGTACTGATTTCGTTTTATTCAACAATGTTGGTACAACATTTAGAATTTTAAGCTTAAATCATTTTTCAGATTGTAGATTTTAGATTGTATAATTCTGGAAGGGAATCTATCCCCTGTATCACCGCTGCCGCAAATTGGCTTATTGTGATTACCCGTGATTTTCTAATTCTAGTTAGTTCTCTAGAATTCTTCAGAATACTTGATTTTGTGATCACACTCAGGATATTCTCTAAATGGTATGCTGGATAGCTCCCATTGTTTATTTATTTATTTTTTTTTCTCCTATTACTCCGCGTGGGAGCATAGGGCTTCGATAGTAAACCTCCATTGCTCTCTGTTGAGTACTACTTCCTTAATATCGTCCCATGTATAATTGTTGATCGTTAATTCTTGATCAATTGTGCGTCTCCATGTGTTGTATGGTCTGCCGAGTCTCCTTAGTCCTTGTGGATTCCACTGTAGAGCTCTTCTTGCTATATCACCTTCTAATTTCTTTAGTGTATGACCTATCCATTTCCAGTTTTTCCTATTTTTCTGTCTGTTGATCGGTTCTTCTCCAGTTATCACCCATAAATCCTCGTTGCTAATTCTTGCTGGCCAGAATATTCTGCATATAATTCTCAAGCACTTGTTGATGAATACTTGCAGCTTCTGTTTGATTCTGACCGTAGTGAGCCATGTTTCACTGCAATATATTAATGTTGACTTAACACATGCTCTGAATATTGTTAGCTTTGTTGTTCTCGATATTTGGTTGCTCCGCCATATCTTCATTTGGCTCCCAAATGTTCTTCTTGCCTTATTTATACAGCTGTTGACATCTTCTGTTGTACCTCCTCTTGATGTTATGATGGTCCCCAGGTAGTTGAACTCTTCTACGTATTCTATCTGTTGTCCGCTCACTGTTATTGGCTCACTATCACTGTTAATCTAAGTTAGTCTCAATCCATAAAGAAAGCAATCTCAAAAGGAAATAAAGCCTTCGTGGCATGTAACAAACTACTTTATAATAGAATAATTAATAACAGCGTGAAAATTGTACACTATCAGGGATGTTTTATATATAATTTTGCTTACGCAGCACCTATCTGGTAGAACGTAACTGCAAGCCTAATGAAAAAAAATGAGAACATACGAGAGAAAGTGCATTCAAGTGTGGATCAATGAAAGTAGGGGGATTCTGAGGGAGATCTTGTATCGGCGTAGGACCAAATGACCATATCCAAAGGATAGCGAAATGTCCATTGTAACAGACCTGCATCCAAATAGAATATGATCCTAATTGTATTTGTATTTGCAGTCTACAATGTGACACATAAAAGAGATATTTAAGGACATGTTGTTAGAGATAATTGTTGGTTAAACAATTAATTGAAATATAGATTGCCTTAGAGGTAATCGTAGCTTTAAGTTATAATTAAATTATAACTTAAAGCTACGTTTACCTCTAAGGCAATAAAATAAAATAAAATAAAATAACAGTAGAAACTAAAACTTAAAATTCTTACTAAATAAACTAAAATAATAAACTCTTAAAATTAAAATTCTTAACGTAACCAAAATTGACAGCAAAATTAACACAAAAAAACAAAACATTATTTTTTTTTACATATTCATTATTATTATTATGATTATTATTATTATTATTTTTTTATTTTGCTTTAATTTCGCTGTATAATTTTCCTTATTTCTAATTTCAATAATTAAGAACTTATACTAATGTATTTACACCTATGACTTATAATTTAATCAGACTACCCTGAACATTTCTATTAATAACATATAAGTTTTTTAACGAAAAATAGCAAGTAAAAACCTTTTTTGCTTGGATTTTGTAAATACAATAGAAAACAATAAATAAAAGCTCAACATAAAAAACAAGGTTTAAATTAAATTACAGTAAGAAGTAGCCATCCTTGACAGATTTTGTTGATATTTTCAATATTATCAAAATCGATATTTGCAATCATTATAAGAGTACTAGCTTTGTAACCCGTCATAAATGACGGAAGCAAAATAAATCCTAGTTTCTTTTTTTCTTTCATTATTTTCTTTGTTCCGAAATTACAGTACTTATGTTTATATCACTTTTTATTTATTTTTATTTATGTTTATATTGGCCTAACACTAATCTTTTTTTTTTATATAACAGAAAAAGAAGTTTGTATAAAATGTTTGTATTTTTGTATGGTATACTCGTACTCACTTCCATTTAGTTATAATTCGTTAGTTGGGTTCCATTTAGTATAAATTATACCGTATTAGCGTTATTGAGTCCTCCGGGAGAGCAAATTTAAAAATGGGATCTTATTTTCATATAAATTTTGTCTTTTGTATAATGTATAGGGATCTTATTTTGCTATATGAATAAACTGTTATTATGGTATTGTGTTATTTTTAAAAAATATTCATAATTTATATATTCAAAATTTTGTATCTAAATTGGTAAAATTTACAAAAAATACAAAAACATTTTCATCAATAATTTTCAATTTAAAAAAAACAATGTTTTATTATCCGGCGTAGAAGTAGAGTTAATTATCCTACTCTACTTCTATCAAGTTCTATTGATTGAACAGTTAACCTGAACAGTGAAGTGAAATGTGAACACTTAACACTGAAAATAAAATAATATTTTTGGAATGGAGCATATAGAACATACAGAATACAGATACAGCAAATAATAAAAAAAAACAAAAAAAAAACAAAAAAAAAAACAAAAATAATTTTTTTTGAGTGAAGTGAATTACGCACACAATAATGAGAAAACTAAAAGGTAGAAGCAATAAAGTAGTATAATGTATAATATTATACAATACAAATATGCTGATACACATGTATATTATTGTGTATAATTTTGAGTAATAAGAATAACCTTTGACTGAATTATGTTTTTTTTTTTGTGTTAAATGCTGTTTGCCTTTTGGTTATTATACCATATTAAACTATTGATTAAATTTCTATTAGTCCTTATTATTATAAATCAAAAAAATGGTTTGTTTTATTTATATTATTATTATTATTTATTATTTTTCCTTATTATTTGCGAAGAAGACTAACATTAAATTAAAAAAATATAGTTCATGCAATCAATTTTTCCTGCAAAGGTTCAGCATAGTAGACAGGGGTTAAAAAAAAGCACCAAACCAATTTGTATATATATGCATTTGTATACATATGCAATTTGTATATGTGTTGGAGCGTTCCGTCGAACTTACAAACATCCAGATAAATGCAGAATAATATATATATAATATTGTATTTTATGTTGTTACGAGCTTATGCAAGCAACTGCATCTAACTAAAAATATATTAAGACTAATGTAAGTGCAAATTCCTAAACATAAATTCAATCGTACTTCATTTTTTACTTTGTAATAATAAAAATAAACTTCTAAAATTCTAATTCCAATTAAAACCTTATTTATATTAAAACATATTTCATTTTTAAATTCTTTATTAAAATCTATATTTTTCACTTGACATGACATATAAGCAGTGAAATATACAACAAGTTGCAAAAAAAAAAAATCAATAATGTTTATCATATTGTGTAAATAGAATTTCTATTGACATCCATAGAAAACAACATTTTCCACATGTTTCAAATGTTAGTGAATTGTTTAATAGAAAATGAAAATGCAATTATTGTACATACTAAATAATAGCAAACTGTCACTTCCTTTATTGTAATTTTAGGACAGGATACTTCTTGCATTAATGGTAACCTGTCAGTTAAGAAAATATTACTATATTAATTTCAGAGCAATCACTGTGTTAGTAGACAACAATTTATTCTTTTGATACCTATTGATTAATAATATACAAACTTTATCTCATATGGAATAATATTTTAATTTCCTACCATGTTCATAACATATCTAAAATGTTATCTATCTTTCATTAGAAATGAGTACATGGTGTTTCATTTCTGATAGAACAATAAAAAGTTTTGCATTATTTACAACAACTGTCAAATTTAATAGTTCTAGAACTTGATATAATTTTAAAAAATTTATAAAAAAAATGTACAGTGAAAGAAAGTTAATATAATATAGCACATAATATACAAATACATATATGTCAGTGTAATATGTGTAGAAAGATGAAAATCTCTATCAGGTCTTTAATGTTTTACTCCAACTAAAAAAACAAAGTAAATATATTCGTCATGATTGTCCTGTAACCCCAACCGTGGGACATAGTTAGTTTATTGGTGTAAATAAATGCATATCATTTTATCGTATTTGTACACACCCCATTCAATTTTGCTCTTTGCGAAAGGAATTTTATTTGAAATATAGGGACATTAAAATTTCATATTATATAAGGAAGCAGCCTGGTCACTCCCAAACCTAATTTGTACAATTAATAATACCTCCGATATTTACTACAGTAAAATGTAAATGCTGAAATGTTGAAACAGTCCCCAACTCTCTTCTAGAGAGACTTTTATGACAAAAGATTATTAAAAAATTATAGTGGGTGCTAAAGTAGGTTTAAAATACAAACTAAAAATCATGTATGCAAAATTTGTATTGTATACACTAAATTCATACGTGTACAGGCAATATTTGATTTTACTATTAAGCTGTTTTTTTTATAATTCATAGTATGTTAGAAAAATATACTTTAATACCTTAACACAGATACTCTGCATGTCCAATCATTAAACAATAATTAAATAATTTGTATTAGAATTAATGAAAAAAAATATTTTTAATACAAAAATTGTAAATAAAATTAATGAAAAAAAAAAAAAAAATTATACGTAACGTAAGACTGCCAATTACGGTTGACCGACAAAAACCTTTATCTCGGGACCAAACATCATCATCGTATTAATAGCCTGTTCATCGTTCTTAGTAATACAATGTGCTCCTATTTGCCACCTGTGCATATCTATTAAATATTGCGAAATCAACACATACATGCAACCATCTATTAAAATGCGACAATTTTTTAAAAACATTTGAGCCAGATCCATTGCGACACAAACAAATGAATACGCGAACACAAATTAATTAAATCATTTGATGTCGTTCACAAGCCTAGTAATATTCAGAAAAAAAAATATGTGTGCCTATACGGAAAAGATTTAACAACCGTTAAACCGTCACAAGCACCGATGAAGGAAATAAGTTGCATCCGAAATATCGATATTTGCAAAATAAATATAAATGATTAGTGAAATGAAACTCGACTTTTATTCCATAAATTAAACATTAACTAATAAAAAGATTAGTGACTAATAAGCTAGAAATATTGTTTTTAGAATATGAAAGTGGAAGTAAGTCATTTTAAATGTACACAATACGTGTTAAAGAAGTGCTTTTCTTTTAACTGTTATTCAGCTGGCGTTTCAAAACCCTTACTTCAACTGGAAAGGTACCTTCAAACAATTTGTATGGATCTTACTATGATTTTTACTATTTTTGTTATATTATTGTGATTATTTTTGTATTTGTATTACTTTTACTCTTATATTTAGTTTTATTACTTCGGGGAATCTATTCTCTGAAATGGTTTTTTTTGGAAGTAACGCTATTTTAGGAAAAAGAAGGTCTATTAAGCACATATGTTTGTGGCGAAGTATTAAGTACTATAAGTATAAAGTTCGGACTTGAAACAGCAAAAGTGCATCTACTTCAAAAAATATTACAGAAAAAAAAAAATCAGATTGTTCTAGAAAGGTATTTGATCGTACTATAAAGTTCTGTAACTAGATGGACAACTTTGAAATTTTATCTGCCGCTAAGGTAACAAAAAAAGTGGCGGTGTTTTCAAAAAATAAAAAAAAACAGTTTAGAGAAAAAATGGTACAAAATATACATTTTTATATTATTTCAATATGCAGCATTAGGTACCGAACTGTTTTATATTTTGATGATAAGACATCTTCTGGGTACCCAAGTACCGTTATAATTTTTATTTTTTTTCATGTACCTACTGATAATGATGTACGTGTCAGGTCCAGAAAATTTTTACTTCATTTCTATAACAAAAATTATCATTAGGCACCGAACTATTCCTGATATATATTTTCATGATAAAACATCTTCTGGGTACCCAGCTACCGTTATAATTTTTTTTTCATGTTGATGGTATACGTTTCAGGTCCAGAAACATTTTATTTCATTTTTATAACAGAATTATCATTAGGTGCAGAATTATTCTTGTTTCATGTTTTGATGATGAATTGTTCTTTTAGTACCCCAGTACCATTATTTATTATATAAACTTTATGTAAATGAAAAATGTTAATAATTTATTATAACATTTTTATTATAACACTAGCTTTGTAACCCGTCATAAATGACGGAAGCAAAATAAATCCTAGTTTCTTTTTATCTTTCATTAGATTCTTTATTCCGAAATTACAGTACTTATGTTTATATCACTTTTTATTTATTTTTATTTATGTTTATATTGGTCTAACACTAATCTTTTTTTTTTTTTATATAACAGAAAAAGAAGTACCATACCAACAAATTTGTATAAAATGTTTGTATTTTTGTATCCTATACTCGTACTCACTTCCATTTAGTTATAATTCGTTAGTTGGGTTCCATTTAGTATAAATTATACCGTAATAGCGTTATTGAGTCCTCCGGGAGAGCAAATTTAAAAATGGGATCTTATTTTCATATAAATTTTGAGTTTTGTATAATGTATAGGGATCTTATTTTGCTATAAGAATAAACTGTTATTATGGTATTGTGTTATTTTTAAAAAAATATTTAAAATTTTGTATCTAAATTGGTAAAATTTACAAAAAATACAAAAACATTTTCATCAATAATTTTCAATTTAAAAAAAACAATGTTTTATTATCCGGCGTAGAAGTAGAGTTAATTATCCTACTCTACTTCTATCAAGTTCTATTGATTGAACAGTGAACCTGAACAGTGAAGTGAAAAGTGAACACTTAACACTGAAAATAAAATAATATTTTTGGAATGGAGCATGCAGAACATACAGAATACAGATACAGCAAATAATAAAAAAAAACAAAAAAAAAAACAAAAATAATTTTTTTTGAGTGAAGTGAGTTACGCACACAATAATGACAAAAATAAAAGGTATAAGCAATAAAGTAGTATAATGTATAATATTATACAATACAAATATGCTGATACACATGTGTATTATTATGTATAATTTTAAGTAATAAGAATAACCTTTGAGTGAATTATGTTTTTTTTTTGTGTTAAATGCTGTTTGCCTTTTGGTTATTATACCATATTAAACTATTGATTAAATTTCTATTAGTCCTTATTATTATAAATCAAAAAAAATTGTTTGTTCTATTTATATTATTATTATTATTTTTTATTTTTTCTTATTATTTGCGAAGAAGACTAACATTAAATTAAAAAAATATAGTTCATGCAATTAATTTTTCCTGCAAAGGTTCAGCATGGTAGACAGGGGTTAAAAAAAAGCACCAAAGCAATTTGTATATATATGCATTTGTATACATATGCAATTTGTATATGTGTTGGAGCGTTCCGTCGAACTTACAAACATCCAGATAAATGCAGAATAATATATATATAATTTTATTTTAACAAAATATAAAATAATTTATTATTGTGATATAAAAAATAATATTTTATTATTTTGACCAGTGACTGCAAATAACTATTATCGATCAATTTTTTAATGAATTTGTATATGTGTATTTGTGTATTGTATTTGTATATGTGCAATTTGTATATGTGTTGGAGCGTTCCGTCGAACTTACAAACATCCAGATAAATGCAGAATAATATATATATAATTTTATTTTAACAAAATATAAAATAATTTATTATTGTGATATAAAAAATAATATTTTATTATTTTGACCAGTGACTGCAAATAACTATTATCGATCAATTTTTTAATGAAAAAAATCATTCATAAGGAGTTATCGTAATATCGAATAAAGTATATGTATGTGATCGGTAAGAGGTCTTTTATTGATCTCACAAAAGATCCATAAATTTTCAATTAATATAAAAAAAATTAAAAATAATAATTATTCTTAATCAAAAAAATTTTCGCTCATATAAAATAGTTAATTCTCAATTTTTATATTTTTCTCTTATTTTTAATAGTTACGAAATAATTTTTATTTTTTCTATTACCGATTGTACTTACAAAGCAATTTTTATTTTTTTCGATTAAAAATAAAAATCATTTTCTAATTGTAAAGCTATTTCAAAACATCTCTACACTAAAATTTGCACCAAAGTAGTACTAAGTATCTATTTTCATACAAATTATATCCCAGAACTCTACTCTGCCAAACAAGGGCTAGATGACCCCCCGCAGTTTCTAAAATTAAAATACAAATTTCTCGAAAACTACATGACCTGTTACCATTATAATATATTCATTATGTAGAGTTTGTTTTGAAGTAATACACTCAATGGTGTAATCACATACTTAATTAATTTAATCAAATTAATGACGGTAATTATTTGAAACACTATTAAGAGCTGCTCTTCGTTGCTTTTAAATATTGGAATACAAATAATATAACGTTATTTTTAATAAATAAATATAATTAGAATTTATAGACGAATGTATCCTAGGCAAAAAGCAAAAATTAGTTTAAATACGAATTTATTGATAAAATAAAAATTATTTCGTAACTATTAATAATAAGAGAAAAATATAAAAATTAAGAATTAACTATTTTATATGATTGAACATTTTTTTGATCAAAAATAATTATTACAAATAATTGATATGAAAAAAAGTTAAAGAATAACTCTTTCATAATGATTTTTTTAATAAAACTTATAACAGTTACAGTCTATGATTTTGACACAAAAATTCATATGAAATGCATTATAGGTACAGGTGTACCTTTCCAGCTGACCACGTAGACAAAAAAAAAATGGCTGGTTTACCCACCCCCAATTATTTTTTTTACTTCAAAGAACTTTTAAAATATAAATTTTGATGAAAAATTAATTCTCAAGTCAATTTGCATCGAAAATATTCAGAAAGTAAATTGCAAAAGGTACAGGTATACCTTTCCAGCTGAATAAAGGTTAATGAGTCGTCAAAAATTCTACAGATATATTATTTTACTGGTAGGCTTTTAGATGTTGATTTTAAGTACAATTCTAGACTAATATTTTGTTTATATAACTTGTTTATTCTATAATTGAATAAGATCAATCATATTTCAAATTCTCCAGCCAAAGACCAACATGTCAATGTATTATGATTAATCAAATACTATATGTCAATAAATAAAATAAAATAAATCAAATTCTTTATCAAAGTTTTTCTACTAATATTAAAAAATTATTTTAATGAGAATAGAATTTCATTTAAATATATAGGCTTTATACAATATCTTAAATTTGTACTGTTTTATCGTTAATAATATTCAAGTTGAAATTTTAGTCGGTTAATATTATTACTTTAATATATTGGACAAATCTGTTATTAAATTAAGAGTTATAATACCAAAATAAAAATTAATTATCACCTTACAATGGGGACGAATATTTCAACAAGTATAAGTTTTCAATAATAATGTGAGGATTTTCCGGTAGGTATATCATTGGTTTTTTTTTTTTTTTGTTTTTTTTTGGAAAAATTCGTTTAAAATGTTTTACAGTAATAAAATTTACCACAATTTTTATCCTCACCAAATTTCAATATTCCATTAGGGAAGATAAATTTTCTTCAGGAAATATTTAATCAATCTTTTCAGTTTGACCTTTAATTTACTTTTTTTTTATTCCTTGTTTTTCATTATGAGACCTCAGCTATTAACACTATGAGTATAAATTGAATGAAATGAACTAAAACTAAAACAAACAAAACAACACATAACAGAACCAACCACCAATGATCAGTTTATGCGTATGTGGTTTCGTTGTTCAATTTAATGAAAAAAAAATTTATTTTAATCAGCGAACATAAATTAATCAGTATTTAATGGACGCAAAATATTTTACCTATGTATAATGCTGTACCTGAGCTACGAGATGGTATAGTATGGGTTAAGAGATGGTATACCCATATATTGTTAACGTCAGATCATGTAAACATTTTTTAATGGGTCACAAAATGTTTGAGGAAATTTCTTTGAGGAAATTGCAACCCAAAATGCTGGTTCTATTTGATGAGGATTCAGAAAAATTGTAATATATTGACTTTGTGTAACAAGTACATTATTATTTTTATGGATTACTGACTGTAGGAGATCATCATATTCTTTCTTTCTCTATGCTGCTGCAATTTACTTTAGAATACAGTCGATTACTTATTATCATTTGTTTTAAAGTTAATTTTCTATTGATATTGTAAATTATAAGATCAGACAGACCTATGCTACGGTCACACTTAAAACAAAATTTATAACACAAATATAAATACATTTATAGAATTATGCATTGCATTAATTGCAATAATTGCATATCTGAATTGTATATGAACTTTACAAATTACAAATAAGGAAAAAAAAAATTAAGTGGCATATTTATTGCTACCTTGAACCAGGTGTGTTAATATATCTAGTTTCCGCCCAATTATTTCTATATATTCTACCTTATGTACTTGTGCATCAGTGTTTCTTTTACGATCAAGGTGTATTACTTTAAACATTAAACCATATATGAGCCGTAATTGTGACCACTCACTAACAAAGAATAAAACAATAGGTAGGTAGTAGTGGCTGCCGACAGTACGCCGACACACTTAGACCGGTATAAGGTCAATTGTGATACCACGGGAACTTTCTTCGCGTAAAACTCTACTCGTTGAACAAATTTGAGCTTTTTACGAAACGGCGGGAACAATAAGTAAAACAATAAGTTTTGCATCTCTTATAGATTAATAATAATTATTTATTCATTAAAATTGTCGAAAATTAAAATCAAATTAAAATTATCATCATCATTGTCCTGTAACACCACCATTCGCGGAACATAGGGTAGAAATAAAATCTTTCTATTTTTTTTTTTTTTTTTTTTCATTTTTATTAATTCATTATTATACATTTTAGTATTGTTTCATCGCCTGATTGGCATTATTGAAACATCGATACAATCGAGTTAAAATTTAATTTTTATTTCAAAATAAATAAAAGGTAACATTTTTGACTTCTATCTGTGGCATTATTGACTTCTATCTGTGGCTAACCTCTTCAAATGTGGTCACGTTCTTTGCTGTATTGAAAACTTTTATTTTTTATGCACAGAGATAAATTGTTTACCTTCAATATTTTACGGACTTTGCTTCAATATCTAAATCGGGTCTTCAATTTAATGTTATTGCCCAGGTAGTTGAACGTATACTCACATTCGATTCGATTCGCGTTTCTTTATGGAGGGTCGGATGTTGTGGTGTGCGATTTGTGCACATGATTTTGCTTTTAGGTGTGTTGACTTTAAGGTTCGCATTTTGTCCAGTGTCATACAACTTTTGGCTCACTTAAACTACCATTCGTATGTGACAATTAATTTCTTAAACTAATATTCGTATCTAACAGTTCACTGGATACTTTTGCCCTCGTTTAGAAACACAGTAGTGGTTATTATGTCATCCATTACTATTAAAAATAATTATGTGCGATAAAATACATCCCTGCTTTACTCCCTGACAGACCTTGAAGCCATTTGACAGCTCATATTGCATCTTTGGAGGATTCTTTAAATGTGGCTATAATTTTTTCTGGAATGCTACGATCCAAAAGATACAAACATGAGATTTAGCGATGCTTTAAGTTCAGTGGATTGTGAAGTGAAGGACTGTGTTGTGAACGAAGTGAAGGACTGTGTCTACTTTAACGCACTAAAAACTACTATCCTTTTATATTAAAACTAGTATTTTAGACTAACCATTAATACAGTTGTGGCTCTATTACTTCAAATATCTTTGATCAATCCAAATACCCACTAAGAATTATAGAGAGATAAAAGATTTTTTCTTTGCAAAGTTCGAACGGTTTCGCCCGTTTAAGACGTCTAAGTTTTGACTGTCGACGACGAATTTTGTGGCGTATTGCCAGTTTTTTGATTTCGTCTTTTATGATAGGGATCTTAAGATCTCTATGAATGTCAGCATTGCAATGAGCATTCCCAACACTTTGTTTTGCAACGTTTGGATAGTTTAAATATGAAGTTGTTTCGCACAATCCCATATTTGAATACCGTATGTCCAGACTGCCCTAATATTTGATTGTAAATCAAAATTTTGTTATATGTTGAAATCTTAGATGTCCGCCCAATTAACCAATATAGCTGGTTGTATTTCAGTTCTAACTCTTGTCTTTTTTTCTTAACATGTTCTTTCCTGACATCTCAGGTTTGCATCAAGTGTCATACCAGACATTGTTTATTGTGACCGCTATGTGCTTGTTGTGACTCTATTATTTTGTGTGTAAAATTAACATGTGTGAATTTTGATTCGTTTAATTTAATTCTCCACCCCATGAGGAGATTTTGTTGTTTGCTTGTTGCAATTTTTTTGCAGCTTCGTTTATATTATTACCAACCGTTTATACTGCAGTATCATCTGCAAAAGTTGCCATCGTTGCATCTTCTAGTTCTGGGATATCACTGGTGTAGAGTAAATATAGGATGGGACCCAGAATGTTCCCACATATCCTGCAGCTTTTAGAAATTCGGCGAGTATACATATTAATTTTTAAATGAGCCACATAATTTACCCCCAAGGAAATTTCCCTCAATGAACTTCGATTTTGTATATGGTTACACAAATATTATTAACATTTTATTATGTTGATTAACCCTACCGATTAGTTGTAGCAAATCAACTATATTTATATACAATTAGGTTGTGGTATTATTTTATCGGTCTTTCATCGGATTTTTTTTTATGGATGGCAATACAATCCAAAAAGCTATGTGTGCATGCTTAAGAGTTATTATATAACAATATCTAACTAGATTGTAAATTATAAAGGCGAACTATTATAGATTGTTACAAACATTTTAAAATCAACTTAAATTTTGAATGAAAAAAGCCAAATCTCAGAGTAAAATTGTGATTGATACTAAAATTACAATGATACCAGCTTTGATACAACATTTATTGTGGTCCTCACTGAGTTATATTTTCCACTTCTGCTCCAATACACTATTAAATATATTTCGTTATGTTGTATAAGTAATATCGTATATGTATGTATGTGTTACGTAGCTTTTTGTTTGGGTTTTCGTTGTGAATAAATTTTATGAAAACTGGAAAACAAATAAAAAATTAGCTCTGAACACGAAAGGTGATTTGTTTGTTTCTTTTTTATTTCAATCAAAAATCTTTTTTATCAAAAAATATAAATAAAAAAATATAAAAAAACTGAAAGCAACTTAAGAGAAATTCAATAAATTATGAAAATCCATGAAAATTCCAATTTATTTTTGAACATTAACAACTTGTGAAATATATTTTTAGGTTAATTCTTCGAATTAATTATTAAATCGTAATTTTCATTTAAAATATAATTAAAAATCTATCATTTGTATCGATTCGATAATCTGCAACCAATTGACATATAGATTAATATTCCATGATAATTTGTTTTTTCAATTGGAAAATCAAGCAAAATATCTGAATGTTCATATCAGTTTAAAAACATTTTAGTTACCTTATAAATATTTAGTTAAAATTATTCAAGATTATTCAAGAGGAAAACAACACATTACTTGAAGAGGAGTTCTAAGGTGAGCATCATTCAATAATTCTATATCGAAAACATTCTTAAAAGCTGTATTAGAGAAAAAAAAATCTGTTGTTTTGGTTATTGCTTGGTATGGTTCTATATATAATGTTATATATTTGTGTAACAATAGATAAAACGAAGTTCTAGGTATTGAACATAGTTTGACATCATAATTATTATGATAGAGTTTCAGTTTATGATTATGATTAGAGTTTCTCAACATTTCACCTCAAAGTTATTCAATCTGTTCACCAAAACTGAGAGAAAATAAATTATCACACCACGATCACACCAACACCAGTACACCATCCTATTTATACAAACTTCAAGAGAGTGCTTAGCATAAGTAGCATATGAGTTTTATTTTTATCATTAAATGTAGGTAGGTACTGTGATGTAATGTGTATCGTAGTAAGTTGTAAAAAAAATTATTATTGTTTTTTTTTTATACCTATTTAGTGATAGTGAGATATATCAGTATATGTAAGTCCCTGTTCTGTTAAAAACATTAAATTTGGCCTTTACTTGAATTATAATTAATAAATGGGGGTCTCTAGTAAAAATATAATGTGTAAGCTTATTAGTTAGTATGAATTTAGACAACTATAAATAATCAAAATAAATCAAAGTTTCTTATAGGAAAGAAAAAATCAAAGTTGTTATTGGTAAAAAAAATTTTCCCACTTATCTAATACCACCTGAATGGTGTACCTACATCAAGTCTCGGTTCTAGGACCAATTTTATATAATATCTACATATATCTATACAAATTATTTCCCTAATATGGAAAATGTTCATTTGTCTATTTTTCTCAACGACATTTCGATATCCCAATCAGGTATTTATCATTTTAATATATTTGGCATCACTTATAAAATGTATTAAATTTACTAGGCAATTATTCCTACAAATTTAATAGCAACTATTCACTAGTGGCCCGTATATTGATAGTCATCTCATAAAAATGAGAATCACGAATTTCATATCATTTTTATAACGTTTTATGATTCTGATAGTCATAAAAAAATGATATGACATTTTATTTTTGTAAACATGAAAATTTGTGAACCATCTTCAGAACAACATTGTACATTAGTACCATCTGGCATACGAATTGATCTGGATTGTTTAATATCATTATAAATTGCCCAAATTGCATTAATAATAAAATGGAATGTTCATGAGGACGATTACTGTTAGGCATAAACTGGTTTAAAATTTTACGTGCACTAGTTAAATTTTCTTGATAACCATATCTCATTTGCATATATTATGATTATTACAATAAGTACCATCAAATGTTCGATATTTTGAATCTTGACATTCAACAATTTTGCTATCACATTTATCATGGCCAGAATATAAATTTACACTAACTTTTGATGTTTCAAAATCACTACTTGGAATAAGTTTTCTTTGCTTTAATATTTGACTAGCAAAAACTTGTTCAATTGCTACGTTTGAGTCAGCAACATTCCTTTCAGTATCTCTCATAATGTTGATTGAACATGAAATTATGAAAATATCCTGAGGTGGCAGCACTTTATTATTGCCCACCAAATGTGTTGGTTATTTTCATGTATTATTCATCTTTGTTTCAATATTATTTTGTTCAGTAAATGAATTGTGAGTTCTAAAGAGTGAAAAAAGAAAAAAATAGTTACAAATCAGTTAAATATATGAACATTTTAAAGGCTAAAAAATATTAGAAATATGTTAAAAAATATAAAATAAAATGCAAAATAAATAAAAATTGTTTGTTTTTATTTTGTTTTCTATTAAATAAGTATTCAAAATTAATTTGGTGAAGGCATTTATAACCAAAACAAATAGTCCATATTTAACAATTTCAAAATAACAATAATTTGATATTTTTCTCAGTATTCATAAAAAATGACTATCGAAATTGGCTTAGTTTATTTTTTTTTATAACTACTGTAATTTTTTACGACTATCTTAATTAAAACAATAGCGTTTGATAAAAAATTACAGTGTAGATGACTATCAAAATATGGACCATACAAAAACGAAGCGTAATTTGAACTTCACAAAAAAAAGTGAAATTAGAACTCATTTCAATATGTTGTTCGAACAGCTTACAGCTAAAAAATTTTGACATTCATTATCATATAACTTCACAATACAACTATAAAACATTGATACTCATTGAGTAGATAGCGTAAATTACCGAGGTATATTGGGCTTATTAGACGATGTCAACTGATGTATTTTATTTTTTTGTCTCTCGCTCTCTTATCCGTGAACTAAATTTGTAATATTTGTGTTGACACCAAGAGAGAATTTGCGGATAAAAATATATTGTGCCGCACGATATGCATTTCGTAAATGCATAGACAAGAGCAATGCAAATTTTTGTTGACTTCAAAATTTTTTTTTGTTATACTAAAAGATTTGAGAAATATTTTCTAATACAAAGATAAGTGTTGACTGTTCATCATCCAAAAGTGTAATAACAAGCTGATGTAGTATATAAACCTGTGATGGTGATGACTACTGACATCGTCTAATAAGATCCTATCTAATCAATAGGAGGGTATAAGACAATTTATAAGTTAAATAAGACCACCACAAAGATCTCCTCCGTTTCCTAATAGAAAATGTTGCATGTCAATTATTGAAAATAAGCAAAAAAGTAATGAAAATTATATTCCAGTTGATCTTTCTTGATATTGTCAAACACACAATATTAAATTATTGAAAAAGTTTGTCGTTGCTCTAACATAACTAGAAATCATCAGAAGGTATTATAGTTCTAAAGCTATCTAGATATTTCAGTGTCACAGAATTAAGACAAAGACAGTATTTTGTTGCATAATATTAATTTTTTTTAGGATAGAGGATCAAAGTGATAAGTACTGTATAATTGTGTATATTAGATCCACAAATATAATAAAAGTATTGAAATAAAAACAAAAATACTATACCTAGGTAAGGTGTAGGTATTGTATTAAAAATAATAATAATTCTTTATTTCGATTAATCCTTAAAACTTGATAAGTAAAAGTTTAACTCAAAAATTGAACTAGTATGCGAGTTGAATATGAGCTAGTATAAACGTTCCATTAAATTGAGTTGAACGAAAATTGGATGTAAATTGAACGTGCAATTACATCCATCCTATTCAATTTATAATTCAACTAAATTGGATAGTCATCAAATATTTACACGATTAAATTTAAAAATTTATATATTAAAATGTGGTAAAATTTTAATTTTAATATTTCTATTTACTTATACAGCTTGGTTTGAGTTGCTTTTGCTTTGTTCACTTTATATTGACATCTTGTTAATTTCTGAAACCCATTTTACAAACAAAAGTTATTTTAACATAAAAAATTACAACACATATTCCACAAATCATCCTGATGGGACGGGCTCATGCTGGTACTGCAATAATCATCAGGAAAAACATACAGCACTATGAACTTCCTATATATAAATTTAATCATATTCAAGCAACAAGTGTCGTGATAGCTGACTGGAATGGACCCTTAACTATTTCAGCTATATATTGGCCTCCTAAACACAATATCAACAAACCTCAATTTATTGATTATTTTAAAACTCTGGGAAATAGATTTATTGCCGGTGGAGATTATAATTCTAAACATACGTTCTGGGGCTCTAGGCTGATCACTCAAAAAGGAAGGCAGCTACTACTAGCCATGCAAGAATTCAACTTGAATTATCTGTCTACTGGACAACCTACATACTGGCCTTGTGATCTTAATAAGACACAGGATCTTTTGGATTTTTGCGTCTCGAAAGGTATCTCACCAAAACTATTTACTGTGAAATCAAGCCTCGAGCTGTCTTCAGATCATACGCCTATCATTATCTCTGCCTCATCCAAAGTAGTGATAACTTAAAATGACCAACGGTTACATACAAGGAAAACAAACTGGGATAATTATAGAAAGGAAATTGAAATGAAAACTTCCCTAAATATAGGACTGAAAAACCCCCAAGATATCAATGAAGCTATAAAAAACCTAAATATAACCATGATTGAAGCAGCAATGTCATCAACTCCGACGCAAGGTAACATCCGAAAATATGTTATTTCTCCACCTGAAATAAAATCCAAAATCATGGAAAAAAGAAACCTTAGGAAATATTGGCAACAAACTAGATCCCCTGAAATCAAAGCCAGGTTAAACCGTGCAATCAAAGAACTTAAATTTTTGTTTAATAAAAGCAGAGAAAGTTCGTTGAAGAATTACCTTGAAAGACTAACATATACCGATCTTAATGACTACTCACTGTGGAAAGCAACAAGAAAACTGAAACGGCCATAACAAATTATACCTCCACTAAGGAAATCAAATGGTAATTGGGCCAGAAGCGATGGTGAGAAAGCAGAGCTTTTTGCATCACATTTACAAAAACTTTTTGTACCGTATCCACCAGTAATTTCAACCGACGAAAACAACAAGATTGAAAACTACCTTGAAGTGCCTTATCAAATGGATTTACCGATAAAGAAAGTCCGGATAAAAGAAGTACAGGAAATTATAAAAAACTCTGTGTCAGACAAGAAGGCTCCTGGGTATGATGGTATCACAGGCAAAATGGTAAAGGAACTTCCGTATTGCAGTATAAAATTCTTAACCCACATTTTTAATGCTATATTAAGAACTACCTACTTCCCAGATATCTGGAAAACTGCTCATATCATAATGTTAGCTAAACCGGGGAAAGAGCCAAATGAGACTAGTTCATATAGACCAATAAGTCTTCTGCCAGTAATATCAAAATTAATCGAAAAACTAATAGCCAAAAGATTGATTAAAATAAATAATGAACGAGATATCGTACCAGCTCATCAGTTTGGCTTTCGTCACAATCACGGAACAATTGAGCAAATACATAGAGTAGTGAACCATATAAATAATTCACTTGACAAGAAAAAATACTGTTCTGCAGCTTTTCTGGACATTTCGCAAGCCTTCGACAAAGTTTGGCACAAAGGTCTCCTTTACAAGCTTAAAAAACTACTTCCTCACCACTACCAGCAACTTTTGTCAACTTATTTATCAAATAGGAGGTTCTTCGTTAAATACAATGGGGAACAATCGTCACTAAAAGAAATTAAATCTGGGGTACCTCAGGGCAGTGTCCTTGGCCCACTACTTTACCTGATATTTACAGCAGACCTCCCAACATCGCCGAGGGTACTACACCTTTGCTGACGACACAGCGGTCTTAGTGTCTCATACTAATCCGAGATTAGCTTAAGAAGTTCTTCAGAACTACTTATTGGATATACAAAACTGGCTGAAAAAGTGGAGAATAAAGGCCAATGAATCCAAATCCCTTCATATCACCTTTACTAATCGCAAGAGAAATTGCCCCGCTGTTCACCTTAACGACATGGAATTGACTCACCAAGACTCAGTTAAGTACTTAGGTATGTACTTGGATAGACGCCTCACTTTTTGATTTCAAAAGAAGTGTTATATGCTTTATCCAAAATGTGAATAAACTATATTGGCTATGCCCAAAAGTAAATTAAACAAAAATTTAACGGAATTTAAACAACGGAATAAAACAGGATTATGGGTGGTCGTCCATCGTAGTGTACCCAATTGAAGTAACCGTTCATTTTCCACGCTCACAGGGGTATTGTAGAAGCTGAATCGATTTCATTTGGTAAGATCTTAATTCGAAATAGATTTTGTTTCTTGTATCGCATGTTGAGAATCGATTAAAATTCAACCAATTAATTTGGCTAATAGGTCGTTTCTCCAATTTATCCCTAGAATGTAAAGTTGCAGTGTACAAAGCTATCATCAGGCCAATCTGGAGCTACGGGTTGGAACTATGGGGAACAACTAGTAACTCCAACATCGAAATAATAGAACGCTTCCAGTCCAAAGTATTAAGGTCTATAGTTAACGCGCCTTGGTATGTCCGATATGACACAATCAGATCAGATTTAAATATCCCATCTGTTAAGAAATTCATTAAAAAGAAAGCTGAAAAATACTATGTTCGACTGGAAAACCATCCAAATTTACTTGCTCCTCAACTCATCAATAATGAACGAACAAGCGAGCGCAGATTAAGACGCTTCAGACCGCTGGATTTATCTACTAGATTCACTTTACCTGAGACTCCATAAATATAAATTTGAATATTAAGTCAAGAATCAATGGATTTTTGACTTAGATTACATGTCAGTTACATCACGTCAATTTTAATTCCAACATTATACTCAATATCTTTTATATTTTATGTAGATAGTTGTATAGAATAGAGACAAAAAAAAAAAAAAAAAAACTTTATATAAAATTAATTTAAATAAATAAATTTCAAAATGAATATTAACTTTTCTTTTTCCATTAATTTTTTGTTTTTTTGTTTTTTACAACGCTCGGTTATAATTAAAATTTAAATAAAATGATTTCAAAACCACCCTGTTTAATTTTTTTTTTTTTACCTTCCAAAATTTATTTACAATCAATTTATAAATTTAATAAGCAAATATTTATGATGTAATTTATTTATTTTGACTTGTAGCAGCTTTTTCCATCGAAAACCTACCTTTGGATTTATTTACAACTAGTTATTTATTACTTTTTTTTTTATCACTTAAAAATCACAAACATTTCTTCGTTTTAGTCTTCTTCTCTGACCTGCAGTTGTCATTAGGTTCAAAACTAAATTGTTTGGACGAACTTGCAGTTTGGGTATGTAGCTGGAGTTATATTTATCTATTTCAATTCTACACTGGTGACGGACTCAACGTTTAATAAGGTGTGCGATGACTTTATTTATTCGGCACAAATCAAGAGACATTTACGAGTGACTTTAACACCTTATTTTAGAATCTTTGTATGATATTGATGTTATTTTCGTCGCGGAACCCCAAACCTGGATTCCTTATGTTGAAATAGATTTTATTTTTTAATGATAACTGTGTATCCATTAGCCAGCACATATTTCTAAATTTTATATTAACTTGTTTCCTTTTAATTGCAATATGTTTAGGCTAGCTTAGCCTTTTTGCTAAATGTATGCCTAAGTATATTAAATAACTTTTTTGTATGATGATTTTATTATTTAAAATAACTTGAGGAACTTGATAACTTTCTTTAAAGTAAAAGTAATACGTGCAGTTGACTTCAATTCATTTTACTCTTACGTTTCATTTTTGTAGCCAATGTTGAATATCTTTTATGTCCTGATGTCGCACCATAAAACTGTGTCATCGACAAAAGTTACGATTTCTACCATTGTCTGGTGTTGCTGGAATATCAGCCGTAAACAACAGATATAATATGGGCCCTAACACACTTCCTTGGGGAGTACCAGATTGTATTTTCTATATTCCAATGTAAGCATTAACTTGCTTCCAATAAAACATTCTGTTTTTAACGTAGTTTTACAAAATTGCAGAGAGATTGCATATACTACAATTATAAAAAAAAATACAAGTAAAGAACTAATTGGATGAAATGTCACTTCAATTCAAATGATGTTGATTGATTATACAAACACGTATCCAATTTTGTTATTATACAACTAGTTGTACATTGATTGCTTCAATTTGGCCTAAGAATATCAAAAAAGGAGAAAAATGTAGCTAGAAAGAACATACACAATTTTTGTCTTCCATCTTTTTGGAATTTGTTTTTTTTTTTCACTAATAGCCCTTAAACAATAATTGTTTAACAACTTTATACTAATCAAAAGTAAAAAATAAAAAAATATTTTATTATAAAAAAATAACTTCTGTGTGGCACCTCATTTTATTCACCTTAAATTATTATTATTAATTTTAGTATAAACATTTAACATTTAACACATTTAATATACAAATAAATTATAATCAACGCTAAAAACAAAAAAAAAAAAAAAAAAAAAAAAATAGAACCGTATACCGATAATTTACACACTTTACCTATTCCTTTTTTTCTATTTGAAACTACATAATTATTATTGTATTAATGTGTGTAAGTCCTTTAAGGGGTCTCCTTATATAAATTTAATTTAATCAGAAAAGGAGTGGTTTTGTTTTGTTTTTATTTTATTTTATTTTATTTTATTTATAATAATTTTAAGTGGTTTCAGTTCTACACTCCTTTTAAGAAAGAAAAATTACTATTATTATTTTGAATTCACATAATATTACAAAAAAAAAAAAAAACAAAAAAATTAAACAAAAGAAAGAAACCAAAACAAAAAAAAAAATATTTTTATATATATCTTTTTTTTCATAGTTCTGCATATTACAGTCATTATGAATCCATTAACCTTCTTCTTTTGTTTTTTGGTTTTTCTTTCTTTTTTCTTTTGAAATATTTTTCATTTTTTGTTCTATCACAAAACTATATAATATGTATATGCGAAAAATTAATAATTTTTTTTTAAATGTTTTTCTCCCACCTTTCATTTTTGAATTCCAACTTATGGATGGTGCTGTTAAAATGTCAATTTTTTTTATTCTATTCTCAGATCACGTTCAAAATTCATACTTACATACCTGATGTGAAATATTATTTAAAAAAATAATATATAGACAAGAACTGATGGCTAAGGACTATGAAAGTCCTCTTTGAATAATAAAACAGTGGTAAATTGGCAAAAACAAAAATACAGTGACGACTATTTGACATCATATATAGGTAGTATAGTAGATAAATAAAATGAAATGCAGGTAATTATATATTTTTTGTAGGTCGAGACTTTCTCGACATTTTAGTATTTTTGATATCATTTGTTATAATTTAAATGCTTCAAGTTTCAGAGGATTTGATCTAAGTACATATTGCAACAATTTTCGTTAAAAATTGTTGAGTACTGTGCTGAGGGTTCAGTATTAGTTTAGTAGACTTTTCAATGTCCAGTTCAGTGTTAGTATATTTAGACTTTTCGTAGTGGGATAATTGAAAAAATAAAAATTTTTAGGTTTTAGCTAGCATTTTTGGAATATCTATTTTGATTTGGTCCCGCGAAGCGATATGGGACAACAATATCAATTCAAAACAAATTCAATTTTGGATTTTGATATTCTGCTCATTCCATTGTTTGTTAATTTTTTCTTCTTAGATCTTCTAGAGGTTGGCTTTGTCGGTGTAAGAAATTTTCATTTTTCTACGATAACATTACATTTTGAAAGCTTCTAATTTGTATAGTGCAGCCACTTTCAACTTCCAAGTTTCTACTCTGTATAACAGTACAAACCAGATATAATATTATAAGTACCGTAATCTAAGTTTGATGTTTATTTCTCGGTTACATATAGCACATTTTTATATTTTACCAAGAAGCTTTTTGTCATTTCGATTCACATTTTACTTCCTTATCTGACGTCCAGCTTTTATTATTTATAAGGATTGATAAAATTCGTGGAATGTTTAGATGAAGAAGCTTTAGGGGAGTTTAAGTGAGCTCCAACTACAAATGTTTCACCCTAAATGAAATTAGGATATTTATTTATGTTATTATTATTATTTGTTTTCGAAATCTTTTTAGTATTTGGTTTACTATTAGTTGGTACATGCGATTTAGTAATTATTAAGAATATTGGTTTTATATATATTTTTTTTAATAGAATTCGAATTTTTAAGATTATTGATTTTATTTTTTATATTAGAGTTATTAGTATTACTATAATGGTTATGGTTACTATGATTCAAATTTTCATTTAGCTTAGAGTTGATTTTTGATGAGTTGGGGACGATGTGTATTGTCTTCTCATTCCAGGGCTGGATTGTTATATTGAATCCATCTCTTTCTATACATACACCTAACAAAAACCAACTATAACGGACAGAAACTGTGAATTTAAAACATACGAAACTGATATTCTTCTTCTTGGAAATATTTTTAGGCGTATTACGGTCACATTTAACCTAAAGTTAGAAACGCGTTCGATGGATTGGTTTTTGATTATGATGACACCGTTCTTGTTCTATCATAAACTTTTTTTTTTGGATATTCATGTAAAGGCCGGAATAATTGCTATGGTCATTATTCACCTTGTCAATTCGATATTGGAAATCATCCAATTTGTCAGCTATTATGGGTGTATCATCCGCGTGTCGTCGGATATCATGTACTTTAATTTCTTTGTCTATTAAATTAATTGTTTCTTGGAGAGTATGTTCAGAGTACAAGTTGAACAGTACAAATTTTATTTTTTTTTGTTCTTATTATAATTTATTTTTCATATATTATAATTTTATTTTCAAATTTTACTTCTTTATTTATAAAATTAAATTTTATTTGATTTTATTTTCATTCTTATTATTTTAATGTATATAATTAAATTTTATTTTTTTATAATATTTATTATATATATAATTTTCTGCGTTTATCTGGATGTTTGTAAGTTCGACGGAATACTCCAACACATATACAAATTGATATATAATATATACAAATTGTAACATCATGTAATTGTCATAAACATAGTATCTGTTTTTTTATTGCTTATATATGCCATCTGTTATTTGTCATCTGTCATTTGTCATCTTTCGTTTGTCATTTGTCATCTGTCATCTGCGATCTGTGTCATTTGCCCATAATTTCATAATGATTGTCATGTCATTCAAATGTTAAATTTAGATGGCGCCATAGAACTTTTTACTTTTATTATGTCATAATTAATTTAATTTTACAATTTGAATTTTACAGTAGAACGCTGCTATGATTGTAAAAATATAAAATTATTGTAAGTTTATATCGTATAGTTAGATTTTTTTTTCATTAAAACTTTTATTTGAATTTAGTATTTCTATATTAATTTAAATTGAAATTATCTTTTTGACTAACTTACATTATAACTAATTGAATACAATAGAATGTCTAAGAATATTGATTATTTAGAATTATTGACGTCTTAGGATAATATAAAAGAAATAAGATGTCGTTTAAATGATCGAGTAAATAACGCTTAGGGAATTGAAAATTTTGTACCTTACTACAAATATTCTGTTTATATGGTAATTAAAAGCATTATAATAATTCTCCGGCATTATAATCTTCCGGAAATTTTGCTAGAAAAATCATATATATATGACATCGTTTCTCCAGTGTCATATTTTGTACCAATCAACATTATTTCGGAACGATAATCGATCCTTGAATTCTTTAAATTCTTTAATTAGCTCGACTATCGTCTATAATAGATGATTTCAATAAGGATATATACCCTTAATTACATTAATATATACAATTTGAAAGATTAATTAATCGTATATCAGTATAGCAATAATTACCATTTGGTTTGCATACTTTTAGGATGACATATAATATCGTATATGACTTACACCAATGAATACTAATAATATAAGAATGTGCAAGTAGAAGAAACAAAATTAAAATTTTGTATTGACTTAAGAAAACAGAAAAACGTAAAATCAAAAAAAAAAAAAAAAAACTCTTTGTTAGTTTACTTTCTTGCTCACTGTTCGTTTTCGATGTGTTTAAGAAATTTAGGAATTATTTATTGTGTATGTATATTGCATACAAACCAATTTTTTTTTATTTTATTTTTACTTCATTAAAAAATTAAGATGTATGTGATAATATGATTTTATTCTTTTACAGTTTTTCAGTTAACAAAATAGAAATAGCTATAATTATATTATTTGTTTAATATGAATATTATTAATTATATGAGCACATGTATATCAATAATGCATATTTATAGTTATATTTTTATTTCATATGGAGAAGTTGCTGTTATTGTAAGTTCTGTATGAAATGAAGTAATGAATATGTATGGATGATAACAATTTTGGATTTCAATAATTTTGTTTTTAAAGATTTTTAATCAAAGTATTTAATTATTAAGTTATGAAACTTCGTTTCGCTTATAACTCATTCTAGAATAAAAAAAAAGATTTAATAGAACTAACTGGCAATATAATAAAATTTATTTGAAATTTTTCTTTACTAAGAAATTCAGCACCAGTTATACTTTGGAATGAGGGTGAATGATTTTTTCTGTGCACTTACCTTTCTTTAAGCCCAATAAAAAATTAAAACAAAAATTTATAACTATAATTTTCGTAAGGCCAGACATCGCAGAATTATAATGTACATATTATTATTGATTTGCTGGTTAGCTCTTACTAGATTGTTAACTTGAATTTCCGCAGTTTGATTCCAATGGATACAGATGCCTGATACATTATATGCCCTTACTATACAGTTGCACATTTCTAAGGATGTGTCTAATCATTTTGTCATGTTGCTATAATTAAATATTAATAATAAATATTAACAAATATAAACTTTTTCCAAATATACTTTCCCGATTTTTATTAACAAATATATTTTTAGTATTTAGTTTTAAGTGTCCATAACTGTAAATTAATTTTTACTTTTTTCTATCTCTACATTTATTCTATTTTTTTTGCTATTGAAAATGGGATTGTCTAGCAAATAATAGATCTGAATTCCATCATTTTGAAGAGGTCTAAAGAGAAGACAAATAAAATGAGAATTTTCATTTCAAGTAAATCTAAAATTAAATTTTAAAGAAGACATTTTTTTTTTTTTTGTTTTTGTGTAGAAAAATTTGAATAAAATATTTTTCTGAAAAGTTCATTGTTAATATTCTAAAAAATATATTAGAAAATTCATTTTAAATTATTTTATTAAATTTGAGATCATGATAAAATTTTAATTATGAGGTAATTCTCATAACATATTCTATAGAAAATAAAAGAATTGAAATTTTCTTTACAATTTTCAATGAAAAAAAAATAAGAGAAAATGCTTAGAAAAATGAAATTTAAAAAAAAAGTAAGTCATGAAAATTTTATAATGTAAAATTTTCAAGTGAATACTCATTTGAAGAACGGAAATATTATGCCGTTAATTATTTAAATTTTATTATTAGTTAATTAATTATTAAGTCTGCCTGTGGACGAACAAAAACAAAAAAAATCACATTTAGAAACAAATTTAGTATGTTTCGTTAATTTAAACAAAATTGAATAGCATTGCCATGTTGTATGTTAGTAATAGGTTTTGTGAATTTTGATTAGGCTTTATAGTATTATGGTATTACTTTAATATCCCCATATAAGTTATAAGACTAATCATAGTTCAAACTATTAATACTTTACATACTTTACTTCTTATATTTAATAAAAATAAAATTTTGGTTGAGTGTAATTAAATAAACCGTTTAAATAAGTAATTTATTAGTATGCATATTTCGAATGATTTCTGGGAATCTAAAAATTTGTTTAATTTATTAACTAAAGTACATGATATTTGAAATAAATGGATTATTTTAGTAATAATTAAAAATAACTTGGGTCTAGTTCTCTAGATGATATTATCTACTGATGGGTTGCCGTAGGTGTTAGAAAGATGAAACAACTTTTTAATAATGTATTTCAAGATGTTCATCAGAGGAAAACTTAAATAAACCATAAATAAAATATTGATCAAATTCAAATAGATTAAATTTTGTATACTGATAAAAAGATTTTTTTTTACTAGCAAGAAGCTGAATGTGTTGTTGTAGCAAATTTGGAAATAAATTTCTAATACCAAATATTTTTCACCTTTACATCCCTGATTATTAATTTTGTTATTTCTCTTTAGGACACATTCAAAATTGCAAAATATTGTTTCTACACTGAAAATCTGGAACTAATTTATTTATTTATTTATTTGTTTTAACAGTTGATCCTACAAATAAATCTATAGGCCAACTTTATAGGTGCTTTTCCCATTCGAAATGTTGGCCTTTTTATCAAATTATATCAATTATTTGGTATATATTTCTGTATATTATATAGTTATATTATTTTAAACTAAGTAGAAGTGGCTGCTTAAGCCGGTCCACTTAGACCATTGTGATAAATCTGATACTAAATTTTTAAAAATGTATACTGTTTGTAAGTTGTCACTATTCATCTTGAAAATTTGTTGGGGAAATATTTTGATAAATCTCGTACTAAATTTTTAAAAATGTATAGTGTTTGTAAGTTGTCACTATTCGTCCTAAAAACTTTTTGGTGAAATATTTTGATATATTTCAGTTTATTTACTTTTTTTGGTGGGTTCAAATTGTTTTCCAACTACTTTTCTAAACCATTGTTTAAATTTAGTTTGTTTATCATTTGATGTTGCCAGTTTCTACTAAATTATACAATAAAAATTCTATTGAGCAAAAATAAGAAAAAAATGCAAACTTTTAGGCGGAGAAAAATGATCCAATGTCAGAGTGCTGACATGGTTTACAATGATGTCACTATCTTATATATTAATACACTTAAACAACTGTTAAACTTTTTACAAAGCTTTTACAACACGAAGCTTTTTTAAACTAGATTAGACAACTTTATTAGACCTATTAAGAATTACGATAGTGTGAAAAATTTTATTTAAAGACATAAATCACAAAAAGATAAAATCAAATAAAACCAAAAACAAATTAAAATTGACCTAAAAACAATTCACCTATTAAGCAATAGTATTGATTATATCTGATTATATGAATTAATTTAAAAAAAAAAAAAAAAAAAGTAGCAAAGACAACAACCGAATTATCAGAATATTATTTTTATATCGATTTATAAATAATTGAAATAGCTTTGCTAAAATATTACGATATTACAGCAAAAAAACTTACCGGTAAAACAAATAGTAAATTTAGAAAATATATTCACCCAGACCATGTTCACAAATTCCAATAATTGAAATTTATTTATTTTATCAACAAATAATTCAAAAGTATAAATTCAAATGCGCAGTAGCATTGAGTATAATATTGTACATGGAGAATTATAAACCAAAAATTACGATCTGCTAAGAACAAGAAAAACAAAATATGTTATGACATTATTATCAAGTTCCAATTCACACATCAAAATAAAAAAAACTTTAAAAAGAAAAATCACAGACTACCCTTACCTACATCACAGACCCAAGCGGGATAACAATATAACAATAAAAACTGAAGTATAAGAGATAAAGCATAATTATTGGCTTTACCCGTAAATATAATAGTCATAAGGCGTCATATGATATCATATGATACTTCGTTAAAAGGCCTATATGATTCGATATGATTTAACAAAGTCGTAACCAATCATAACCTTTACTATAATAGTCATACCTCATCATACCAAAACGTCAAAACAAAAATTTAAAAGAAGTGAAATAAAAATATAAATTCTATAAATAAATGTTTTGTTTTTTTATTTTGAGTTTTGAAATAGTTAGGGCTATTATGACAATAAAAAAAACACACAAAAAACGTATCTACGGCTATTTTAATGTGTTTTTAATGTGGGTGTGGTATGTATTTAGTTTAAATGCATTTAATTTCATATCTATACTGGGACATCTCTGTTTCAAAATAGTGAACATTTTAATACTTATTCAAATATTTCCCTAAAAACACAATTCTCTATTTCACAGTTGCTTTGTCTAGAGAACGATCTTTTGATAGTGTTGGTGTAGTATAAAATATTATGAAATGTTTGAATAAGTATTAAATTGTTAAACTATTTTTTAGATATTAAATAAAGTGAATTTTAGTTTTAAGTTTTTCAATTTAATTTATTTATTATGTAATAAAAAAATATTTAAAACATTGATTTTTTTAAGAAAATAAAGAAAATAAACAAATAAAATAAATTGTTTCATTTATAATGCTAATGCTAGACCGGCGAATGTTACGCCGGGAATAGCTAGTAATTTTGTATTTTACTCGAGAGCAGATCATATGAATCTACATTAGATGATCTCAATTTCCTGCCTTTTTATTAAAATTTAATTATAAATTTATAGAATTTTCAAAAATGAAATAAAAATATATATATATTAAATCAAAACCCATTAAATCAAAATCAATAGGAAAGAATAAACTATATGTGATAATTATAATAATGTAATGGTAATGATTATGATTTATGATAAAAATCGTATGGAAACAATATTGATGTTGTTAAAAAAAAAGGAAAAAATTAAACTATTTAACTTGGCAATTATAAATTTATTTACAAATTTGTTTTTTTTTTTTTATATATATTAATTTTTTATTAATTTTATATAATTTATCTGTACGTCTTCTTAAAAAAACTCGTTAGCTTATTTAAATTAAATTGAATTATATACAAAAAAACAATAAGATTAGACATCTTAAACCTAAGCTATGGTCAACAAAACTAATTAATTATCTATTACGTATTTGATATACATGAATTATTATGAAACAAAATGTATTATTTAAAACAAAATAAACAAAAAAAAAACAAATTTAGTTCCAGATAATGCTTCCCTTTTTTTAGATAGATCAACTTTTTATTCCGAGTTAAAATGATTCTACTACAATCAGAACATGACAAATTTTTGTTCAGAGTACAATATGAACACGTTTTATTTTCACTATAATTTCTTTAAATTTTAGGAAATGTTAGAACCAAGGACAAGGAAATGTTATTACCACGACACTCTTTTCTAACATTCTTTAAAAATAACATGAAAATTCAACTTGAATGACAAATTACAGGATTTCATGACTTATTGTGGAAAATAATTTTTTTTTTTTAACTGAACAGATAATAGATAAAAACAAAAACAAAACTGAAATTAAAAAATATATATATATATATTTCGTTACCGTTATTATCCAGGGGTGCGTGTCATAATTTCTGTTTATACTTTCATATTTTTATATTTTATTTTCTACTTTTTAATTGAAGAAATTTGTTAAAGTCAAATCAATTAAAAAAAAAAAACAAAAAAAATTTAAATAGAGAAAAGGACGATTATACTGTTTTTTTTAGAGATTAATATCAACCGTTGTCGTGCCACTGGAAATAAATTAAATGTTTAGGTTGGAAATTTTAAAACCAATAAAGTATTATTTTTGTATAAAATAAGTTATTATTAGAGTGTTAAGTGGCTTAAAATTGGTTTTAATTGGAATTTTAAATATTTTGTTTTGTTATTATGAGTCGTCTATTTTATATAATTTCAAATTAAGTTGGTCAATTTTTAGTTTTTAATAGTTTATACTGTTTATAGTTTAACAGTGAAAATAGTCGAATATTTTCCTTTTAATTTTACTGATATGCTTATCATACAGATACGCGTATTTCGTCTACTACTTGTAGACTTCTTCAGTGTTTTGTACTCGACTACTGGTTTATAGTTGTTTGACATTTTTAAAAGCTTATTTTCTATAATTATTATTGATTCTGAGAGGCCCAAATTGAATTTTGAGTTATTTAAAATTATTGTATTAAAATATAACTTATATAAGTTGAACCAATTTATGTTAAAAGTTGGCTAGAAAACATAGCTATCCTGATATTAAATCGTGTGATAGTAAATTACGTAATAATTAAAAGAAAAATATGCTATTGCAAATCAAATATAGACTATTAACCTTTTGAATTCACACATGTTTCAATTTTGTCCAGCAAAAATTAGAAAAGACATACATACTAAATCAATACAAACATACTAAATCAAAGAAAATTTAAAAAGTGTAAATTCAGTATTCAGCATAGGTACTAGAATTATGAAAGAATAAATATTAAAAAAATAAGCAGGGAAAGGTAGATTGTAGGTACTATATTTTAATTCTTTTTAGGACAAAAATGGTGCATATATGCATTGAATGGAACTATTTGAATTTCCGTAGTTTTTGAAATGCATTTAATTTTTTGTTTCAAATCAATAAAGTGTTGGAATTTATTGGCGGTAACGAACATTCTGTTTAATGGTTCTGATTTCCCGTAATTGTATAAAAATATTATTTGAACGGATTCGGATACTGGAATTAAGATGTAAGTCGACTATTGTTTTAACGGTGCTGGAATCTATTAGACCATGTAAAACTTGAAAAATAAATTAGCCACGGTTCTTATCGCTTCTAATGTATTTAATTGTAAGACCTTAAGGCGATGGGTGTGTATCTTGATACTATACAATGCAAGTGGTAGCGAGTGAACCGTGGACATTTTTTTTAAACTGCTTCGATTCTATTTTAATGAATAGCGTAATACGGAAACAAGACGGAACTAGCATATTCCAAATGGGGTCTTATGAGAGGGTCATAAAATTATTTTGACCATTATTTAATCAATCCTCACATTGAATTTGTTTTATTTACAAAAATATATTTAAATGATGAGAAAATTGATAGTTTGTCATCAAAAATTACCCCCAGGTCTTTGAATTGAATCACGCGTTTGACAACTTTGTTGTCAAAGATATAATTAGCGAAAGATGAAGTACGCGACGGCGAGTGAAAAAAATTACACTTGTCAATATTCAGTGAAAGATTTTTACCTATATCATGAACTGGTATAATAGTATTTAGGGTGTTCATGAAGTAGGGCTGAGTCATTTATTGTTGTAATATCATTAAAAAAATGCATATTGTCCGCATAAATGATGACCTTAATACTCTTGATGACTGTAATTACATCGTTTATGGAAATTATAAGGATTAGAGGGCACAAATGGCTGCCCTGAGGAACGTTACAATTAGCGTAGTATGTACATAATTGAAATGATGGAGCTATATAGTACATATTATAGGATCTGTTTGAAAGGTAAGAATTTGAAAATAGAAATATCTAATAAACATTTTAGAAAATGTCTTAAAATAGAAATATCTTATAAACATTTGTAACATGCCTATGTAAATTTATTTAAATATAATTCAATTATTCTAAATTCTATTTTTTTTTTTTTAATTTATTCTGTAATCGGTTCCATAAAACAATTTTGGATTTAATAATTTCATTTGTAGACTACACATATACACATTTTTTTATCCCATATTTACTTAAATTTTTATCACATTATTGTAGCTTCAAAATTATTTTATTGAATTACTTATCAATTTTATTTTTGCTAATTTTTCATTGAATCTCTAACCAAATCTTAGATTTTCATTTAATTTTCTTTGACGTAACAGAATAAAAATGTAATACAAAATTTATAGGTCAACACACTTGAAGACAACAAAACGAATTTTTGATTAAAATACCTAAAGAAAATCTATAGATATTGTTTTTTATTACTGATCCTTGACTATATATATATATATACAAAAGGAAGAAAAAATAATAATAAAGAAAAATTAAGCCACCATCAAATTTTATTTTTTTTTTTTTGTTTTCATTTTAACGTTATACAATATATTAAGTAGAATAGTAGTAACGGTATTACATAATTTCTTTTTTTTCCTAATATTTTTCATCCTCGTTATTGAAATAATGAGAAAATCAATAAAATTATCATGCGAAATTGTCATTATGCGCCTTTAATACTAAATTCTATAGAAAAAAAAAAAAAAAAAAAATATAAGGATATGTTAACGCAATTTGTTCTTGTTCGTTTCCTTTTTATGGAATTTTATTAGTTTTTCTACATTAACATTATAAGGAGAAAATATAATAAACGAAAAAACAAAAAAAAAGAAAACAAAAAGGACCAAAACTAAGTCACTTAATTTAATGTTGGTATGTTGAGGTTTTATTAGAATCAATTGTTTAGTTAATTTAGGAAGTTATATTGTTGCTACCCCGACTAACAATTTATTTTGTTTTGGTTTTTGTTTTGTAAGATGAAAACATTAATTTAATTTGCTTTCATAATATTTGATTCAAAAAATTATTTATAGTAGTTTTGAATGTGTTTTTGGGTTTTAGAAAATTTAGAAATTATTTTACCAATTTCTAGAAGAAAATTTTACAAAATTTAGTTTTTGGTTTTTTTTTTTGGTTTAACCTAGATCTGACTCTTACAGGGTACTTCTTTGAGAGATCATATCGTACCGATATTCTGTCTAGGGAAAGTTGGAAGAGTAGCACGGTTCTAAACAAGGAAGACGTACACCTCTACACTGATGGTTCAAAATTGAATGACAGAGTGGGGGGGGTGGAGTCTACTCGGAAAACCTGAATATTAGTCTATCCTTCAGCCTACTAAGACATTGTAGTGTGTTTCAGGCGGAGGTAATGGCAATAAAAGAAGCCTCAGACTGGCTGAGATCCAGCGTATTATCTGTTAGAAATATCTGTATACTCACAGACAGTCAGGCCGCAATTAAAGCACTGGAATCGGTAGCCATTAACTCAAAAACCGTGTTGGTTTGTCGCAGTTCTTTGGACGAACTAGCGGATAGGTTCAACATATTATTACGATGGGTGCCAGGACACAGTGATATTCCGGGTAACTGCATGTCAGATCTACTTGCTAGAGAGGGTACTATATTAGGACTCCTTCCGGAAAGGAGCAATCTGGGTGCACCTCTTGCCGCCTGTAATTTATTGCTTCGAAATGATGCAATAAAAGCTTCAAACTTCAGATGGTCAGTTAGACTAGACTGCAACATCACCAAGCAAATCTGGCCTATGTTGAAGCTGAAGCGATGCCTAACTATGAAAAGATGTGACATTAGCACTATGGTAGGGGTCATTACGGGTCATTGTCTGATTGGTAAACATGCCAGAAGACTGGGACTCCCCACAAACGACTTCTGCAGAACTTGTAGAGAGGTGGAGGAGGATGAAACTGTCCAACATCTACTCTGTTGATGCCCTGGTCTCTACCATGAAAGGAAGCCTTCTTTCTGGACTCGCTGGGTGCTCTTGAAAGCACTGGTATCAAAGACCTCCGCGGCTTCGTTAAAAGCTCAAATTGGTTCAACGAGTAGGGTACTACGTGAGGAAAGTTCTCGTGGTATCACAATTGACCTCACCGGTCTAAGTGTGTAGATGTACTGTCCGCAGCCACTACTACCTACCTACCTACCTAGTTTTTGGTTTGTTTAATATACTGATAAAACGTTTGTAGTTAAAATTGGGAACAATTATTCTGAAAAACTTTTCCACATTAAAAACGGTTTGCAACAGGGAACGGTAAACTCTCCAATTTTGTTTAATATATTTTTGAGCGCCTTATTACAGTGCCTTAATCATAGTAATGTCGCTGAGACTAACTTAGCATTTGCTGATGACCTCATATAGTTTACGTGGCGGAAAAAAAAGTTGCAAATATTCAATATAAGCTACAGTCAATGTTTAATCAAGTTATTTCCTATGCTAACTCTTCGAAAATGAGAGTTAGTTTTAGGAAATGTGAAGTCATTTTATTTCGAACATCATTGGATAAATGTAATAAGGACGTTCGACAAAATTGGAAGAATTTCCATACCCAAGCGCCATTAAAATGTAAATTAGTAAACAAAAAATATTTGAAATATCTAAGGGTAATTTTGCAATATAATCTTAATTTTACTGAGCATATTAAAAATAAAATTAATTCGGCGAGAAAGGCATTCGCTATAGACCAAAAATTATTTAAATCAAAATTCTTGTCTGCCAGGGTTAAAATAATAGCGTATCAAGTATTTTGGCTTACGGTTGCCAAATTTGGTATAATATTAGTACCTCACTTATGAAATTATATAGAAAGTTAAAAAGAAGATTTCTGAGAGAGTGTACAGGTATTTATCGTAAGCCATATACTGAACATAAACATTTCTTGAACATTCAGAACGCTGTGTATATATCCGGGCAAATATTTCTGGAATTGATGTTTTTGTTTTGCATTTAATTAGAAAACATTATGTTAAACTCACAACTAATATGATAGATAATAGCTTAGTTTCACATTCGGCATACACAGAAAATAAATACATTGAAGACTCATTAAGCTCAGGTTTCACTCCCCCAGAAGCATTTCTCTTTCTTGATCGCAATCAAGATATATTCTATCCAATTATAGCAATATCCCTATTATTTATAGCACCTAAAAACAGATCATTTTCGAGCCAAATATTAACCCCAACACCCCACTAGCAATTTGGAGATATAACATGAGCCTCTCACCAAAAGACGTAAACCATAATATTATAAATATTAATAAATTCTAGTGGTTATACTACTAAGAAAATTGGCAACAAAAACATTTTTTTTAACTTGTATAGGTACTAAATTTTGAATTCAACTAAACATTACAGTTCTGGTTTAGTAATAGTAGTTTAGTTAGTTGTAAATTAGTTTTTAAATAGTTTGTAAGGTTTTATTAAAAATATGTAAAATTAAAGTCGGTTTTTTCTAGCCTTTTACGACTCTTGTTAAAATTAATAATAAAATTGTAACTCAAAAAAGTGATGGTCATGTAAAATGTATGTAAAAAATACTAAGATAATTTTAAGTGTAATGTAATAAATTAGAGTAATCGTAATGGGTTCAAAAAGTTACTTATAAGTCATAATGTGTATCATTTTTTTGTTAATTTTTGTATGATTTAAATTAGAAATAAGTTGGCTGTTACAAATAAATATAGATTAATATTACTAGTTCGATGTTATGTTATGTTTACAAAGCTCTTAAATTTCATTTAAATTTTGTTTATTTTATTTATTTATTTATTCCATAAATTGTACAATTAATTCTTTTAAAACTTTTTATTTAGAAACAGATATGTAATTATTTTTATTACAGTTGATTTATATGTTTTTATGTTTATTTAGAAAATATATTTCATTTCACTTTATTTACTTCCCGTAATTTTTTGTAAATCTCCTGTTTTATACCTAAAGAATGTTAATTTAAATAAATCTCAATTTCTTCTTTTATTTTAAAGTTACACTTTTTGTATAATCGATATCCTATATTAAGTAGAATAGTATAGTAACGGTATTACATAATTTTTAACCGATATTGCCGTATAACTCTACTGGTGAAAAATATATTTTTCGTATCACTATGCTCAACTAGTCCAATCTGTGCATTTGTGTATAAATCAATCGTTTTCAACCTAATGTTTGGCTTAACTCATTAACAACGGCTACCAGAACCTGTTGTCAGAAATTAATAATTTTTTAACAGTGGTATATTTTTAGTTCCAGATACTCAAATATAAAATTTCGTGAGGCTGTTGTTCCTAGATCCTGAGGTCTAGCCTGTACTTTATATAGTGAGAGGTAAAAAAAAAAATTAAAATTTTAAAAATTAAAAGCAATGTTAATTTTTTTGTTTATGTTAGTTTTACTAACTTTTGAATGTGAATTAATTTTTTTTCTCATATTTTCTTCCTTTTGTTTCTTGCATAATTTTTCGCACAACAAGCCTAAGGGAGGTTAAGTTGGATATTATATTACCAATTTTTACTCGAAAGCAAGTAAAGTTTCCACGCATTAACTATTGCAAGATCAATGATGTAAGTAAAAATAACCCACCATTATTTCTTTCCGTTTATCGAAATACTGTATTTATATTTTGGTCCACATTATCTACGCTTCCCATATGAGTATTGTAAGTAGTATATACGTCTGGCTGCTTCACTAGAATTTTTTGATGAGCTTTTTTAGAGCAGCGCTTGACATAATTGATTGGTCTTATATGGTTAAAATTGGTTATGGTTCTGCAAACACTATTGTCCATCCATTGCACAGCTAATAAATCTATTGGTGAATCATATCTGAATTTTAAATAATGAATAAAGATTGAAAAATTGAATAATTATCACTATTATCTATAATAAAATTTAGCACGAGGTTTGATTTTAAAATTTTTATCTTTTTTTTTGAAAGAACAAACTTGAAGTCGGTTTTCTAGAACGGTAGCTGTGGCATTAAATTTCGTTTCCTTTAAAACTTTCATTGAGGGCATGTGTCGTAAAGAAATTCTCAAAAAAAACATTATGCTGACTTGGCTGTGGTATTCATCACTGGTCTTACTTTACACATTTTGTCAGATGATAAATGAATTTTTACATTATCTGCCAAATTTGAATAACATTTATTTGATAAACAGTTACAAAAGTTACCAGCCAGATATTGGTCGTAAGCATTTGTCCACGGAATTGAACTTGGTCCAGCTCTATTAACCTTCGTTTGGGCGGCAAATGAAATATACGTAAGCGGGCAAGATTAACATATGTTAATATTTTTGGTTTTTCCATTCATTTTGTATGGAGAATTTTTTGACAAAAATAAGTGATTTTAATGTTTTTATGATTATTTTTGTATGTGCATTACTGTTACTTTTATGTTTGATTTTATTACCTGGGAATATCTATCCTCTAAGGTATTTTTTGGAAATACCGGTATTTTAGAAAAAGGAAGTGCTACTGGGGACTTCCGTTTGTTACAAGGTACTTATAACAGACTTAGTAGTTGCAACAACAACAACAGTGGATCTATTTCAGTGAAATAAAAGAAAAATTAAATAAAATATATTTATTTTGGAAAGATTATTTATTGAATTTTCAATATTTGCAATAATATGGAAGAGTTTAAAATTTTATGTGTCGTTCAGGTAGGCAGGTAAGTAAATTTTGTAATTTTTAGTAAAAGTGCAAAAAACACAAAAAATTAGTGTTTTTCTTCAAAAAACCCATTTATTAAATTTCCTATATTTTGCTGTAAATATTAATAAATTTTTCCTAAATCAACCAAAACTATTTAAAATATATGAAATTTAAATAAAAATGCCGTTTCAGGTATATGACACTTTTTTTTTATTGAGTTTTACTATGATAAACACAAAAAGTAAAAAAAAAAAAATTAAAAAAAAAAATGCACACAAAATATACAAAAAACTTATTTTTACAGGTTTTCGTTCGAGGAAGAACAAGCATATTTTTCTAGATTGGTGGAACATGTGCTAGATGCCGAACATGCTGATGTAGGACCACCGGAAGAAATAGCATTTGAACCAGTTGCCGGTCCCTCAAGAGTCGAAAGTGATGATAATGATGACAAAGATGAAAATGAAGAATCAGATGCTTATAAAATGCATTTTAGACGTAAGTGATGGTCATGATTCTGCGGAAGATTCACTAGATGATGAATCAAAAGTACAAAAAGAAAAAAATCACATTGTTGATTCAAATCAATATTTTTTTGGAAAGGATGGCACAAAGTGTAATAAAATTCCATCAACATATCAAAGGGCTAGACAACAAAACATTTTCCGACAAAAATCGATAGGTCCGATATCCATTAGCAAAAAGTTTAACTGATTGTGAAAGATTCGCCGCAATTTTCAATACATCAATGGTTGACACAAATTTTAATTTAACTTTTTAAATGAATTTTTCTTTTTTCCAACATACCAAAAATAAAATTCAAAACAAAATTTTTTTTCAAAAAACCTGTGGCGCTTTATTTACTTTATATTTTAAAATATATTAGTTTTGGTATATTTCTATTTCAATTTAAAATATTTCAGAGCCTTTTATCTTATTTTTCAACTTTTATCGAAATATTTACAAAATTTTTATAGAATACCATAAATTTTGTATGAATAAAAAAAATATTAACATATGTTAATCTTGCCCAACAACGAAGAAAAAAAATTAAATTGCCGAAAAATTGGGCATAGAAACATTTTTCCGAACTTTTTTTTTATATATTCAATATCTACTAAAAAAATTATTCACTGATCTCTGATTTCATTAAGATCGGCCAAATATTGAATTTTTTATGCAAAAGTAAAAAAGTAAATATTAACTTACGTTAATCCTGCCCAAGTGAAGGTTAAATAAACTTTCTTTATAGTTTTTATTTTCTTCTTGAATATCTAACTCAACAGTACCAAGAACATCTCTTGGCATGTTGTTCTCAAAAATATTTTGTTCATTTATTTCTTCATAATCCGTTAAAAATCCAAATCTGGTGGACAGTATTTACAAAAAATTCTTCAGAATCATTATTTTCATAACTATCTTCTTGCAGAAGAGCTTCAATTGCTTCCTCAAGGCTTTTAAACTAATTTTTTCCATAAATTTTTTTTTTTTGTTTTCATTTAAGTGCTTTTGACATATTCTGAATTATACATATTTTGACACCCAACTTTATTGACCTAAAAGACTTATAAAATAATCATTTTTTTTTATATTCTCAATTTAATTTATTTTGCGAAACAATAATGCTATAATTAATTTTTTTTTTATTATTTTTAAATAACATCTCCACTTTTACACAAACTTTTACACCTATTTTGCTGTACTATATATAGTACAACCGTTGAAAATGGGTTCAACGATAACTGTCATATTTTCTAATTTGGTCTCTACTATTTTTCTAAGTTTTCTGTTGCTCGTAGTCCAGTTCTGTTTTTAATATTACTCAACCACGAGAACGGTTTTCCTACTTTAACTATTTTGCTTTGTTTGAACTTCGATTTTTTTTTTATCAATATCTGAAATGCTGACTTGTAGACATAGTCGACTTGGTTGCTTTTACTAATTGAAGCTGTGTTAAACCAAAATTTACTTGACTGACAACCATGTCTTTTTCGAGTTTCCCGTTAATGCTCAAGCATATTTTGTAATCGTTAGCGTTGTTAAGATGGTCATAAAAGTCTGTATTTATTCCAGTAGTTAAAATTAGCTTAGCAAGAAATCTAGTGGTAATAATGCTATCTCAAACGTAATCCTAAAAAATATTAGTTTTTTTTATCATTATCCATTCAACAATAGTGTGCGTTCTGGTGTTTTTCCTGATGCATCAAAATCGGCTAATGTTATTCCTCTCTTTAAAAAAACGGATACTAATGTCGTGTCCAATACTATCTCCCTACTCCCATCAATTAGCAAATTATTTCAGAAATTGATGAAAAATAGAATGATTAAGTTTCTTGATAAAATGAATTTTTTCAGCAACGCGCAATTCGGCTTTAGGGATAATAAATCCATTGAAGATGCACTGCTCGAGTTTTGCGCAAATATATATAAGAACTTAGATGATAAGATGATTACCACTGCATTGTTTGTTGATATCATGAAAGCCTTCGACATGGTGTCACATGAAATTTTATTGCATAAATTGTCTAAAATAGGCTTTAGAGATTTAATTCTAAATTGGTTTCAATGTTATTTATATAATCGAATGCAAAAAGTTATTGTTAATGATACAGGCAGTAGAATATCTTTTTTAAGAATTAGCGTAACGCAAGGCTCTGTATTAGACCCAGTACTTTTCTTAGTATACATTAAGGAGTTATTAGCTCTGAATTTTAAATGACAGGTGACTGCTTTTGCTGACGATTTGGGTATTGTATATAAATCGAAAAGTTTACTTGATCTTTATGCTGATAATAACTTTGACTTAGATTTACTGAAGAAATGGTTTTCTGCCCACAGATTAACAATTAGTAGCAAAACTAAATTAATGTATTTTAGTTTGTCTCCTCAATTCGATTTTGATGTTTCTACTATGTATCATGCATCGTGCGATTGTCGTAGATTTCAAATTTACTTTAGTAATATTCAATGTTCGTGTGTACCCAATGCATCATGCATATTCTATTTGATAGTAATTGTGACTGTAACATTGATCATGTGATTTCAACATTGAAGTAGTTAAGGAATTTAAATATATAGGTCTGTTACTGGATTACAATATTTTTAACTAAAAAGATGAATAAAATTTATTTTGACATTTTACTACTATTCCCCACTTGATTTATTTCGTTGAAAGTTATATTTACCGAGGTCATAAATGTAGACTTTGGGTTCGTGTCAATGCTATTTGCTTTTATTCACCAAGATTGAAAGTTTTTAGCGTATTAAAATAATTACATTAATATAGTAGTTAAGGAATTTAAATATATAGGTCTGTTACTAGATTACAGAATGAATTGGACCTCAAAAAGTGAAGCTATAAGAAAATATATGTGCTATTGTACAAGATGCGCTTTTATCAGTTGTTAAAATGATTCTATTAAGGCATTGTACAGCTTCAAAGCTTCAACATGGCTTAGCTTGTTGGGGAGGTACATGTCAAAATAAAATATAACCTTTAATACGTCTCCAAAAACATCATGAATCAGAATTTGTAAAAAATCTAGGCTTTATAGTAGTTTTCCATTAATTTAGAAACTTAAAATTCTACCTATGCACATTTATACTGTTATAAAGTATTAAGAATATTTTTTATTAGATCTGGTCATTCAAATCACAGAATTTAAAATTTCTATGCACTCCGCGGAAACTATCATTCTATAGTTACAGTTCCGATTTTTCATACTTCTGTGTTCAAAAGTTTTTTCGTTGTATAGACTGTATAATTCAACTTCGTCAATAAAATGCGTAAGATCTCTGAACAAATTTAGTCTTAATGTGAAGTTGTGGTTGATGAATAAATACCTACTATGAAGTTGAAGGATTGTCAATTTTTAAATATAGTTTGACTATGTTGCTCGAATATACTAGCCTTCGTACATATTGTTCAACATTTATTATAGCTTACTATGAATTGGCTATGGTAATTTAATAATTTATTTTTCATCAAAAATAGAGACTACCTAACTGTGTATTACTAATTAAAATCTTAGTTACGCTTGAAAATTCTTAATTATCTTTGTTCTTGTATTTAAATTCTAACTTTGACCACTAATACAATTAAATAATTGATATCTCCTAAAAATAAAATCAAATAATTGATTCAATTTCAATAATTAAATTGTTAATTGGGATTGCATAATAATCTATTAGAAGCATAAACCGTTATCATAACGGTAACATCAAATTTCTTAATTATTGTAATTATTGTTTTTCTCGTGTTTGTTGAAATTACAGTTTCACAATTACGCCTGTTTAGTTCTGCTTTTTGTTTTACTTTTTGTTTTTGTTTTTTTTTTTTGTTTTATTTTTATTTTTAGATATAAACTAACAGTATATTATGAAAGGATAACAAAAGTATAGCTTATTCGTGTATATACAAAACTAAAAAAAAAAAAAAAAGAAGAAAAATATTTAAGTTTATGGAAGTTTTAATGTACGTCGTACACTTTGGTAACGGTAGCTTAAGTTAAATTCATTAAAATTGTTAAGTTTATATACCGAGAAGGGAAAACTATTCTTACAACTAATGATATTTTCTGCATTATAACGGTAGCTATATATACAATTAAAATATGTGTATTAAATGAATTTAAGAAAACCATATTAACTTTAATGTATATTAAAGAGTGTTTTTGAGTAGAAAATTGAACTCTACTATTTATTTTGATATCCAAAAAATTGTATTAGCTCCAATCCAACTATATTCTATTAAAACAGAAATGTATTTTTAAGCATAGGGTTTAGGCTTGTACTTGAAAAAATTTCACGCATCCGATTTTCTTAAAACTTCAAAAAATATTCTGGGATGAATGGTGAAGTTGTGTGGCTGTCATTTTTGGAAATGATGTATTTCAGGTAATCACCTATCATTATCAGGTATCACCTAGCATTAGTAACCCTTATCATTTTTAAAATTGACTTATATTAAAAAAAATATGGCTTTTATTTCTGAAGTATAAACAATAGGTCGAATGTATAAAACTGATAAGTTTGAATCTCAAATCACTCTCAAAACTAGTTTTGGCAGTCAAAACAAATCGAGATTCAGCTTATAAACTTCTAGTATTTGCTCAGAGAGTGAAACTTTCCCCGATAAATAAAATTTCTTCAAGGTTTAGCTTAGCTTTTTGTGTCACAAAATATTGATAGTAATATTTTGAATGTTCAAATGTTATCAACCAAATGTTTTGTGACCTCTTGAATATCTATATATAAAACTTTCATTCTACTCAAAATAGAGTATAATTCTTATATATGGGCTAGTGATTTTAGTGATGCGATAAAATATTTGAATAAAGTCCAAATATAAACTATTCACTTATCAATGACCCAAATGTTCATCTTGCTCGTCTTGGTTATCGTCATATAGTTGAAGATATCTTTCTTTTTTTATGTCTCGCAGGCAAATACTCAGTGCGAATTAAATCCTGTATTACCTACAGCGCTTAAGTGAAACATTCATCCTACTTTGTAGTAATCCCTAGATGGCAGAAGACAAGTTATGAAAATTTTCGTTTATAACCAGAACATCATGAATGTGTAACCAAATTCCATGTTATTTGTTCACCAAACAATATCATTTCTTTAGAAATAAATTTAGATTGTGAATTTTGGGAGCGAATCTGTCCCCTATATCACCGCAGATGCAAATTAGTTTATAGTGATAACCTGTGTTTGTTAGTTAGTCTCCGCGTCCGCATACCTGATTTTGCAATAACACTCAGGATATTCTTCAATGGTATGTTGGATAGCTTCCATTGTTCGGGGAAAAATTTGCGAAATGTGGTACTAGTGAAGCCTTCCAATTCACAGAGCTGATATTCTATAGATTCTTTCTCTATTTCACATATTCTGCATAAGTAAAGCTTTTGCTTAGAACCATTTTATAAAAATGTTTATTTATTAATCAGTGGCCTGTTATTATCCCTGACAAGATACGTACCTGTTTCTTATTGTGACTTAGAAGATTTTGGTTTTCTTGAGTAAGCGTTCAGGAATCAGCGAGCCTTTTTACTTGCTGATTTGGAGGAACGATGACTCAGTGATCCACAATTTTTGGTCTACCCAAGCTTTTAATTGCATTTTGGCTGTGGTCAGGAGAATCCCACAGAACGGGCTTGGCCCTATAAAAGGCAATTTAAGTGATTTTCTTGCTAGATAATCTCCAAATTCGTTTCCTTCTATGCCAGAATACGTTGCTACCCACATTATTGTGACTTGATTTGTTTTGTACCTGACAACTTGTTTTTTAACTAACAACATATTTGTGACTGTACCTGACAGGGTTTTAAGTATTTCTAAACAATCCCATACTAACTTTACTGTGATGATATATGCATTAATAGCTAGTGTGGCTGACTTTACTGTTCGAGATATTTAACGTTTTTTGGAAATTTTTCTTCTTAAATTGTCTCGCACACAGAGTTCTATAGCATGTACTGCGGCTTGGAAAATTGTGTTTGCAGAATCTGCACTTATGAATCTACAAATATAGGCCTTAAAGCTTTTTCCACATACATCCGATCCTACTCCATTAATTTTCTTGGGACCGTCAGTATTCCATACTAATGATCCTTTGTCGAAAGAGGGTGGGCAGATTTTCAATAAATAAAATTTGAAAAGCACAAAATGGCAAGTAAAACCCTTTAATTATGTAATTATTTTTAATGCTAATATAAAGATTAATTTAAACCTAACCTAAAGCTTAACCAAGGTTATTACTATTTTATTTTTCATTCCATTGAGAACTAATTCGAAATCCGTATTTGGCTTTATTTTTTAATTGAATACGAATATGGCACACATGACACAATGTTTTTGTTCATCCATTTTCATTTAAAAAATTGTTGTATAAATAATTATACTGTTAAAAGAAGAAAAATATGTACATAATCTATACTTATAAAAGGGAAAGTTTGTTTGTTTGTTTGTTTATTTGTTTGTTTGTTTGTTCGCTATACATGCCCACAGTTTTTAAGACAGAGTTCTGAAATTTTGCACAGTTACTCATGGTACCGGTATGCAAATAACGCGGTACTTTCCAAAGCCATCAGATGACAGGTTCGGGTTGCTGCCGTACAACTCTTACCAAGACTCAGGAATATTTTAAAAACCATGTGTGTGACAGATATGAAAATTTACATTTAGACTCTCTTTCACAAATACAGAAATTCGACTGTTACCGATTTCGAAAATTTGGACTGGTTCGAGTTGTTACCGTACAACTCCTAGCACGTGCGTCTCAGGAATATTTCAAAAACCAATTGTGTTACAGGCATGAAAATTTACACTTACATACTCTATCAGAAATGTTTCAAAAAAAAAATTGTGTTACAGACTTGAAAATTTATTCATAGGTATTCTATGAAAAATAAAAAAACATGTATTGTCCTGAAAAAGTATTTTCGAATTTAGGAATCAGTATAAAATTTTTACATGACTATGTGAAGTGGCTATGTAAATTAGCCACAAAAATGTGACGATTTGTTTTATTAATCAGAAAATACTGCAGAGTGTTCCAGGGGGTCCATGTGTACAAAACGATAGATACAGTTATGAATACGATGAAAATGAAGTTGTTGTTCCTTATCAATTGGAATTAAAAGTAGTAGCTTCAATAGTGCTTCTACGAAACTTGAAGAACCCAAAACTACGGTACTAGATTAAGAATAAAATCTTGGCATCCTAATTTCATTTAAGTACAAATTCCAATTGATTGTGGAAAAAACGAACATTTCTTTATTTCAGGAATACCTCAACAGCAAGGAGCGTATTTGCTTATACTTCATCAGAAAAGATCACTAAAATATTGTTTACAAAGAAATAATTTTAATATAAGTATAGCTTAAGTTGGAGTATTGTTGATATTTTTTTATCGTAGTGAAAAAAAATATTAGAATATTTTTGATAAACCAATTTTTTTCAATTCGATTCATAAATCAAACTTCATTGAAATAAATTCGATTCATTTTGTGGTCGACCCGGACAACGTCGGGTAACTTAGCTAGTATTAACTATAATAAAGATATTATACGTATATCTATATAAGTAAATAGTTTAGTAAAAAATTTGTACAACTTATAAGGCATAATAAATAATTTAGAAAAACAAACTTTTAGGAGAAAAACAAAATATATTTTGATATGAGAGTCAATAAACTCATGATTTATCACATCTCCCGGCCTCGCATGATTATATTGAAAGCTTTCTCAAAATGATTTTGAAATGATTAGTTGTTAAATAACGCATCGGAAGCATATTATCCTTCTGAAGTACACAAGACGAACGTTTTATTGTAGAGATGAGTTTTTTTTACAATTTAGCATAGGTAACGTAAATTTTACCCTTATTATTGAGACTTTTCCGGGCTCCCTGACTTGTTTTTTTCTTTTCTAAAAAATGTTTAACATCAACATAAAACCTTAATTTTAATATCTTAATTAAAAAAAAAAAAAAGCATATTATATAGCAAAAAACTAGCACTTTTATTCACAGCTCGTTTTGCAACAGTCTTTCTTAAAAGTTTTCGACTACCTTATTTAACATAAAATAAAAAATAAAAAAAAACAAAAATTGAGCATTCAAGTTATTAAGTAAAAACGTAAAAATAAAAATATCTTCTAAATCACAAATTTTTAGGAACCATTAATCTGACGATGATTTTTCTTCATCTAAATCAGAGCAATTGCATCAAACTATCTTTTTGTGCATTCCATACAGATGTGTTTTTGACACTGAATACATGCATGTGTTGTTTTGCGTTTAAGGCTACTTAGACATATATAGCAGGTAGTCTTTGAAACAGCAATTTCTTTAGTGGTAACTGTAGAATTTTTATACAAAAGACGAGATATATTTGGTCTACATCTCTTGAAATTCTTACATTATCAAGACGACGTTGTAAATATTTTGAAACTAATTGTTTTCCTAAATTCAATGATAGAAGCAAAAAATATGAAGCTCGTGACATATTAGAAGATTGTGCGGAAGGTGATGAACAAAATAGAATATAAGCATTTACAGCACTGATATCTAAAAGTTGATAAAAGATAGTCATTGGCCAACGTGCTGTACGGCGACTACAAGAATAAATAGCACATTTTTTATCCAATTCATCTACTTCACCCTTCGTGTTATTGTAGTCAGCTGTCATCAAAGGCTTTTTGGAGAGAGAATCAGTTTCTGCAGCATGATGCACATATATTTTTTTGGCACGTTGGACAACAATTACATTTCCTTTGTAAATCCATACATACTGGAACCAACACTCTTTTTTCTATCTGGCAGAAATTCATGTGGTATTTTTTTTTTTTTATTTTTTTTTATAGTTCCAAGTAGAGTAAGTGTCGCAATTTTAATTGTTCAGCCAATTCTACAGAAGTGAACCAATTTTCGGTTGTTACACTGCCGTTACTTCCTTCAATAATTTTACATAAACGTAAAACTTACTGAGTGCGAATTGAAAAACGTTTCAGATTAGGACAATTTCGCTCATCACTATTTTTACCAGCGTAAATATATGCATTTGCTAAATAATTAGTTCGAGCATCCGTTAGAGCTAAAATTTTTATTCCATATTTTGCCGGTTTGTTTGGCATGTACATTTCAAAACGGCATCTACCACGAAACGGAATTAGCATTTGCAAAAATGCAGACATGTGTTCGAACAGAATAATTTTTTTGACAATTTTTAATTATTGTAGATTAATTAGTGAATTATGTTGTGCGTTTGTGTGTTTGATCTCCATTTAAATCACAGTCTCTGTTTTCCATTTCAGAATCATATTCTTCTTCGGTTTGAGTATCATGTTCAGATTCTACAACAAAATCTGGATCGGCAATACCATCACCATCCGAAAAATCTTCTAATATGTCAGCAATATCTTTTTCATTCATAATAAAAAAATTTTGGGCTATATTTTCGAACTTTTTTAATATAAAATAAACCTAAAAAAAAAAAAATCACTTTGTTACATACGTTACGTAAAAAATATTCAATATGAAAATGCACACTTTAAAATAGGTATCGTAAATTTTTTTCCTTGAAATACTTACACACAAATAGATAGATGATTTCATAGATGACGTAAATTTTACCCCTTATATAGTTTTTTTCGCATACACACTTGTCTGATCATGTTCAAACTATACTAACATTTAAATAAGAACGAAATATTAAGAGAATACTAAAAAATTTTTGCAGCTGTCTACATTTAAAGTTTGCATTTTGCTCACTTGTAGCGACAGAGAGGTAAATTTTACGTCACCTCTACAATTAAGATATAAAACTCCTGATCTGCTTGATTTTTATATAACAAAAAAAATTTCACCCAATTATATTAAGCTAGAAGATAACCATGATTTGGACTCAGATCACTCTGCAGTCATACTAAATCTATATAAAAAGGTTATTCAGAAACAGTCGAAACCTCTGCTAACGAACAAGACAACTGACTGGGCTAGCTTTAAACAAGAAATAGAAAACAAAATAAACATAAAAACAAAACTAAGATCCAAATGTGATATAGATTCTGAAGTAGAAAATTTTATTAAAATTATTCAAAATGCTGGATGGAATAATACAAAAAATTGTGAATATAAATCGGTAGGATTCAACTACCCTAGAGAAATATTAAATATGATAAAAATAAAAAGAAGAGCTAGACGCAGATGGCAACAATCGCGTGATCCGGCAGACAAAACTATGCTAAATAGGTTAGCTCAGAATCTTAACAGAAAAATTAAAGATCTTAAGAATGAAAATTTTGAAAAATATATAAAAAATTTATCAGCTAAAAAAGAAAATAACTACTCGTTGTGGAAAGCAACAAAGAGTACAAAAAACTCGATCTCTCAAATCCCGCCAATCAGCATGAAAAGCGATGAATCGGCGAGGGATAATAAAAATAAAGCTGAAACATTCGCAGATCATCTTGAAGAAATTTTTTGTCCAGACGAGACAGATTCGGATGATCTCACTGATGAAAATAATAATTGGCGAGAAATTGTCATATCACCATTCTCACAGAGAGAAATAGTTGAACAAATTAAAAAACTGAGAGATAAAAAGCTCCAGGTTTTGATCTAATTACATCGGAAGTCCTGAAAGAACTTCCGAAAAAAGCTATAACAATGCTAACACGCATTATAAACGCTGCTATAAGAATAAGGTATGTGCCGAAAATGTGGAAAATAGCAGAGATAATTATGATACCAAAGCCAGGTAAGCCCATAAATGAGGTCAAATCCTACAGACCAATATCATTACTACCAATAGTATCAAAATTATTTGAAAAACTATTATTGATTCGAATGAGACCGATCATAGAAAATAGTAATCTGATTCCAAATTATCAATTTGGCTTTAGATCTAAGCACTCGACAATCGATCAAATTCATAGAATAACAGACATAATAGAAAAAGCTTTAGAGGCTCTACCATATTTCTAGATGTAGCCCAAGCTTTTGATAAAGTATGGCATCGAGGCTTAATAAATAAACTAACAATATGTTACCTAAACAATACGTAGATATACTCTCATCATATCTAGAAAACAGACTATTCAGAATAAAACAAGACAAAGAGTATTCTACTATTAGGGATATTAAAACGGGTGTGCCTCAAGGTAGTATTCTGGGTCCCATACTGTATTTGCTCTACACCAATGACTTACCAGAAATGGAAAATATAACTGTAGCTACATTCACTGACGATACTGCGTTGATGGCAGTAGGATCAAATATTGACGAGGCTACAATTAAATTGTAAAGAGCAAGCGACAAGCTATACCTCTGGACAAAGAAATGGAAAATTAAACTCAATGAGTTAAAATCAGTACATGTAAATTTTACAAATAAAAAATTAGAAAATCAACCATTGGTAAATCTGAATGGGGTAAATATACCACAAGAAAACATTGCTAAATACCTAGGAATGACATTAGATGTCAAACTTAGATGGAAAGAGCACGTCAAAAAGAAAAAATTTTAGCTTGAAAATAAATATAGAGAAATGTTACTGGTCGTAATTCTAAATTACCTATACATAACAAGATTTTGTTATATAATCAGATAATCAAACCGATATGGTTGTACGGCTTACAAATATGGGGATGTGCCAAACAAACACATGTACTTTGTATACAAAAATTCCAAAATAAAGTCTTGCGCAACATAGTAAATGCCCCCTGGTATGTTCGCAACAGTGATTTGCACAGAGATCTAAAAATTCCTTGCATAGAAAATGAAATAAAAAGATATGCAACAAAGCATATAGCTCGTCTGGAGGGTCATGTTAACGTTGAGGCCACTCAACTGATAGATAATCAAAATGATGTCAGAAGGCTTAAAATAACTAAGCCACTAGATTTAATACCATAGAATTTCGTAAACTTTTTCTTTAAGAAAATCAAAATAGAAATAAATTCATGTTTAGTCCGTCGGACTAGTATTAATGGGAGGGGTGTGGTTTAGTCAGTAAAAATCTGGCACACAATGGAAGCTACGAGGCCACTCCACGCAAAAAAAAAAAAAAAAAAAAAAAAACCTCTACAATTAAAGGATTCGTTACACTTTCTTCTTTGCTAAACTTTCCCTTCCAAACCTAATAAAACGTACCAATCGGTATAATAGGTCTCTTAGTATTATGTTTAAAAAAAACTCTATAACTGTTTTTATTTTCAAATGTATACCACCAAAACTATATTATATTTTATGATTATGTATCGCATATTATATTTTTGCCACAAATTGAGTATAATCAATTATTTAAAATTTTTTCCAGGGTAATACTTTCTTATGCACTCTAAATCTATTTCATTCTATTTATTTGTGAGATTTAATGATTTAAAAAACTTGAAATTAAACTAAAAAAGAAACAAACAATTTTTTTTTGTTAAAGTTATTGAATAAACCCAGCCACTGAAAAACTATATTCACAACAGCTCACGAATAGAGAAAATAATTCATAATAATTTTCTATTACTAAAGTTATACTGCAAAAATTCTTCCAGATTACCTACCTACCTACCTTATATCCAATAAGAAAATGTAAGGGGAAGAAAAAGACAAAAATATTACATAGTATTTTATTACAGAGATAAAAGAAAAACCAAATAGATCTGCATTCTAATTTCATACTTTATTCTTAAGCATATATTCAACATAAATCAATACAATGACACCAGTTAAAAAGAAAAATAATAACACAAAAAAAAAAAACAAAAAAAAAATGAGGTTAAATAGAATCCTTCCTAACCGAGAGTACATTACACAATATTACAGAATAATATTACAATATAAATTAAAATATATGGAAAATGTTTCAACCATTATAGAAGTATATTGAAATATTTGTATTCAAATATCGTTTTGAAAGGCAACGTTTCCATTTTCTTCATAATATGCACACATACATCCAATCTGGATATTAAATATAACTTATATAGATCGGGTTGGAAAAGTGTCGGGTACATTTTGCATTCAAAAATATAAATAATAGAAATTTTGTAAACATGAATCTGTATTCAAAAAAAAAAAAAACACAAAATAAGAAAATCAAAATGAAAAAAAAAATGAATTGTTAAAGATATTGTCCCATTGAATACAATTGTAAAGGTGTTACGTTTCGTTCCTAGAATCCGCGATTATACTTAAACAACATGCCTATTTTATTTATTTTTTTTTTTATTATTGAAATCTTACGGCACAACAAAAAATATTTGTTTTTTTGTGCAATATCAAATACTTAAGCGAATGTTCGTGTTCTGTATTTGAAAATTTAAAAAAAAAAATGAAAAGTGGAAAATTTACTTTTAATTTATTTAAAAATTATTGCATATACTGCGGCTGAATATAAAATTATTTTTCAACGTCATAATATTTAAAGCGAAAACACCTCATCTCATATATTAATAGAAAAATAATAAAAAACGTGAAATTTTTTAAATCCATCGCTTTTATTTATTTTTTAAATAAATTATTATTAATGAAATAAAATTTTAATGATATTAAAGGTTAATTTTAAATAAAATTATTTCATAGTGTAGGTAGAGAGTATTAAAAAAAATAAAAGAAAAATTAATTATAAAAAAATGACATGAATTTTAAATTAAATTTTATTATTTTATAGGTGGATAGGCCCAAAAAAAAAAATCAATTAATAAATGCATTAATCTATTAAAGAATGGGGTTAATAATGTGATAAAAATTGAGAATTAATTTAGTGAATGAACTTATTCAAGTGTTAAATGAAATTTTCTTTAGGCATTTATTATAACTCATATTATACAATATTTTGTGGAACATAAATGAATGAATATTCTGAATAAGGTGAATGAAAATATGTTTTCTGGTAAGAACATAATTATATTGAGCTAAACAAATATTGTCGAATGGAAAGTCAAAAGTTAAAATATGATGGTTTGGTATTCTTAACCAGAAGTAATATACTCTCTTAATATGCAGAACAAACAAACATTCGTCCACAATTTAAGTAGAGTACTCCTAACAAAACTGTCGAGTACTTAAACAAAGTACAAAAGTGAGCCATCAGTTATTGATAAAATATCACAGAAATGTCTGTTTGATTAATATCTGTTGGGTAATTACTCTGACGAAAACAGTAAAATATAAAAATAATATCCGTAAAACGCAAACCTTTACAACATAACAATATTTTTGATATTGCGAAAGGAGCTGCCAAGTGTTTAGGCTATTTAAATCGTTGTAAAGCGACCCAAGATGGAATAAAATTCTCACATTCAGCCTCAGGCCGACCTTGCCTTGACCGTGTTCAAAATCGCGCCATTCGTTTCATAGGCGACCCAAAAGTAACTCTATTCTTAATATCTCTTGGACATCGTCGTACAGTAGCGGCACTTTCTCTGTTTTATAGATACCCTGTAGATGTGGACACTTGCTTAGTAGAAGTCAAATGACTACTTCCTCCGCTAAAAGAGTTCCAACGCGAAACAAGAGGAACGGAAAATGCCCATCCCCACACAGTGGAAGTCCCAAGATGGCAAAAAAAATGGTTATGAGAATTCATTTATAGTTCGAGCGTCGCGAATGTGAAATCAAATTACTAGTTCCACCCTCACACAGTGGAAGTCCCAATATGGCATAAAAATGGTTATGAGAATTCATTTATAATCCACGCGTCGCGAATGTGGAATCACATGCCCCCCATGTGTTTTCCAAATCAAATAATAACCGAACAGCTTGTTATAATCTGCAGGGGTTCAAGTCAAACATTAACCATTTTTTACCTGTTACTTTTGTACTACACTTTCTTTATACCTGTTCCTTCTCTATTCCAGCCAAGCGGTATGTAAGTATCAAAAGTCTTATCCTACCGCGCCGCTGTTTATCAACAAAAAAAAAAAACGTTATTCTAGCAGAGCACAGTATTTTCCCATAAATTTGTAGCAGAATAAGCTCTTCAGACCAGAATTAATTTTGAAATATAAAAATTATTTCTCATTAACCGAAGCTCTAAACTATAGAACACTTTGTCATGTTGTTCCCCCAAAAATATGATAGTATGTGCTGAGTAAAATGTATAGAAAATAAAAAGCGGGTTAATTACTTTAATTTCAACTGTAGAAGCTCTTACCCAGATTGAAAATCAAATGGAACTGTAACTATAGAAAAGAAGAAAATATAGAGGTAGTTCAGTAGTTGACCTACTATGGAATTTCATTGTTGAAGTGCACTGAGTAATTCTGGCAAGTCGCTATATCTACGGTTATCGAAACATTTTGGTTTCACACAAATATCAAAGCACAAAATTTAAAAATCCTCATACCACCGGGCTTGCTTCCGATCACCTTGCCCAAGACTATATACTAGGTATATTCAAAAAGAAATTTCCTCTCCTGAAAGACTGTTCTAAAAACACGAAATGACAATAGTGTCTAGAGGAGAAGGTATAATTTAAATTTGTATGAGCTGTACGGAATAAGGTGGCCGTAGTTATGAAAAGTCTATTTTGTTCCTAAATCTCTTGTAAACTGTATTTGCCATAAGCGAAGAATTTGACAGTGGACCCATCGTTCCACACCCTTTTTAATCTGTAAGTAAAATCTTTGAAGACCGAAATTTAAAATATATTTGTGAAATTATATAAATTACTTAATAACAATCTGCAGTTCGATATTGAAGATAATACGTAGTAGACGAATGCATTCAAATTAATTTTTCAATAAATTCGAATTTCATTATTATTTTATTATTATTATTATATTTTATTTATTGCCTTAATGTATTTGTACAATATGTTATTTTCATTTATTTTAATTCTATAATTCAAGACCTTATATTACTGGAATATTTACACCTTTGATTTGTAATTATTTAGACTAACCTGACTTAAATATGGAGAATAAATTTAATTTGCAAAGGACAAAATGGCAACTAAAAACCTTTAATGAATTATTTTATGCTAATATAAAACCTAATGCAAACCCAACCTAAATCTTAACTAACGTTTATAAACTAAAATGATCTTAATACTAAATCTTAATCTACTATCGCTCTTATAAACGGATTTTCAGAATTGTAACAGCTTTCAAAAAAGGCAGGTGCAGTTTTTTGAATTTTTTCTAGAATATTATTAGTGTTTGCTAATAAGTGCAATCTGTTTGTGGAGAAATAAAAAACAGTTAGAGACAGGTAAAAACGCAGTATCATCACTAGTGTAGCAGCTAAGAATATTGGGTAGATATGCTGTAGAGATGTTATATAATAAAAGAGAAAGCGTAGAGCCTTGCGTGCGGAACACCTGCTGTAACAGCAATTTTATTGGATTGTGCTAGTCCAATTTTTACTGTCAACAATCGGTCGCTCAGTGTACTTTGAATCAACTGGACAAGATAAACTGGGAATTCGTGAAAAATTAATTTGTGGGTTAAGCCCTTATGCCATACTAGGTCGAATTTTTTTTTCGACATCCAAGAGTTATTAATCCTATAGACTTTTTGTTATTTAAATTTGCTTTAAAGATATTTTTGCTTTGCGGACTTGATGTGTGTTTGAGTGTTTCGTTCTGAATCCGAATTGTTCCTTCGGATTTTTCTCTAGCAAGAATTTTTCAAGACAATTTTTGATGATCTTTTCAAATAGTTTGCCCAAAGAATTTAGTAAGCTAATTGGACTATAGGTCTCAATTTTTGTGTGATATTTTCCTTGCTTTGGAATACATGTAACTAAGGCTACTTAATTAATTGATTTTGAGATGATTTCTTTCCGTTTATTTCATATTTGTTTTTGGCTAGGTCCATGTCGTTGAACAGCTGGTATAATTCTACATTGTATCTTCTTTATCCAAATTCCTTCGTTAGACAAGGTACCATAAGTGCGACGAAGAATTTATCTCTCAAAGATACTAGTTTCATGCTCGTTTGCCATTGGTAATGTTTACGACTCAGAACCATATAGCAACACCGGAAAGATGAGCGTTTTGTATGATTGTGCTTTGGTATTTTGAGATAGGAGCTTTGAACCGAGTTGTTTGGACAAACCAAAGTAGCAACGGTTTGTAATGGTAATTCTTCGATTTATTTCAACATCGATATTATTGGTGGAGTTGATGGAGTTGATGTTGATTTCAAGGTTGAAAAGGCAGAACGGTCGCTAACCCAGATGCGCAACTGTCAAGTTAATATTCAAATGCTTACAATACCTCCATGTAGTGAACCTTGGAAACATAGAATCCGCTGGTAAGCATGCCAAAATTGTAAGTGCGTACAATCTTATAAGCTTGAGTTTGACGTAAGGCTGACTCCCTTACTCGTAAAATAGTTTTGAGACACGAAAAAATATGTACACTGAAAATTATCAATTTAATTTCAGGATTTATGAAATTAATAAGCAATATGGAATTTTGTGTGTTCATTTTATTTCGTTCTAAAATGTTGTTAATTTATTTTTAATATTAATTTTTTAATATTATGAATAAAAAAAATATATTTTAACCAAGTTTTTATTTTATCATAATGTTATCATATTATTTCAATGTATAAATATAAATATTTGTATATATACATTATTATGAAGATCCCTTAAAAACTATTTTTGAAAAGAAAATATTTAAAATTGTTTTTGAAAATAATTCCAGAATAAAAAAATAAAAAAAAAAAAAATAAAAAATACATTTTTATTTAATGGGTGTGTTTTGTGAATATTTTTATTGGCATTTCGGAATCATTTCTGTACAAAAAAGGGTTTTAAAAGTTGTTATAAAATTGATAATCCATTTAGGATTGTTAAAATTGAATGCGTAAAGTAATGTTGATTACAGATAATAAGTTAAAAATTATTTTATAATTTTTTGTAACTCTTTATGGTTTCTGTCAAAATTATATGCATTTTTTTTTAAACATAATTGAATTTATTTTGAACACGTTGTGTATTTTCAACATATTTCAATGAGAATCAGTACTATTATTGTTTGCAGAATCTGTTTTTATTCAAAGTAAATAAGTACTAGATAAAAGACCACCTGTAAATGCAAATGAAGATGTATTAGTTTTTTGTACTGCACTCTTTCGAATAAAAAATTGCCGTAAAATAATGAGCTTATACTCAGACAACAGAAGACAATAGAATTTTCAATTAATTATTTTATTTTTTTATTTATTTTTATTTCAACTATATGAATGCCTAACAAGATTTCTCTCTATATAAGGCTTTATACAAAATTTTTTTTTTTTTTTTTTTTTTTTGTAGTATAACAAATGAAAATTTAACAAGTATAAGATTAAAAAGTTAAAAAATTTACAATTATAATTATATTTAACGTATGAACAATAAAAATAGTTTAATATTATTATACCATTTAATATTTGAAATTGAAATTACATAAGGTTGCAATAAACCTTATATTATATTTTTATATGAATTAAGGATTATTATCGTAGTTATTTAGGATTTTATTGGTTAATTTTATTTTTAGTTTATAGTTATTTAATCTTTTTAGTTCATTATCTAGTTTATTGTATAATTTAGCTGCTACATAAAGTGTTTTTGATGTGCCAAAATGTCATGTTCTTTTCTTATCTAGGTGAATTAAATTTTTGTTCCTGGTATTAATCTGGTGTTTTTCTTTACGTTTGATTATATATGCGTTGTTGTATGTATTGTACAGGTTTCTATGTTGTGAATAAGTAATGTTAATTTTATGTTGAGCAAGTCCTTTATCATTAATATATTGTTTATACTGTGAATATAAATTCAGTCCTCTCATGCCAGTTGTATTTATATAGGTTTTTTAGACTTTTATTTTGGACCATTTGTAGTTCTTTTAATGTATATGTTTTGCTGCAATCCCCCATAATGTTATGCCGTAGCTCAAATGGCTATGAAAGATTGCATAAATAATGTAGGCTAATTTGCTGAATATTCCCGCAATAGAACTTTATTTTTTAGTTATTTGCATTGTATGTTTTTTCCATTTAAATTGCGAGCTTGTCTATCGAATAGCCTAGATATTTCAATTCATTAACATGTTCTAGTATCTGATTTGAAATTTTTACTTTAAATATAGGTATTGATGTATCGATGATCATGTATTTAGCCTTTTTCGTGTTAATGGTTAATTTATGAGTTATCATCCAGTTGTTAACTTTAATTATTTCTATATTAATTTTCCTTTATAACTCTTCGTAGTTTTGGGCTTGGAACACCATTATAAGTAGTTGATTTTAGGTTTAGATGACTTATATAAAAATTAGATAAATTAATAGAAACATGGGACTGTTTACCAAATTTACCAAATCTAGATCTGTTTATTTTATATAAATTTGTTTAGATGTTACTTCTACTAATAATTTACGTACCCATTAATCTTTAATTCAAAATTTTAGATCAAACAACTACTTTTTAGACAAAGAAGACATTTCGTTTTAACAATCGTCTACCTTTAAATTAGATAATTTTTAGATAAATCACTAACAACACTAAATGTTTTAATAATACAAGTAGATAATTTTTCTTAAAGAGTTTTTTTTCGTTACGAAAATAAAAATTTTATCTACTGTCTAATTTTATTCAGAGTAATTTTAACATTTACCGTAATTCGTTTTTAATTTATTTCCTCAGTTCATTTAAAGGGACAGCAGTGTGCAAATGTGTTTTATTGAGAAATTAAAAAAAATAAAATTATATCAAAGCTATAACTTTTAAAAAATATAAAACAAAAAATTAGTGATATAGTAGAAAACTCATAAGTGGATTTTATGTATATAATTGAAGACCCCATCAATAAATCAACAAATCACAATGTCCTAGAGGAACTAGGTACTTGCAGTTTGCAATTTACAAAAAGCACTGCCATTTTTGCAAAGTCAATTAAAAAAATATTATTATTATTTATAGTTTATATTAGATATTTCCCAATTTGTTATTTTAAGTACTTCCATCCATTAAAATATACGTGTAGTGGACGTATATTTTTTATATATTTGTTCGCAATCATTTTTAGTCAGTTACGTTGTAATAAATAAAAAACCAATATAAAAAACAAAAAAAAGTTTAATATTTTACAAAATTCATTTAATTTTCAGATTTAGTTCATTGCTTACACTTAGCCATCAAATAATCTAATTCTAATTAATAAAAATATAACTAGATAAATTAACAAATAAATTGGAGATATTACCTGAAGAATATTCGACAGAACAGCTATCGAACAACATAAAATTAGATGAATCAGCTTTTCAAATTGCTAGTTCGTATATTTATTTGGTTTGAATGTCTAATTTTTCAATGATTTGTCTTTAATAATTTAGCTGAAGCTAGTTTGAATATTTAAAAAGTTAGATGAAACATCAACTAATAATTTAGATTTCTTATTTATATATATTTAGATAGTTCATATATTATATGATGTGGCAGACTGAAAAACAATCAATGTTTCTCGATAAATCATTTCAATTTTTATATAGTTTCTCTAATCTTTTCGTTCAGTGTACAATCTATAATTATAATTGACAAGCATTTAAGGACCTGCGCAGTAGACACCTTTTCATTTTATCTCTCTTCTCCATAATGAACTCTTAATATATAATAAGTAAGTTGTAAATAAAACAATAAAGCGCACACAGTTGAAATTTCTTTAATCATATGGTTTTATTATTCACCAAATACATTAAGAAATAGGTAGAAACGAAACAGAAAATGAGAAGCAAGGTATTTACGTTTTTAAAGAAAACATACTAATTTCATTAAAACGTGAGTGTTTTCTGCTTTGTAATGAGAAGTCTATATCAGTCCATGCAAACCCCTGTTATTTTAAAAACTTTAAATTTGGCTTTAACTTGAATTATAATTACTCAACAGGGGCCCCTAGTCTTAACTATAATTAGTAGACAACTTGAAAATAAGATATTACGAAAACCTATAATACCATTTCATTCGACTACAAAACTAATTACAAATTCATCTGAAATAAATTATGTTAAATTGTTAACTTTATTAGAAATTTTAAGAAAAATTAAGCCTGTTATTACTTAAATTCCAGACTTAATACTAATGTACAAATTTAAAGAATACACTCTAATGAAATCAGTTACAAATAATTTCCAACAGAATGCTGTGGCAAAAAACGAATCAAAACCGGGCACATTTAATTAGGCACATTCTGAAGAAGCCTGGAAACAAGATTGAAATGCAATGTTTCGAATAGAATTCGAAAGGTATACACATCCGACGGTACACGTCGCGTCGGATGGCCAAGGTAAAAATGGAGAAAGTTTTTGGTCTTAGTAGAAGCAAATACGTAGCAGGGAATTGTACGCCACAATTGAAAACGTTAGTCATCGATAGCAATCGATGGAAAGTTTTTATTTCAGCTCTATACTCCACGGATGGGATTACAGGGCAATGATGATGTTTATGAAAATCATATTATCCTTGTAAATATTTGTTTAGATAATTTTTTTCAAATTTATTGTTTTAAATAGTTTAACCTATCTTTTTTATGTTCTTGACGGTAATTTATGTAGAATCACTTTTTCGTGCTTAATTAAGTATATTACAAATATCTACAATGTTTTTCGAGCATTTATTTGTAAAATTACTTGCTTAACAACTCATTAAATGCTGTTTACTACAAACTACTATTGTCAGGAACTAAGCCTTCTTAAATAGAATAGCTTTATTTTTATTTAACTAGTTACCAGATTTTTTGTCATTTATTTTATCCCAATGAAAAAGGGTACTGGACTAGGTCGAAAAAGCCATAAAGCATTTGTTTTTACTTTGTCGGGAATCGAACCAGGGACTTTTTGCATGTGTAAAATATCTAATTTTTTATTTACTAAAGTAAGTTAAGTGTAGACGCAACATTTTTAGATCTATTGTACTTCCTCGTTTGATTTATTCATATATATCAATCAAGATAATGTATGTTATATTGTGAACGCTGTTATTGTGTTATTGTCAATTTCAGAATTAGGCGATTTGTATACCTTGTATTTATGTCAAAATATGACGTCATATTCAAATACAGAATTGACTTGTAAATAGAATCTGCATCTTCCTGTGCTTCACTTACCAATCTGGAATAGATGTTTGTAGAATGGAGTCAAAATATATCAGTGCTTTGACATTGAATCTACTCTTCCTGATTACCTGATTTAATCGATTTATACAATTTTTTGTTTTTGTTTTATTAATTTGTATATTAATCCACATGAACTAATACAGTTTATTTGTGTAGAATTTTTAGAATCATACAACAGTAAGTGGCTATAACTATATTGTATAATAATTAAAATGAAATTTACAAGCTATATATTGTGTTTTTTTTCCAGATTGCATCCAAAATTAACATTATTGTCTTCAGTATTGTTTGGCAAATCACCATGAAAAAATACACAGTTAAACAACATGCAGTAATTGTTAAAATGTTTTAGGTACAAAAAAATTAATCTATATTTGGACTATGTTTCTACGTTTGTTACAGTGAAGCTTACTTCTGGTTAAACATATTTGTAAATTATAGTACAATTTTTGAATTTTGAATGAGGAAACCCCATAAATGGTGTTCTCTGAAGCGTGTTTAGATTCATAAAAAATAACAATTTTGTGTTGTTTATGGTCTGGGAGCTGTACTTTGACTGTATTTTTTTGAAAATTGAAAATGAAAATGATATTGAAGTTACTATCAATGGAAGATGCTACAGAAGCATGATTGTTGATTTTGTATGGTACGAATTAGATTATTTCGATATAGATAATAATATGGGGTTTCCACAAAATCTGTGTAACATGCCATACATATCACATCAATTTATTAAGAGAAAAGTTTAATGGTTGTGTGAAGACCAAAAATATTGCTGAATTGGCCATCAAGATCATGCGATAAAACTACATTGAACTTTATCTTTTGGAATAACCCCATCATTGTTTAATAGATTAAATCCAAATTCAATTAAGCCATTGGTTTACTCCAATACACCACAAACACTCATTGATCTTAAAATCAATATTGTTCGTGTTATTGGTGAAATAATTACAGATTTATGTGAAAAAGTGGGAAATATCAGTGATCCAGAATTAAATTTTTAAAAGAACTTAGAGGCGGTCATTTACATTAAATAATTTTTTTTTTAATGCAAATAATTTTCTTTAATCAAATTTATTTGTTGTTAAAATTTTCTTGTTAATATTTTTTTTTCTGTTTCTATAATAACAATCGTTGTTTCTTCGCAAACAAAGACTTCGTCAAATCAAAATAATGCTGTCCAGAGAAATAAAACTAACAATGTATAAAACGTCCGGTATAGTGACATACAGATGCGAAGTAAAGACGCTGATGACATCAATGAGAACAAGAATTTTTCATCATTTCAATATTAATAAGTCAATTCAATAAAAAATATTTCGTTTTGTTAAGGCGAAATGTCTGCGGTGGGCTGGCAATTTAATAACATTGGACGAAAATTGAGCTATAGCATAGAACTATTATCACTATTATCATAGAACAAGGGGGAAGACTTAGATCAAGCTATTAGGATAGAATACATCAAGACACAGAAACCTTTGGGTATACGAAATTGGAAGACAGTGTTGCGCAAGATATGCAATTTTGAATGAATATATCGAAGAAAGTTAAAACCAACATCGCGTTGTAGTGCTACAAGATGATGATGACGATTATGCCATTTGTCGAACAAAAAATATTGTATTCATTTGTGAAATAAATAAAAAATTATATTGATAACGTAGCTCTTATTTGAACACTTTACTTACTAAAACCAGCTCTTATTTGTTTATTATTTTTTTAAATATAATAATTGTAAATTTAAGAAGATTTTGTAAGATTTAAAATTCATTTATTTTCTTAAATATAAAATTTTTTACAAACTACATCAAATTAAAATTGAATATTATCAAAACATAAAGCTCTTAAATCTAATAAACTAATATAATAAATTCAATAAGAAATAATTTAGTAAAAATAACAAAATTTTATATATGTAAGAAAATAAGTAGGATAATTCGAATATATTCCAAAGAATACGTGTTGAATGAAACAAACATAAATGAAGAAAAAAAAATATAAATATAAATGTTTTAGCGGGGTACTAAAATCATAAGTAATTACAAATTAAGATTGGACAAAATAGTTAAAAAAAAAGATAGAATTAAAAATAAAATTAAAAATAGTGTAAACAATGTATCAAAAAATGTAAAGAAAAAAGATATAACAAATAAAAAATTTATGAAAAGCTTAATATTGAAGTAAAAAATTTACAAGTATACTATAAGTTCAAGCAAAATTAAAGAATATAATATGATTGAAGTATGAAAATAAAACCACATCTATAATTATAATTGACAAGCATTTAAGGTCCTGCGCAGTAGACACCTTTTTATTTTATTTCGATTCTCCTTCTCCTTAATGAACTTCTGATATAATATATAAGACGTACATATAAAACAAAAATGCGCACACAGTTGAAAATTTTGTACTCATATGATTTTATTATTCAACAAATACATTGTGCATATGTGAGAACTTATTAAAATAATAAACAAAAGCAAACAAATCCGTTATTAAAATTTACATATGGACTTGCAAATGAATCTATGTACATATGCCAAAAAAAAAAAAAAAAACAAATTCATCTAAAATAAAAAATATAAAAACAACAAAAAAACAATAACTTGAATTCTTCATTTTTTTCTTTTTAAGTAACTATTTCTAAATTTTGGTTAATTGTAGTAATAATATAGTGTTTATTAAAATTATGTATTATGTAGGTATATATATACGTACTTCTTTAATAACAAAACTTTTTATTTTTAGTAATTTTATCACTAAATGCCATCCACTTACTATAAGGAATATATCGGAAACGAAGCAGTATATGAGAGACGTGTATTTATGTGTCCTAAATAAAATTAATAACTAGAAAACTTTTTACTAAACACGAGTGGTTTCTGCTATATCGTGCGAAGTCTATGTCAGTACGTAAATTACTGTTTTTTTAAAAACTTTAAATTTGACTTCAACTTGAAATATAATTACTCAACAGGGGCCCCTAGTTTAATTATAATACATACACAAAACACTTATTTAATACAAATTTCCACCATCAAATAGTGATTCAATTTGAGAGTGATCGAACTGAAATAACCAGATTTTCAACTGTCTAAGAAATGAGTAGAAATTACGTTAACTTCTGATGTGAATTGGTAGTCTATTAAAAATTCGTGGTGCCATATTAACAAAGCAATGCGTAAATTGTGTTGTTCTGGTCATTGGAACAGCAACATAATTCAAATAATTAATACGTAGGTTGTAAGTTGGCGTTAACCTTTGATCGAGGTAACCAGATCTAATGAAAAAAAATTTTCATAGTTTTGTAGATATAGAGATGCCTGAGTGGCAAAATACAGACTCTTTTGAAAAGTGGGAAACTAGATGATAGACGATTAACATTGAGCATGGTTCTTAAGTAATGTTTTTGGGCTAGGAGAAGTGGGCGAATTCTGTTATTGTAAGAACCACCCCAGCAAGCTAAACCATAATTCAACTTGGAATTGAAAAAGGCGTAGTAAAATATATTTAAAATTTCCAACCTACTACATTTTCTCAAATGGTAGCCGTAACGAACAATTTTATTTAAATATTTTTTTAAATTATGAGTATGTTCAGACCAATTTAATTTATTATCCAATATAATTCCTAGGTATTTAAAAGAGCTAACATTTTTAATATAAAAAAATGAAATAATTAGACCAAATTTGTTGTAGTAACTCGGTATATTTTCAAATTAATTAGATTTAATAATTATTTCAATATACTAATAAAGCAAAGCACATATTAGATTGGAATACTCGGAGTAAAAGATGAAGTGGTAGATCGTGGAAACATGACACAGATCAGTCCATAAAGAAATAGAGAATAACAAAAGGACATGGAGTGAAATTAAATACCTAGCGCAGAACCGAATCAGATAGAAGAGCTTTGTGGAAGCCCGCTTCCAAATGAAAAATTGTTTTCATACAAAAAATTGTTTTCATACATTGTTGGCATATTTTGCAGCCATTTCTTTGTTGATTGCTATTTACATTCCTGATCAAAATTTAAAAAAAATATTTCAAAATAATTTTCTTCGAGTATCCTAGAATTGACCATTCAAATATATTTCGTCTTATTTCACCATAAAATTTATTTCTTTTGTTATTATTATTATTATACAATAGTTAGCCAGTCGACTTTATGAAAATAATAGTCTCAAAGTCAGATTATTTAAACATATTGTGGTATATTGTAATGCCAATGGGCCAATGATGGGTTATTTTTATTTCAAGAAACAAAAAAAAAAAAAAAAACACATTTAAATATCAATAAAATTTTTTATTTCTCTTCTAAAAGGCATTCGAATTTGTCTTTTCTTTTATATTGAATAGAAAAAATAAAACAAAAACAAAATCAAATATAATCTAAGCCCATCTATGCATATATATAGATAGGTGTAGGTAGATATGTACACCCAGGATTTAAGGATATTTTATAGTTTTTATTTTGTAGCAACAAAGAAAAATATAAAGATAAATCGAGGTTAGGTCAAACTACTAGGGATGGATTTCATAGAATTTCTATTTTTCTGTTTATATTTTTTATGTTTTTTATTATTAATTTTTTTTTTTTTTTTTTTTTTTCAAAGGGTAGCTATATTTTTGTTTTTCGATGTATTTATTATTTAGAGAGCTAATAGATATTTTATAGACTTAGGAAATAAAAAAAAAAATAAATATATATTTGAAAGAAAAAATAGAATTTAAAAGAAAAAGGAGTAGAAAAAATAAATAAAGAAATGAATAAAAAAAATGAAAGAAAAGTTTTATTATGGTACTACCAGTAAAGGATTGTCCCTTTTCATTCAATTCTCTTGAGTAATTTGGGAGTGATTTTAATCTTTTTTCTTCTTTATTTTTATATCTTCAAATGGGTTTGGCTGTGTTATAGAGGGAAGTTAGAATTACGTTTATGCAAAATATAAAGTTGGATTAATTATTTGATTAAGTTTAAAGGTTGGACAGTTTTTTTTTTTTTTTTTTTTTTTTTTTATTATTGTATAGTGAGAGGTGATTGATTTCGGTTTAAGAAAATAAAATTTTATAAAAAAAAGAAAAAAAAAAACGTTTATGATATAATGGAATTATATATTTTATTTATTTATTTTTTTTTCTATTATTTAAATAATGCATAAGGCGTGCCATAGTGAATTATTACTTCGGTCGAAAAAGGTATTAAGATTTTATTTTTATATCGTTACCTAGATCTAAATGAATATAGAAAAAATTTGATATGTAAAAGTTTAAAATTTTCCGAATCACGAATTTTGTAAATTTATGATAATTCAAAAGAGTCAAATAGAAATAAAACTGACTATTTACAAAAATTAAACAAATTGAGTTTTGTAATGGTACACTTTGTGGTCACACCTGATCTTGATATATTAAGAAATTTTTGGTTGTTTAAATGAAATCTGTTATGGAAATTGTTTTTTTTTTTTTTATCTTATTGTCAGTAACTTAGGGAACACATATTCGTATATCAGAATGCATTCGTATATCAGTATTTATCAACCAGTATTTTTTTTTCTTTATATTTTCTGGTATATTAACTAATAAAATGTGGAAACCTACTACTATCAACTAAGCCTTTTTAGATTATGTATTTAGGCACAGGATCTATCCCCTATATCACTGCAGTCGCAAATAGGCTTATTGTAATTCTTAAATAGCATAGTTTCATTTTTTAGTTAACCCTTAATTGCATCGTGTGTCACACATGTCACATAAAATATATTTTGCTCTAGAATATTTGTTTTTCAAGATATCGGACTCAAAAATAGCATTCAAGCGAGTAAATTGAATGTATTTTTATTTTGATAGTGCATTTAAATGTTATGTGGGGATGTGATATGAGTAATTGTTTTAGTCTTAAAGTGTATATATTTAAAATTTTAGGTACGTATTTTTCAGTGTTTTTAAAATTTTCTATATTATTTTTTTTGAATTGGGTCTAAGCATTTAAATCAAAGTTATTTCACTATATTATATTAAATTATTTAATCAATAGGAAGAGTTAAAATTTATGTATCATATATGATTTGCACACCATGCAATTGTAATAAATTTTAACTCATGTGTCAAATTTTTTTTTTGGAAAATATAAAAGCTAGCTTTGTAACCCGTCATAAATGACGGAAGCAAAATAAATCCTAGTTTCTTTTTTTCTTTCATTAGATTCTTTATTCCGAAATTACAGTACTTATGTTTATATCACTTTTTATTTATTTTTATTTATGTTTATATTGGCCTAACACTAGTCTTTTTTTTTTTATATAACAGAAAAAGAAGTACCATACCAACAAATTTGTATAAAATGTTTGTATTTTTGTATGGTATACTCGTACTCACTTCCATTTAGTTATAATTCGTTAGTTGGGTTCCATTTAGTATAAATTATACCGTATTAGCCTCGTTATTGTGGCCTCTGGGAGAGCAAATTTAAAAATGGGAAATTATTTTCATATAAATTTTGTCTTTTGTATACTGTATAGGGATCTTATTTTGCTATATGAATAAACTGTTATTATGGTATTGTGTTATTTTTAAAAAAATATTCAAAATTTTGTATCTAAATTGGTAAAATTTACAAAAAATACAAAAACATTTTCATCAATAATTTTCAATTTAAAAAAAACAATGTTTTATTATCCGACATAGAAGTAGAGTTAATTATCCTACTCTACTTCTATCAAGTTCTATTGATTGAACGGTGAACACTTAACACTGAAAATAAAATAATATTTTTGGAATGGAGCATACAGAACATACAGAATACAGATACAGCAAATAATACAAAAAAACAAAAATAAACAAAAATAATTTTTTTTGAGTGAAGTGAGTTACGCACACAATAATGACAAAAATAAAAGGTATAAGCAATAAAGTAGTATAATGTATAATATTATACAATACAAATATGCTGATACACATGTGTATTATTATGTATAATTTTAAGTAATAAGAATAACCTTTGAGTGAATTATGTTTTTTTTGTGTTAAATGCTGTTTGCCTTTTGGTTATTATACCATATTAAACTATTGATTAAATTTCTATTAGTCCTTATTATTATAAATCAAAAAAATTGTTTGTTTTATTTATATTATTATTATTATTTTTTATTTTTCCTTATTATTTGCGATGAAGACTAACATTAAATTAAAAAAATATAGTTCATGCAATCAATTTTTCCTGCAAAGGTTCAGCATGGTAGACAGGGGTTAAAAAAAAGCACCAAAGCAATTTGTATATATATGCATTTGTACACATATGCAATTTGTATATTTGTTGGATCGTTCCGTCGAACTTACAAACATCCAGATAAATGCAGAATAATATATATATAATTTTGGAGGAGGAATTTATTTTTATTTTGTTTTTCTTTGTTTTTGAAAGTTTGTTTTAATTAGATAACATGGCAAATCAAAAATTGTATAACAAAGGGACATTGAGGCAATATTACCAGATGATGAAAGCGAAGATGATTTTGAAAATGATGATGAAGAATGGGACGAAAATTATGAAATTGGTAGGGAAACAGATGGAGAAATAATTTCAACATCGCCAAGTGATATTTTGGACATGCCAGTTTTATTTGAAAATGCTGAAGATGTTGAGTTATCTGACTTAGTTAGATAACGATGAGACCAAAATAAAACTGTTAAAAAAAAAGTACAAAACATTTTTTTGGATGAAAGGTTCTTTGGAAGATAATGAAATAAATTTTTGCGATGAAGAAGGATTATTTGAAGAAATCTTGAGACTTGAAACTCCCTCCCTTGAAATTACCTCATACTCGGTCGTACTGGGCTCAGGATGTTGACAGTACAATAGTTCAGATACTGTGAACAAATTTTGAAAAAATTATACAAAATATACACTTTGCGATATAATTTAAAGTTGTAATTATGTGGCACATGATCGTGGAATATCTAAGAGATGTATTAAATAATTTATGCCAAAGCTACATCTACAATTTTGAAATATATACGGGACAAGAGAACTTAAAAAGACACGCAACAGAGTCTAATTTGGGCGCTTCATCAAATGTTGTGAATACCCTGTTCCAAAATATGCTTAGCACTCCTTGTATTTCGATAATTATTTCTCTTCAATACCATTAATTATTATACATTAAAAAAAGAAGGTATTAATTCAATCGGAACAATTAGACGAAATAGAATTCCAAATTCTAAATTACCCGCAAAAAGAGATTCCTTTTTTTATTAGCATTTTATTTATTAGCATATAAGTAGGTATTAGTTATTTTTGTTTTATAAAATATGAATTCATTACTTTTTATTTTTAAATGTGTATTTTTCGTAATTTATTATGATAAATTGAAATGTTATTTTTTTTACCTTATGGGATAAATGAAATTAATTAAAAATAAGTTTTTCCTTTTTTGTTCCTATACTACTGCATAGTGTGTCATATTTGACACATAACTTAAATTCAATTTTATAGCTATTTTACAGGTTTGACATATCTGGACTCAGAACAAACTTTAATTATTAGATAAAAATATATCATATTCTAAAATCTAGTTAAAATTGAAGACTTCGTGCAATTAAGGGTTAAGTTAATATTGCGATTATTTTATAAAATTTTATTATTTTAACCCTTTCGGCCATGGCTTAGAACCAGCTATGGGAAAATTATTTAGTGGTTACAAACAAGTTTCTATAGTTTTAAATAAATACATATATATACAAATATTTGTTCACTATTTTTAGTATTTAGTGGGTTTTAGAGTTGTACATTATTTTGTACATAGGTTACCAACGCCTGAAAAATTACATAATATTAAAATAGAATTACAAAATGATTTTGTATTTCAAATATTATTTTTATTATTTTTATTTTTATTCGTGAATAGATGGGTTACGTTCTTATTAAAATTATAATATTAAAAAAAAATGATATAATTAATTAATTAAAATTGCATACAAATATTGAAAAATATTTTAAAAAATCGAAACAAATATTTAGCTTTAATTTTTTTTATGAAAATCAACAAAATGAGGAGGCATGTAATTTATACAATAAATTCGAACGTCTTGAAGTGGTCTTATTTCGCAACTGCGTTTTTTACTGGAATTATAAATCTCTAGTTCTGGAGGTATGTTGGTTGAAGGACGTCCTGGTTGTTTTGGCAATTCTATAAAGATTAAACAATTTGCTATGTTCATATGAAAATTTAGCAGATCAAGCCTATCTTTTTGAGGGAAACAATTTTTTTTATACAAGTTTTTATCCTCGATCCAGCTAGCTGCCAACGCAAAATCTTAGAGTGTGTAAATATTCATAGAGTCCATTTTCATGATCTAATAAACACTCTGTAGTAGCTAACTAGCTGATCTAGTAAATCTACTCCTCCCATTCCATCGTTGTGTAAGCAAACAATTTCTGGTCTTGTTATCTTAACGACCATCTTGTTTATTTTATCCACGAAATTTGATGCCAAACATATAGACTTGTTGTCATACCATTTTACCACAATTATCTCACCATCTCTACTAGTAACAGCGTCAGAAAAACGACGACCTTTTTCTTTTAGTTCTTTGTCGGTTAAAAGTGGAGGATCTTTAAAACGATTTATTCCAATAGTTCCACTTGCATTCCACATACCTTTTTCATGAAGGATTTCGAGTAACTGGTATGATGTGAAAAAATTGTCGCAAAATAAAGTGTGTTCACGCTTTTTCAATCGTTCAGTAAGGTGAAGCACAGCTGATTCACCAAACCCTAATTTGATTTATTGGGGATATTTCCATTGAACTTCCTTTGTATAGGAAAAAGTCATACGGCTGTCCACTTTTTCTGCAAAGTACGTAATTTTTAATACCCCAGGGGTTGGGTTTACCCTTAACGTATTGCTTTACTGACAAGACAAATGCCAATTTTTTCATCTACGCAAACACTTTCTTCTTCATGTAGCTGAAAGCATCGATTTCGAATGGTATCAACTAAAAGGCGTGTTTTTATAAATTTATCTGGATGGTTCTTTGGAATTTCCAAGTTGTTGATAAAATGTAAATTATTTCTTAATTGTGTGAATCTATTAAACGTCATTAAATTTCGAAATAGATTTATACCCAGTAGTGGATTTCAGTACATTCTAAGGTGGGAAAATTTCATACAACCAATGAGAATGTGAAGTCTTATCAATATTCTTACTTCAGATACATCCGTGTGCCTAGAATTTGGTTCTTCATTTTGTGTAGCATATAGATTTGTAAAAAATGTGGTTTTTTTAAGAAGTTCATCTGTAAAATATCGATAAAAATGTGTAAAGGTGTTTCGATTCTGAGCTTGTCAATTTTTGTCCGCAAAATGTAAAACTAAAAACGAAACAATAGTCTTAAAATTCCGTGTAAATTTTAAAATAAGTTTAAGAACACTATTTTGTACAATTCTGTTATTACCCAATGTACAAAATTTTGTTCACTCAATTTTATTAATAAATTGAGCAAAAATTAAAGAAAATGAGTGTATTTTTATGATTTTATATTGAAAAAAACGTCCATATGGATAGAGTCTGACTAACCCTTTAAAAAATACTTTGCTTTAAACAGTCACACTTTTTCACCATATATCCTAGGTTTGTTACGTGTTAATATAATTTCTATATATAACTATTAAACTATTATAAAATAATATATTTTATGCATTGTAGAACATGACAAAAGAAGCTTACACATATTTACATAAAACTATAATATAGTGCAATGCTAAGTTCATCTAAAGTTGCTGTACAAAATTTTGTACAAAATGATCGAAAGGGTTAAGAATAATGCAAAAAAAAAATTTTATAATAAACCTGATCTGAATTTGAGCCACGGTCTACATCTTCTAATAAGTAGTCAGATGGCATACCCTATATATCAAAAAATATGGAGTACGTACATTTTTAAAATAAAATTTTTTTTTTTTCAAATAATAAAACAAAAACTTACAACTACTAACACAAAAATACTCAAAACAACAAATATACTTTCAAAAAAATGTATGCATACTAAAAAATTTATTTTATCACATTGACACCCAGTATTTTTTCAGTTTTAATTTATGAAAAACATTTTACAAAATCTGACAAGATTTTTTATAAATTCAGATCAGATTGACTATAACAGGTTTGAATTTATGAAAAAAAAAACAAGATTAAATGCAAAAATATTTGATGATCAACCAACAAAAGTTTGGCAATGTTGATAAAAATGCTTTTATTTCAACTGCATTGCAAGTCTTTGTTGTAGTTTGACTTTATCTATTGTGGCTATTTTTTACTCAAATGAATTAAAGAAATTAATTAAAAAAAAAAAAAATTAAAATGCTAGGTAAATCAGTTTATCAAAAAATTTTTACCTAACATACGAACAAAAAAAAAATTAGAAAAACAATGAAAATACTGAAATTGTTGAAAAATGGTTTGATACCCACAGTTTCCAACCTCAATAATGATATGGGATTCGTGAGTTTGATAATAAAACATTTAAGTAAATCTCGAACGAGTAAGAAATATTCATGGTAGCTGATTTTGTTACTTATTGTTATGTTTTTAAGTACTTCTGATATTACGAAATATTTAATTGAAACGTAGAAATTACAATATCAACTATACAACTATTTGATAAGCATGAGAGAGACAGGCTTATATCAGATTTGGAAGAATTTTTTCATTAATACTTTGGATGTTGTCTAAGAAAGACTTGGAGCTTCTGAGAGAGATGGTGTACTCGCGTAGGACCTAATGAGTACCTGGATGCCTGGTGTTCCTAGCTTTCCATAAAATATATATCTTTAATGGCGCATCGTATCCTTTAAGAATAAAAATCCTTGTTGTTTGGATATTTTTGTATATAAACCGTTATATCTGATGATCTATTACATATACATATATTCAACAAAATCAAAAATACCACAACTTGAACTGTAGCATTTTTTTATAAACAATATTTCCAGTTTCTCCTAATGGTATATTAACAAACACGTTCTTAGGTATGTAGATTAGGATGATTCTTACCCGTGATCATCTCACATATAGTTGCCCATTCCCACATTAAGTTGCTACATGTAGTAGTTATAGAGAAACAATCTTCTGCAATTTTTTATTGAACACGTTTTACGATCATGAATAAATAGTAAAAAGCGACATTTGTCCGATATTGGGTTTTGCAGAAACTTGTCATACATACTTGAATTACTACTACTCAATCTACTTGGCATAGATACTACCTGGAACTATATAACAAAGAAAATACTGTGAGATTTAAATTGAAATTTTGGTTTACCAACTGAATTAAATATGAAAAATCAAATCTATTTTAGAGTTATTTCACAAGCATAGTAGTTAATTTCCATTTTATATGCTTTTATATACTTAAATTTTAGTTTATTTATTTTTTTTATATGTATATATATGTTTATATATATGTTTGGTAGGTAGGTTGGATTTTTTTTGGTAATATTCAAATCAAACGCAAAAAGAAAAAAAATTATTTTGTTTAAAAAATTTAAAGATAGAGTTCTGAAATTTTGTACGGTTTGTCATGGTTAAAAAAGCAACCGAACACGGTACTTTACAAAGATATCAAATAACAGGTTGCCGCCGTACATATCTTAGCACGTTTCAGGAATATTTTAAAAACCAATTGTGTTACAGGCATGAAAATTTACACTATTACATCCATTAACAATATTCCAGCAAGATTCATTATATACTTTTGTGTTTTATCTTATAGTAGTTCTAGATGCTCAGTATCCACCAATAGTTTTATTTTCTACGTTTTAGGGGGCTAGTTTGGTTTCGATAACCTTCACTTGGGCAGGATTATCGTATTTTAATATTTACTTTTTTAATTTGGAAAAAAAACTTCATTATTTGGCCGATCTTAACCCTTTACCGCCGGTTGTACTATATATAGTACAGCAAAACAGGGTGTACAAATTAATTTTTTTTGCTGAAACTAATTAGATTTTAAAGCCAAATTGTTGTGAATTATATTCTTAAAGAATGTGCCAACACTTTTATTTGCATAACACTTGCTTTGAGTTTGATTAAGTGTCAATTTTATTCCTTAGAAAATGTGTGTTTTTTAGAAATTGCAAAATTATGTACCTTTGACCATAAAATTATTAAAAAATGTTATTAAAATTTTAAATTATTTTATAAATTAAATTGAAAAGTGTTAACTAAATAAAAACTAAAATAACGTGAATGTTAATTAAAAATTATTAATAAATTTAATCAGTTTTTTTTGTGTGAAAAGTTTGACGTACTATATAAAGTACATTCGGCGGATATGGGATCAAAATAATATGAATAATTTCATTTTATTGCATATATCAATATTTACGACTAATTAAAAGATTTAAATTATTTATTACTACGTTTTACTAAAACTATTATACCTCTAAGCACTATTTCAACAATAATATTTGGACTTGGATTGGGAATAATAAGTCATTTAAATGACAGTCTTAATAATGACTTCGATAGCGGGTTCTATTTAAAAGTGGAGGCAGGTAGAATATATTATAAATAAAATAAATTAAAATTATATTTTTAGAGAAATTTTAAATACAGAACAGTATTAGAAATTTTAGAACAGGATTCAATACAACTTTAAATTTTAGAACAGGATTCACATCCAGCTGGCATATTTTAGGTAATCTTTAATGAACATATTAATAGATCGTTTTCAGCAATTCGGATATTTTCATACAAATTTATCAATAGACGAGTCGATGAAAAAATATTTTGAGAAACATTCAGCTAAGCAGTTCATTCGAGAAAAACCTGTTCGATTTGGATATAAGAATTGGATGTTATGCAGCTCTTCTGGTTATTGCTACAATTTTGATGTATATTGCGGGAAAAATGATCAAAATAAGCGGTTGATTCCGCTTGGTCCAAAAGTAGTAACTGATTTTTTGAAAATGATACCAGAACCAACTAAACATTGCGTGTTTTTCGAGAATTTTTTTACTACTCAGGAAATTGATGAAACTCTTAAAAAACAAGAATTTTCGACCAACAGGTACCATTCGAGAAAATCGTTTAATAAATTGCCCTTTTGAAAAAATTAAAACATTTAAAAATAAACCTGGTGGCACATTTGATTATAGATATGATAGTACAACCGAGTTACTTGCTGTGCAATGGATAGATAATAGCGTATGTTCAATTTTAACAAATTTTGATACCGTGATCCCGTTGCATCACGTAAAACGTTGGTCCAAAGTAGACTGTAAAAAAGTACAAATTGGTCAACCAAAAGTGTATGCAACATATAACGCAAACATGGGAGGTGTTGACAAAGCTGTTCAAAATATAAATTCGTATAGAATTGCTATCAAAGGAAAAAAATGGGGGTGGGTCACTTTCACATATCTAATCGATTTAACAATGATAAATGCATGGAAATTGTACATTCAATCAGGAAATAGCAATGACTTATTTTCATCTCAGCTTAATTTTCGGAGGTCTATAGTACGCAAAATATTACAAGAAGCCAGAGCAAGCACTTCTATAATCAAAAAAATCTTCATCAGTAGAAAAAGAAAAAACTCAACATGTTCCTCAAAAAATGCACACTCAACTTAGATGCGTCGTGTGTCATTTAAGAAGTATGTACTCTTGTAAAATATGTAGAAAAACATTATGTATAAAAAGAAAATGTTTTGCAGAATATCATAAGTAAAATTTTTAAAGAATTTATGTTTATGTTTTATGATGGTTATGTTCTTCTCAATAAAAATAAATAAAATTAACATAATTATTCGATTTTTATTTTTTCATTCATATACATTTTTCCATGTTGATTTTTGCACCCATATCCGCCGGTTGTACTATATATAGTACAGGCCACAACTCCGGATCCGACGGGACTATCACCACGAAATTTTAAATTTGTAATTCTTGGCCTAAAAATAGACTACTCTCAAAAATTCATCACGAACGTACAACGGGAACCTGTAGCCGGCGGTAAAGGGTTAATGAAATCAGAGATCAGTGCCTAATTTTTTTAGTAGATATTGAATATGTAAAGAAAACATCGGAAAAACGTGTCTATGCCCAATTTTTCGGAAATTTAATTTTTTTTCTTCATTGTTGGGCAAGATTAACATATGTTAATATTTTTTTTATTCATACAAAATTTATGGTATTCTATAAAAATTTTGTAAATATTTCGATAAAAGTTGAAAAATAAGATAAAAGGCTCTGAAATATTTTAAATTGAAATAGAAATATACCAAAACTAATATATTTTAAAATATAAAGTAAATAAAGCGGCACAGGTTTTTTGAAAAAAAATTTTGTTTTGAATTTTATTTTTGGTATTTTATAAAAAAGAAAAATTCATTTACAAAGTTAAATTAAAATTTGTGTCAACCATTGATGTATTGAAAATTGCGGCGAATCTTTCACAATCAGTTGAACTTTTTGTTGATGGATGCGGACCTATCGATTTCTGTCGGAAGTTTTTTGTTGTCTAGCCCTTTGATATGTTGATGGATGTTTTATTCCACTTTGTGCCATCCTGTCCAAAAAAATATTGATTTGAATCAACAATGTGATTTTTTTCTTTTTGTACTTTTGATTCATCATCTAGTGAATCTTCCTCAAAATCATGACCATCACTTACGTCTAAAATGCATTTTATAAGCATCTGATTCTTCATTTTCATCTTTGTCATCATTATCATCACTTTCGACTCTTGAGGGACCGGCAACTGGTTCAAATGCTATTTCTTCCGGTGGTCCTACATCAGCATGTTCGGCATCTAGCACATCTTCCACCAATCTAGAGAAATATGCTTGTTCCTTCTCAAATAATGTCCTGTAAAAATAAGTTTTTTGTATCTTTTGTGTGCATTTTTTTTTTTTTTTTTTTTCATTTTTTGTGTTTTTTATAGTAAAACTCAATAAAAAAAAGTGTCATATACCTGCAACGTATTTTTTTTTTAAATTTCATATATTTTTAATAGTTTTACTTGATTTCCAAGAAATTTATTAATATTTACATCAAAATATAGGAAATTTAAAAAATGGGTTTTTTGAACAAAAACACTCATTTTTTGTGTTTTCCGCACTTTGACTAAAAATTACAAAATTTACTTACCTGCCTACCTGAACGGCACATAAAATTTTAAACTCTTCCATATTATTGCAAATATTGAAAATTCAATAAATAATCTTTCCAAAATAAATATATTTTATTTAATTTTTTTTTTATTTCACTGAAATAGATACATTTTTGTTGTTGCACCTACTAACTCTGTTATAGGTACCTTGTAACAAACGGAAGTCTCCAGTAGCACTTCCTTTTTATAAAATACCGGTATTTCCAAAAAAATATCTTAGAGGATAGATATTCCCAGGTAATAAAATCAAACATAAAAGTAACAGTAATGCACATACAAAAATAATCATAAAAACATAAAAATCACTTATTTTTGTCAAAAAATTCTCCATACAAAATATATGGAAAAACCAAAAATATTAACATATGTTAATCTTGCCCGCTTACGTATATTTCATTTGCCGCCAAGCGAAGGATAAAAGTATATTTCAAAAATTTTTATTTTTACATTATTATTTTATTAATTTTTGCAAATACCAATTCATGGGTATTGTAAAATACAATGTTTACAATATCCATGATATAAACGGGTCCACCATAACCTCCTTCTTAGTATAGATAAAATAATGTTACAGACATTATACTATGTAAATTGTGCCATTCTTCGCAGCGCAATATTTTATAATGGTAATGTTTTTGAAATGGAAAATTAATTGTGACACCAAGACAAAAGCTATTGATGAATTACACAAAAGTATACCCTATCAAACATCCCTTCCGAATGGATTGGAGCACGGAAATGTGTTTCAATTATGATGTGATAGTCACAGGCTCGTTTCCCGTGAGCGGTATAAAATATAACTAAAAAAATATCAAAATAATATATAAAATTTATAATCAACATAAAATTCATAAAATTCAAAAAAAAAATACACATTAATAAAATTACCTATACGTTAATATTCAAAATCTCATACAACACAATAACCAATAAAACAGTAAATAAATATTGACAAACCACTCAACAATATCTGACAAAAAAAATAACATGACGTACCCAGGACGTTGAGCTATCAATTTCGGGCAAAATCTCAGCTACATCTTGCAGAAATATAACGTCGTCCAACCACGCCCAGCTAACAATAAGTAAGACTAATTGGTTCTTAAAACACTTAAAATCTTATAAAGCTCTTATACAAGCTGTATTAGCTAAATTTTAATCTTATAACTAACAAGTATTAAAGTCTCTTAAGGTAAGTATTATAATATCTAATAGAGCTATTTTTAAAAGAGCAAAGATTTTTTTTTATTCACTTTTCGGTAAAGTCCTATAAGCTAAATCGAGTATGCGCTTAAGATACCATATTAATAAGACTTGTAGGTTTATAGAGTTATAGGATTAATTGTCTTGTAATTATAGTCTTATAAGACTTTTATAAAATACGTTATTGGATGTTATTGTCATTGTGATGATAGTATTTGTAAAATAAAGAAGCACAACTTTTATTTTTAAATTTAAATATTAAAAAAACGAACTTAAAATGGATATTTCCTTAAGGCGAAAATTTGAGCGGAATGGTACTTATTACAGAAATAAGGCAAAATATTCTTTAAATCCTGCTCAGTCAAGTTACTTAGTAGATGATGTTCGTAACTTTGGAATCCTCTATAGAAAACTTGCAGAAATATGACGTCGCCTTACCACGTAGGCGCAGATAAAGTTATCAAAAAAAAAAGTTAAAGTTTTCTGCAGTAGGCTAATCCCCTACTTAGACAGTATAAAACAGTTCAAAAATGAAATTAGACATTGCCTCAGCAACAAAAACAATAATGAGCAATTGAGTATGGGAAAATGTCAAGTGAAAGCCCGATGCTCGCAAGAGGACTAAAGGGGAAAAAAGCTCTACCAAAAATAATTGTGTAGCTACACAAAGATATTATGTGTTATAATTATCAGAATTACATACAATATTGATGATATCATTTTAGCATAGTGTATACAATAATTTAATTCAGCTTCATAACCAAGTGAATTATAGAACACTCTTAGTTTAATAAAATAAGTTAATTAAATAACATTTTCTAATTGAATTAAAAAATCAATTTTTAATGCGAACCCCTTGTTTTAATTCAATTAATTTAAATTCAACAAATAAAAAAAACAAAAAAAAACGTGTAATGTAAATAGAGAAAAATTTAAAGTAATATTTCTTCTTAAAATTAAAATAAATTAAAAAAATAAACAAAATAAAAAAAAAAATAACAATAAGAATATAATAACAACCAGCGGAGTATCATTCACATTCCACATGAAAAGAACACTTAAATTAGCAATTTTCGGGTTTTTTTTGTTTTTTTTTTTTTCTTATTTTGTTTTTGTTCGAATCCTTTCACTCATTTTTTATGTACAAACATATTTAAATATATTTTTTTCAATTACGTACAGTCATAAACGGCAAATAAACATATCTACACATTAAAAAAAAAAAACAACAACAAAAAAAAAAGAAAGAAAATGAAAAGATTCACAAAATTTAATTTTTCACATTGTCATGTGGCTTCCCAATGAATTCATTGAAATACAAAAAAAAACAAAAAAAAAACAAATAATAAAAAAATAGTAACAAAAATAATAAAACAATGTTCGGTGAAATTTTCACCGAAAACTTTCTCTTTATTTTTTTTATTTTGTTTAACATTTCTATATGAAAAATAATTCACTTTCAGCAATTTTAATTGGGGCAGTTCTCTTAAAAGGTCCTTTGTTTTTTTTTTTTTGTGTGATAATTTTTGTTATTTTAATGAAAAGGGATATTGTAAGGAATTCAAAGTGTGTTACATAATTATTTTAGTGTGTGTAATGTCGAATATAAAATCAACAATTTAAGGTGTACCAACAATAATTAGTCGAGTACAAAACACTGAAGAAGTCTGCAAGTAGTAGACGAAATACGCATATCTGTATAATCAGCATATCAGTAAAATTAAAAGGAAAATATTCGACTATTTTCACTGTTATAATAATTAGATATTATTTAAGAATTGATGGTTTAGTTTATTATGACACTACTTGAACGCATCAGTAGGTATTTATAGTGTTACTTGTATATTACACATCAATATTTTCATCATCTTAATTGTCAATTACTGGACCATTTAAATACAAGCCTATTACACTAATCAATGTTTTCATTATTTTAATTGTCAATTACTGGACCATTTAAATACAAGCCTAACTATTACAGTAATCAATGTTTTCATTATTTTAATTGTCAATCACGGGACCATTTAAATTGATGATTTATTACACATCTATGTTGAGCTATATCAACTTCCTATTCATTTAATATTTTTTCCACGTAATTGTTTTAATTATTCTATCTATATTTTCACTTGTAGAAAAATTATTTATTTTTAAATTACAACTGAATTTGTTTTTTACATGACTTAATAAGCTTCCAAAAATTGGCTGAACATTACCAAAAATTTAAAAACCATTCTTTCAATTTCGTTGATTTGGACTCTACATTTATGAGAAAATTTATGAGAATAGAACTAACAATCATCGATTCATTTCTCATCCTTCTCTCATCAATAAATTGTCCAGTAATTGACCAGCATCGATGAAAACATTGATATGTCATAGTCACTTTAGGCTTAGACTACCTATACAACTCCTAAGTTTTACTTTCGGTTTATTCCAACTCTGAGATGGAATAAAAAGAATATGTTCGGAATATACGAAATAAATAAAAAACTACAGAACAGAATATTTGGAATATTCCGAATGAATAAAAAAAATACTTTTTAACATATTCTGAATATTCGGAATATTCGGAATGAATAAACGAAAACACTCTTTGATTGTCTTTATAACTTATAATAAGACTAGGAGTCCCTGTTGAGTAATTATAATTCAAGTTTAACGATTAAAAAAAAAACAGTAATTTACATACTGACATGGACTTATCACGATTTAGCAGACACCACTCGTGTTTAATAAAAAGTTTTTGGGTTAGTAAGTTTATTTTGGACGCATAAATACACCTCCTTCATATACTGATTCGTTTCCGATATGTTCCCTATGGTAAGTGGCATTTAGTGAATAAAATTACTAAAAATAAAAAATTTTGAGATAGAAAAAAAATAAAAGAGAAGCGAAATAAAATGAAAATGTGTCTACTGCGCAGGTCCCTAAATGCTTGTCAATTATAATTATAGATGATACTAATACATCTGTGAGTTATAAAAATAGAACAAAATTTTAACGCCAAATCTGTTAGAACTGGATAAAAATAAAGAAATTATTAAAATTTCTTACGAATTTTAAGCTTTAATAAAATAACTCACAGACGTAATAGCAATAGCAGATTAACGGCTAATTTGTGTTCATAATAATGGTAACGATTTATTTGTGTTTGTGACTTAAGTATTGCGTTTAAAATAAACCTAAGCAACATAAAATTTAATTGTTTTTGTAACAGATTTTTAAAAAATTTAATAACGTATATACATGAATGGATTTGTGTCATTTATTAGCTGTATTGTTATTTTCATCCGATTCAAGGTCTAAGTCAATCGCTAAATATGAAAATACAATAACAACGCACAACCAAGATATTTATAATAATAATAATAACTGGTTTTTATACAGGTTTCAAATACTTAGCAATGATATTTGTCACAAGATGGCGCTTGCATAGTTTTGCAATAGAATTTATGATAATTCAATCAACAAGGTTGCCAGCTTAAAAAAATTATCTATATTATTAACCTACATCGTTCTTTTGAATAATTATAAAACCTAAACGTTGAACCGTATGAAAAGGACACATCTATTATTTGATAGCTATTGGAGTTAGATCGTTTTATTTATGATTTATAATTTTAATATTATTAACCAATGACCTATTACCAATTGGGATATTGTATATATTAAAAATTGACCTATGACCAATATAACTATATAAATCAAAAATATAAAAAAAAATATAATATTATGTATGCATTTTTGTAATGATAATTAATATTACTTTTTTCGTTCATGAACGTTCACTCATATTTTTGTTTTTAAAGCAGTACAAACAAAATTTCAAACTTATTTACGTTTCTTACATCAGTTCAGTGCTCTTGATCGCTGTTGAGAACTGGAAGAGCCGGTAAAACTTTTCTATAGAACTTCTACGGAGATCAATATTTTGAATAACATTTCAAATATTGCAGCTTTAATGAAATTTTTTGTCCTTGCATTATTTTTTTATAAATTGAATCATAATTTTGCTGCAAAAAGAGTTGAAACTACATTTAAATAACAATTAAGTAGATTTGTTTGTTTAGTCTAAACTCAACTTTGTTTTCAATCTCCTCTTGAAATGAAGTTCGGATTCAATTTACAGCAGAAGTTATTTTTTGCCTTTCAATGTAAATTTTATTTTTTAATCGAACAATTAAATAGAATTAACATAATCAACGAATTTTTGTTTGTTCGATAAAGACTTACTAACAGCCACTTTGAATGACAATAATTAAGTGATCGCAGATAATCTAGGATCGATTGGTGTTTTATGTAGCTAATATTTTTTTTTTGCATTTCCCAATGAAACATTACAATCTGTCTCTAAAGGAGACATTCAGTAGTTTGTATGACATTTTTCAAGCTGGTAAATTGCACTGACTAGCGGATGAGATAACCCCAGTGGTCAGCCATCCATGTTGCCAACATTATACTCCATTGTATTTTTTAGCCCCCATTTGATTGTTCCTATTGCATAGCTAATATAGATTAGATATTTTAAAAAAATCTATAAACCTTAAATTGCAACCAAGGATGTAATTTACTACTTTAGAATGTTATTTAGTACATAAATTGTTGAATAAGCTAAATATATAAAAATCCCATTGTTGAGCGGAAATTCTATTTATATTCTTTTGTTATTATTTTTCTTTTTGTTAAATATTTTATTTTTTATTTTTTTTTTGTCTTTTGTTTCTGTTTTAATAAATTTTTAACATTATTTATTTTAATTAACTTAGCATGTATGCAATGTTTTATTAGCTGAATACGTGAACAAATATTTGCTTTTTATTTAATATTAACAAAAACAAAAGCACAAAAAAAAAACACAAAAAACATTAAAAAAAATATTTCTTAAATTATTGAGAAAAATTGTTGAAACAATGACAACTCACTTTTATAAAATAATTAGTGGTGGTAAAAGTAATTTTGTTCAGCGAATTGCCAAATATTTTCAGTTTTCATTAATACACATAATATGGCTCTTCTAAGGGAAATGTTGTATCAGCGTAGGACCTAATGACCATATCCCAAAGATAGTTAGAACTACTAGCTTTCCAAAAATATATATATCTTTAGTGGCGCATCTTATCCTGTAAGGACGAAAAGGTCATTTGAAAGTGTCCTTGTTGTTTTGATTGTTACATCGGTTGATCTATTTAATATATACATAATAAGTTATATATTCTAGAAAGACAACACTGTGGAGCTTATTCTAACATTTATTTGATGATGATTGGTGCTGCCGTTATGGAGATATTGTAGTTCAAAGTTGAACATTTTAGAAAAAAATACAATCTTTATTTTCTTTCTTGAAAAATCAAATACTTCAAGATTTTACCATTAAACATCCACAATATTTATATACTGTTGGAAAGGTCTCTTTTTGTTCTATAACCCATACTTACATATTTTATATCTACGTCGAATAGTTTAGAAGATTTAAGATATTTATTTCAGAAGATTGTTATTTTGTAAAAGGAAAATTCCTAGTTTTATGTAGAAAAACAGTAAAAAAAATTACAATTTTTTTTAATAAATTCTTATATCTTCTAAACTATTCGATATAGACATAAAGTATGAATGTATGAGTTATATAACAAAATGAGACCTTTCCATATTGTATATAAATATAAATATAAGTATTGTGGATGTTTAATGGTAAGAAGGTCTTGAGGTATTTGTTTTTTTCAAGAAAGAAAATACAGAATTATTTTTTAAATTTTCTACTTTGAACTACAATATCTCCATAACGGCAGCACCGATCATTGTCAAATAAATGCTTAAATATGCTTCACACCGTTGCCTTTCTGGAACATATACATGAAAATATATATATATATTTAACAGATAAACAGATATAACGATTTTCATACAAAAACATCAAAACAACAAGGATACTTTCAAATGTCCTTTTCGTCCTTAAAGGATAAGATGCGTCAATAAAAATATATATTTTTGAAAACCCAGGAATTCCAGCTATCATTGGGATATGGTGATTAGGTACTACGCTGATACAACATCTCCCTCAGAATCCCCCATAATATTTTGTTACTCTCCTTAATTTGAGTTTTGTGTTTTATTTTTCCAATTCCGTCGACTTGACAGGTATTTTCTTTGTTTACATCGGAAAGACGGCTGAAATGTAACCTATTTAATTGATGGAACTTACAAACAGGTTAATTGTGACAATGCACTTTTTTTGATAAAACCTACAAACGTATTTAATTGATGGAACTTACAAACGGTTAGTTGAAACAACGTGGTAAATTATATAGGCTCACTTACTGGTGCCGTCATTTACTGATGGTTTACATAGCCATCACTTACTAATGGTATAATGAACTCTATAAGTAAAATGAATACTGTCACATCTACTGCTGCTTTAAATGCTTTAAAATTCTATTTTTCTTCTTTTTCAGCTTTAATTCACTGGCGGTATCTTAGATTTTGCTTTAAAGTTATATTTTTCTTCTTTTTTACCTTCAATACAAAAACATCGTCATCTGATGTCAATCAAAAGCTAAGCTACAGCTTTTGATTGACATCAGATGACGATGTTTTTGCTACATTTGTCGGATTTCAAAGTATTTAATTTTCGAAAACGTAATTCAACGGTTCTGGTTTGTTCCAAATTTGTTTTTTTGATTAATTTGTCGAACTTTTGAGCTTTTTGTTTTAAATTACGAAGTTGAATTTCGATATTGGTTGAATGGTATCCCAATATCTATTGTATTACACATCTTTGGTCTGATCCCACTGCTATACTTACCTACAATTATTAGTCTAAAGTAAAAATTTTAATTCAATTTTAAAAGCTTAGTTCCCTACCTTGTTATTACCAATTACTTACCAATTATTTTTGAAAAATTTAAGTTAGTTTTTGTATTCTTTTCACATAATTTAGTTCGGGGATTCAGTTTTTATAAAAAAAAACAATAGCAGTTAATTAGCCTATATACAGTTGTTATTCTACTCAATATTGTATACAACACCTACTGTGGTCAAATAAAAGAGATGATTTTTATCTCCCATGGATTTGTTGCAGCGTGCTGCCACATCCTAACTTTTCATTTTTCCATTGCAAATTTTTAAAATTAATTTGAAATATGTAGAAAATATTTTTTGAGATTTCACTTTGCAATAAAATGCTCTCTTCATTGTTTTTTGACCTTGTTTTGTTTTGCTTTGATTTCACAAAATACCTTTAAAAAAACGTAATAAAAGAAATGAAAATTTAAAAAATTTCGGACATTTTTTTTTTATATTCAGCTGATGTTGTTATTATTACAGATATGGTAAATTAATATAACTGAACTGAATAAATCTCATTTATTATCCTCTCAAAATTTTCATACTTTTATTTATTTTATTTTGTTATTATTTTTCTTTTCTTAATTTACTTGAAAAAGTAACTATGGTTATTTTATGTGTGTTTATAGCTTGTTAAATAAATTTACCTTTTAGGTTAGCATTTTACCTAGTTAATTAACTTTAGTCCTTTTCAGTTATCTTGTGTTTTTATTTTTTATTATTATTTTATTTTTCTTTTTTTGGGTAATGCTAGTTACATACAAAAATTTGCAATTCATCATCGCAAAAATTTAAGATATTTAAACACATAATAATTATGAGGTAGGATAAATACTGGTAATTCCCAATAGATGGGATTAAGCATTTTTGGTGAAATTCCTAATTAATTGAAATAAATTTTCATAATATTTTTAATAAAATGCGAAATTATTTATAAACAAATTTTTTTTGTTAAATTTAATTAGAATAAAATTAATATGAATTAATATGTGAAAAAACATTTAAAACTAAACTGTGAAAGCGGTATGAAATCACTGTTATAGGTTTTTTGCATATAAGTTTAATAGTTATATTTTTAATTTGAATTCACTCAAAATTTTATTGATACAAATTAATTTTATTTATTTCTATAAGACTTAGATATTTTTTTTTTCAAATAAAAACACAGGCTGCACTTGACAAAGGTTGATAGATTTTTGAATACTGATAGGAAATTTTTCTGTAATCCTTATTTTTATAAGATAAGCTATAATTCAAGAAAGTTTGAATTTTTTTGATAATGTCTGTTATGTAAGTGGTTTAAAAATCTCTTAAAACTTTATTTTGAATTGCTTGAATAGTTTGGTGTGACCATATATGCCATATATGCCTAGCATGACTTCCATTGTACTATAAGTTTATTTTTTCTTAATGGCTCGATATTATTTAATTATCGATTAATTCTGTTAAGATATTCTTCAGCTTTGAGAGTTAATATAAACATGTTTAATCATTCTTTATTCTTCCAGCTTCGTTTGTTTGTAGCTTGTATTACTTTGTGTTCTCTATTTTCAAGATCTTTAATTATTTATTCTGTTTTACATTATACTCATATTGGCCTGTGATGCTTACTTTCGTATGAATGACAATTATATTTGTAGTCTGATAGAGCCTGCATCATTGACAATAACTTTTTGCGTTTGATTGTATAAATAACAGTAAAACAAATTTAGAATAAAAGGTCTAAAGCCTATTTCAGACAATTTATGCAATAATATTTCATGTGATATCATGTCGAAGGTTTTCGTGATATCAACAAAAAATACAGCGGTAATCTTTACTGTTATTACTTTTCTTAAATATTCCCAGAATTCATTATAGAATTCATTTACAATTATTATTGGCGCTGCAGACTATTTTTTCTTAACTTTTTCCGGGTTGGTTACTTTTTTTGAAGAAATAACTTTCTGTGGAGTCGTTTTGGAATCCATCTTTTTTGGCTTATCAACTCTTCGTTAACTCTTCCTAATCTGTAGAGTATTATTACTTTCTTAATTTGGTGTGTGATGGAACTTGCGCAACTTGTGGTTTTTGCATCCTTATATTTGGTGATTTCACTTTTAAGATCCTGCATTTGTTTTACCATATTGTTCATTGACAGCTTTCTGCTATTTGGTATACAGTGCATTTTGTGAACGTGTTCTCCAAGTGGTGGTGTTCCTCTCAAACGGATCCACTATATTATTTTTTGTATTTTGAACTGCTCGTCACTCCTCTGACTTCCTTATGAGGTGAGAAAACCCTAACCAGCAGTCGTGGCTTCTGCCCCCTTTTTGGTAGATATCCGTACGGGATTTATATCTTTATTATCGTTATTTAATATTTTATATATTTGTTGCATTTTAACTACTGCCAGGAAAGTAAAATAACAACCCTCAGGGATCAGATATAGACCAGAAAGCCGCTCGTTTCGAGTTAGCCGTTGTGGGATAGAAATTTTAGTCGCATTTTACTGATCCATACCGCATCTTAGTCGCATTGAACTTTTAGTCGCATTTTACGACAAGCAGTCCATACTGCGGAAGTATTCTAACCCCCTATCGCAGGGAAAAAAAAAGATATTACAAAATTATTAAACGGATTTTCATTCACAAGGTTTTTGTACAAATATTTTAAGTTTTTCATAAAAAATAAAAATTGTTAATTTAAGTTATAAAATTTAATTTAAAAGTTGCTCTCAATGATTTCGGTTGTCAAAAATAATTTTGGAGAGCTCTTCTCGATTAAATGTCCGTACAATATGGACTAATTTTCTTTTAAGATTTGCGTAAAACAACTGTTTAACTTTCCAATCTTATCAGCTACCTATAAAGGTACTAAAAGTATAATCTTATTTATATTATCTTTAGTATCTTAATCATAATCTTAACAATTTATCACTCTCAAAATGAATTGTTTGAGTTTTACAACTAAATAATGTTAGTTTTTCATATTTCAGTAAAACTATCAAAACAAAAATATTGACCCTGTACTGTTCTGAAGATTTAGCAGGTCAAAGAGCGAATATTGTTGTCTCAAGAAATAAAATTGTTGCGGTAAATTAGTAAAAAAAATTGATTTTATTTTCCTTCGGCTTACAACATGAAAAAAATTAGTTCTTTAAAGTATTGAGGCCGAAAGTAATGTGGTTGACTTTATAGAAACGCCAAGTGGAAGCTTTCAGTCCTCTTGCATGAAAACGACAAAAATATTTTTCTTAAATATAAGAATGAAGTCATATTAATCCATTTGACCCCATTGTACTCATTTGGGTACAAGAAACATCATCATCTTAATGTCAACATTTGATACATTACTCATCGAATGATCCATCCCTGTAAATAATTCTTATTTAACATAGTTGGGGCCCATGTAATACTTCATTCAGTTTGATGTTCATCACAGGAAAACATAAAACTATATATCTGAAAAAAGAGCTTTAGTGTAAAATTTTGTATTCATATTTTTAAACTGTGAATTCAAATATTGTTTAAACTAAGTATAGTTCGTATTTTGTTTGCATTTCTATTGAATTGTACTTCTATGAGTTCATTGGGGATTTCGCGGGAATGTAGCGTTATTAATATTTTGTTTTTAGGAATATTATGAATTTTACACATCTAAATACCAAACCTTTTTACGGAAGAGCTTTTTGACATTTGCAAACAACTATTTAGGATATTGGAGAGCATAAAAGAAATGTAGATCTAGTTATCTTTCAGCTGATTTGCGAACAAGTGAAGAGGATACTGATAAAGATGATTATTTTATTTTGGATTTTGGCGAATTTGAAATGTTTTCTAATGGTAGCTATATGCTAGTGACGATGAGGACAATAATCCTCTATCACTTTTACTATAATCGGAAAGATGGAATGAGCCATCAGCTAAAATTTTATTATCCTACTAAATACTATCCAGAAAGATATATTGAACCATGATGGCTTGATGAAGTACAAAATGCTACTATGAATGAAGCTCGCCAAGATAACGTAAAACTAGAAGTTGAAAATTTAAATTCAGTTGAAATTTTTGAACGAATAATTATTGACGACGAAATTACAGAGTAGAAGAATTTATGAGAAATGCAGCTCAGCAGAAGTGTCACTAGTTCATAGTAACAAATAATTAAATAAAAATTTTCATAGGCATCTTGTTGCTATCTAATATTTTTGCAATGGGGAATATTTCACAACAATTATACCATAGATGAAGCGATGGTGAAGTATTCCGAACATCACTCATCAAAACAATTTATTAAAGGAAAACCCGTAAGTTTTGGTTACAAGAACTGGTGTGATTTGCAGTTCCACAGGTTATTGCTACAATTGCGATACTTACTGTGGAGTAAAACGATGCGATAATGAGATGGAAAAAATGTTTGGTGGATGGTTTTATTTGAAGTTTATTTGTTTCTTTTCATTATTAGAAAATAAAATAAAATAGAAAGTGTAATAAAAAAAAATATATGCTTTAATTTTTATTGATTTTTCTATAAGAAAATACAAGTTATTCGTTATTTTGAAAAACGAATTGTATGTAACCAAATTGGTTAATGGTCCATATCGAACGTTGGGGATTCTGAGGGAGATGTTGTATCGGCGTAGGACCTAATGACCATATCCCAAGCTGGAGCTCATGGCTTTCCAAAAATATATGTCTTTAATGGCGCATCTTATCTTTTAAGGACGAAAAGGACATTTGAAAGTATCCTTGTTGTTTTGATGTTTTTGTATAAAAACCATTATTTTTGTTGACCTATTAAATATATATATATATTCAGTTATATATTAAAAAAAAATAACGGTCATTTTAACATTTATTTGATGATGATTGGTGATGCCGTTGTAGAGATATTGTAGTTCAAAGTAGAAAATTTTGGAAATAAAACAACTATCTTTATTTTCTTTCTTGAAAAACCAAATTCAGATGAACGTTTATATTTTTACATAAATTTAGTTTTAAATACTAAAGTCCTCTTAAATACTAAAGTAATAGTCCTCTAACACAAGGCTCTTTCTTTAATTTACTAGAATACATAAAACCAAAAATCTAATTAATTTAAAAAGAATGATAAATAAAATATCTGCAATGAAATATCTATATAAATATACATGTCGAGATAACAACTATTCCACCTAAATAATTATCATGGTAAAATATAGTAAATAGTAATAAAACTTATTACATGGTATTAACCTCAAATTGTTATATTTCATAAAATATCGTTACAAAAATTTTAAATTAACCCTTCCTTATTTATTACTTTTTATTTTGCATTATTGGTATCCCCTATCAAAATATAAAATTGTAAATTGCGTTGTCATTTGTATAAAGACCTCATAACTCTCATGATTAATAGGTCAGTCAATTAGTCAACCACAATAATTATTTATGGCAAAACTTGAAATAAAAATGATAAAACAAAAATAAAATAATACACCATCATAAGATTATCAATAATGTCAAAATGTTTCCTTGTCTTGTCCATCAAAAATATTCTATCATCATTATTTTTGTGAACCATCATATTATACTAAAAAACAATGTTTTTATTTTTATTTTATTTTAATATTATGAAATATCTATTATAATAGTTATGGACGTCGTTAGGAACGCACACATATGTATTTATTATGTTGTTATGATTTGTAATTGTTATATTTCATCACAACAAACAACAGCTACATCTTGATAATTACTTACTTTGTTTCCATTAAATATGATATTTTGTAAAATCGTTATTTTGGATGTCATCACACACACACCCTAAATCAATGTATGATAGACTATAGAGAATAAATGCCAGCATTCCATTTCATTAATTTAAAATTTTTGTTTTAATTTTGTTCTACTTACTCTGTTGTCTAATTGTTAACTAATTTTTGTTGATTGGTTGTTGTCGTTTCTATGTGTACTCGTATGTAGTTCACGTAAAAGAATATTTTTTCAAGAAGTTAGTAAGCTTTATATAATGATAATAATAATAAATCAAATTAAATGGTAGCAACATTTATGAAGCAGTAGTTACTGGATTTAAATTTTTTCAAATATACTTTTGAATTTTGAGATTTGAAATCATATTCTCAAATTTATCTGCATAAAGTTTTAGTCAATTGGAATAAAATCCGAAGTTATATTATACTCTTGTATTTATGGAATATAATATTAGGAGTCTACAAATCGCGACTGATCTGCCAATTGCAATTTATCTATTTTCTTTCACATTTCTATTATATTTGGAATGTTATTTATTTTGCAACAATACAAACGATAACTGTATTTTTTTTTTTTTTATATTATCATTTTTAATTAGTTTTTATTGTTTTTAATCATTTTAATTTTGCAGATATAACTTTAACTAAAAAAAATAAGTTGTAGAACAAAAATTTTACAAAAATTTAGAGGATAAAATTACACTTGTTTTTTTTTTTAATATTCAATTTAATATTAAAATTAATTCTTGCAAACGCTAGACATTTTTCAACCAAGAAATTGCATAAATTAGCTAATATAAACACCATATTGCAACAAATTGAAAAGCTGACACCTGCTTTCCTGGAAAGTTGCTACAACTCAAATAATACGCTCATAAGAGCAATTTTAGAATAGGTTTTAGTTTAGGTTTATTTATGAGTATGTAAGTAGTGGTAAGTTTTATGAAGAAACATAAATATTCAAAAAGGTTTTAAAGGTTTTAAATTAGTCAGCTAGCCTAAGTAATAATAAAGAATAGTCACAGGTGTAAATACTATAGTATAAGCTCTAAAAAATTTAATATTGTCAAAAAAAAAAAATTATGAAACCATGGCAATAAATAAATGAATAAATAAAAATATTCAATTAAATTGTAATTGAAAACCTTATACGTTTTTACATAGTCATAACGACTATCCATTTAAATGTAAAACGAAGTCATATCTGCAAAATATTTTAAAATATAAATGTACAAGGTTGTATTTGCAAAAATTTATTAAATACAACATTGTTTTTCGAAAATGGAAAATTTTTAAATTTAAGAAACGTTTGAAGTTACAACTTTATATTTATTTTCATTGGAAAGATCATCAGCAAATTAGTAAAGCTGTATATATACTTCATTTTTAAAAAAAATTTCAGTTAGAACTCCGTAATTCTAAGCTAACGAAATACAAATTAATAATATTAACTATCATTTAAATGAAACAACTAGAAATTTCGAACATATTATTTCCTACGAGCTGGTAACATTATTATGCCAGGTAACATTATTAAAAATACTTCTCGCGAAGTAAGTAGTACAAATATACTATTTAATAGGTAAAAATAACAATTGAATCAATCAATTCAAATTCGATTTACTGAAATAAAATATATTTTCTATATATTATATTCATATATTTATAAAAAATTATAATGGTATGAAATGCTATAAATTGAAAATTATATTTTATTGAAATAACAAAATTAAGCTTGTAGAACTATTTTTGTTTTTAATTACATATACAGGAGACTTTTAATCATTCAGAATTCTATATTTTTTCTTATTTATTTATTTTAATAGATATAAATGTTAATAATTATAATTTCTTTACAAAAGGCAAGAAAACTGTTTAGTGCAATGTGGTTTGGATATTCAATTTTGGCAACCCTTATTTGTAAGTCCTCTTGTAATTGTCTATTAAGTTTAAAAAACCAATAAAAATAATAATAATTCTGTGGTTTTACAACGAAAGCTGGATAACAGCAATTTTGTCAAATTTTAGTTATGAATGTTATATAAAATTTTAAGCTCTTTCAAATTAAATAAAAAATTAATAATTTTTTTATATTCTTGACAGTAACTGAGGTACAATCACCTTTTCGTGCTGAATTAAGTACGGTACTGCAATTTTACACTACAATACCTACAATAATTCGACTATTTATTTTAACAAATTGCTGGCTTACATACTCATTAAATGTGGAAAACTACTACTATTGTCAGGAACTAAGCCTTCTTAAATAGAATAGATCCATTTTATTTAAGTTGTTACCAGATTATTTATTTATTTATTTATTTTAACAGTTGATCCTATAGATAAATCTGTAGGTCAACTTTATAGGTCCTTTTCCCTTTCGAAATGTGGGCCTTTTTAATTAAACTATATTAATTATTTGGTATATATTTTGTATATTATATATTTATATTATTTTTTATTAGTTATATTATATCTTTATTAATTATTAAATTATATTTGAACCGATGTGGTTGTATAGAAAATTACATTTTACAGTAATTTTCACCATTTGAAAACTTTTTCAGTTCTCACGGGGCTTGAACCCGTGCTCCTTCGGTCGTTACATTACTACACTCGAGTGCTTTAGCACTCGGCTACCGAGGCCACCCCAGATTATTTTTTGTCATTTATTTTATCCCAATGACAAAGGGTACTGGACCAGGTCGAAAAACCGATAAATAATTTTTTTGCATCAAGAATTGAACCTGGGACCCTTCAGTTGAAAGGCAGGTCCTATAGCTACAGCGGCACCCAACGTGTTAAGTAATTTATGAATTCAAAACTGAATAACTAACAACTGCCGTTGCAAATTTTTCTAACATAAGCATATAACTTCACTTATGCACTTATGGAGGATTCACAGAAATCACACATTTTTTTGAGTAAAAAAACACAAAAACTTATTTTTACATTTTTTGTGTATGAATAATAAATAAACTAACAAAAAAATTAAAAATGTTTTATCTTGAGCACACGTTTCAATTGTGTATCTAAATTCTTATTAAACAGACGCGTTTATTAACTTTTATAAAAGTGTTGTGAAAAAAATAAAATTAAATAACCTAATAAATAAATATATTTCCAATTAACTACAGTAATCAAACTTAATAAATTAAATAATTAAAAAAAAACATTATTTTTAATTAGTGAAATAAATTTTTGTAAAAAATATAATTTACGTAAGTGATTTAAAAAAGCAAAATGTTTATTTGCAAAATATGTTCATTTCATTTTGATTCAGTTCTTTCATACAATATCCATTTATATATACATAGATATAAAAAAATGTGCAATTCGAGTGTTTGTGGCATAATATTGTTTCCAGAGGTTTTCAATTTATAACATATACTAAAATCATTGGCATAGTTTTCATTCAAATTTGTTTTACAGAAGATTTTTTAGATCCAAGTGATGATTCGGCAACGTCATATATATTTATTGAGAAAAAATAAATGTAAAATGAAAAATATTTGGATTTTATTGATCTAGTAACGCAAGTAGTTTGTTATTACTATGTTTTCAACATGATATTGTATCCGACACAAATTTCACAAACCATGAAATTTTTTGTAAGATTCTTTTTAAAACATTATCCTGAAGCTATGAGCCTCGCTAAGAAAACAATTAACAATATTAGTAAAATCAATAATTTAATTACTAAATTGTCCAGTGTATCTAATTGTAAAAAAAAAATGTTCTTTAACAAATTAATACTTATTACGTATTTAAGAATTACAGTTATATTATATTTTTTGATTTACTTTTTCTTAATTTTGAAAAAATTAAACTGTTTTTGAACTGAACTGAATAACATTTATTTTTTGTATGTATTTTTTTTTTTGTAATATTAATGAAATGAAATTTAAAAATTTTCTACTATGAGAAATAAATAAAAAACAAATTTAGTTTAAACAAAGTATTTTTATTCTATAATTTCAGCAAAAGTACAAATGAAACGTGTAAGACGACGCATTGTAATGTGCAAAAATTTTTCATTATTATGTGACCTTTTCTTCAACATGTGGGAAATTACACATTTTAATATGTAAACATTTTTCATTATTTGTGAGTTTTTCAATGAGATATGTGATATTACAAATTTTAGTATGTAAAAATACATTAATTTTTGTGAACTTTTCCACAAAATGTGAAAATTTACTTATTTTAATAATACACATTATTAATTACACAAAATTCAATTTACACACTTCAGTTATTTTACAGTTATTATAGTAGGAAACCCATTTCCTACTATTATAGTAGTAATTTTTTCTTAGAGTGTGGACAAAAACTCTTGATCACTATTTTCGCAATAAACAAAAATTGTTTCAATTCAATATTATTATGCATCACTGGGATTTAATAATTTTCATATGTTAAAATATTTGTATTTTCTTTTATTCAAATAATACACAAATAATCGCATATTATAAATCAATACATTAATTTTATATAATATTATTTATAAATGTATACAATATGTACAATGTATTATATCATATTTGAATCTATAGAATAAAATTCACAAATTTTCCAAAACATCAATATTTTAACATTCAATTGATTAATGACTTTGAATGTCGATTGGAACGTAACAATTTGAATGAATTTTTTTTTCTGTTTTTATTTTTATTTTTATATTTATTTTCTTTTTTGTTATACATTTTTTTTCTAAAGTCGGAAAATTCCAATATTTTCGATATCTCTTGTCTGAAATTCATTAATACTGCTTGTTGCATATTTATATTTCGATATTATTATTTAAAATTACACAGAGTCGTTTTTATGTTCCAAAAATGTGTTTTGTGATTACTATCTCCAAAATATAGTTGATAAAATTATTATTAATTTAATTTATTTGTTTTTAAATTATAGCTACTATTTTGAATAATTTCTATTTTCATTATATTTTTGCTTGACCAGCTAGAATTGGTCTTATTAGTTTTCATCTGGAAGTTTTAGTGTATTTTTTGACAATTTGATTAGATATTTAGAATAATTTGTCGTTTTATGTGTCAATTATATTAAAACCATCTGATATAGGGTTGTAAAGCTTGAATTAAAAATGTTTTGGTATATGTTTGTGATATATGAGTCAGTTATGTTATGGCAGTTGTTAAGGATAAAATTATAATAAATATATGAGTCAGTTATGTTAAATCAGTTGTTAAGGATAAAATTAATAAGCTGTAATTTACTAATAACGAGGTGCAATAGTTATTGGATGTTATCGTTTTGTATAGATAAATAATTGATTTATCAGTCCAAAATAATTCAACTGTATTCAGAATACTTTATAATACCACGTATATGGTGGAATTTTTCATTTTATCTCAATATAGTCAAAAAAGAAAATATACCTTGATTGAATTTTTAAAATTGATTAAAAAAGGTAAAAAACGGTTATACTGTCACTATTTTTATTATTATTAACAATACACATACCTCTTGTTGAAATTTACCAAATATACTATTAAACAATGTACAAATAATATAAATTTTCAGTTCGGTCCTGTCTTTTTGTTTCTGAATATACAATATAATATATTGATATGTCGGCTAAAGTTTAAATATAATTAATATGTATGTTGGGGTGTGTGTTTGCATCAATTTTGTAATTTGATATATAACGTCCAGATTTCAAAAGCCAATTATAATCGTTAATAATAACAAAAATGTTCCCTTCAAGGCAACTGTTTTTTTTTTTAACTTTTTATTTTTAGTTTTCTATTTTATTTTATATTTTTGTTTCTCATGTCTGGAAAAGTCATATATTGTAAAGCAAAATAGACATCAACACATATATGTATGTACATATATAATAATTATTAAATAGATTTATATCAAAGAAAATTGTTATGTCAAAATTAAAAACATTACAATAGAAAATAATATTATATTATATATTATTATATTATGATAGATAGATATTGTACAAATTGAAATGAAGAGGTATGGATTTGGTAGGAAAATAGTAAATGTTAAAAAAATACAGTGAGTATTAAAAATTGAATGAAGGATTTAATGTAGTAGTAGTTTGTATAGTATATTCAAATAAATTATAATCACTTTCAATTACCTGGGCAGCATCGTGTCATCAGATGGAAATGCCGATTTGGATATTGTAGCCCGCATCAGTAAAGCCCGTACATATCTCTGCGCACAAGAATAAGAATATTCAACGCAAGTGTAAAGTCTGTTCTCTTGTACGCTTGCGAAATATGGAAAGTTTCAGTAAACATCACCAGGAAACTCGAATCTAACATCAATAGATGTCTACGACGCATCCTAAACATTCGTTGGCAACAAAGCATTTTCAACAGAACGCTGTGGCAAAAAACGAAGCAAACATGGCGCTGGATCGGGCATTCTCTGAGGAAACCTGACAACAACATCGCGAAATAATGTTTCAAATGGAATCCTCAGGGTACATGCCGCGTTGGAAGGCCGAGAAAAACATGGAGAACAACTGGCTTATTCGAAGCAAGTACGCAACAAAGAACACGGCCACAGGTTAGCCGCAGATAGGAGCCGATGGAAAAAATTTATTTCCGTCCTATAATCCACGGATGGGGTTGCAGGACATGGATGATGATGATGAGTTTTAATACGCTTAAATTAAAGACAAATAATTCTAAAAAAAAAATGTTAATACCTTTATTTTACTTTAAATTTATTTCAACTCAACTCATTCATTTCTTATACTCACTGTACATACATTTTATTTATAAATTTTACAAGATATAAGTTTTTCTAGCTCAACTATATAATATTATTAACATTTGAGTGGGTTTAATAATTAAATCATCTGTATATAGAGAATATTATATTGAACATAACTATATAAGATTGAAAGAATAAGGAAGTTTTCAGGATGTTATGGTCTGATAGAAAATTTTTACTTTCTTTCTTTATCATATATTTTTTTTTTTTTTTTTTTTCTATGTTGTATTATTGCTTTTGTATCTTGTTTTGGATAATAATGATTATTGACATGTGTTAATTAATTATATTTAGATATACTATTAATTTCTGGGATATGATTTTTGTTTGTAAATTCATTTAGACTATTACAAATTTACGTTCATATAAACGAAAATGTAGCTATTTTTTTTATTAAATTTTTTTTTTGATGTTATGTTCTTGATACTATAATTATCATCATCATCATAATCATCATCATCATCATGATTGTCATTATCAGAAAAGAATAATGTGAAATAAGAATTTTCAAGTTGAACGCGTTACAAAATTATAGCTTTTAACAATATTATTCTGTTTAAAGGCAATTAAGTATTTGATTAGGGTAATGGTACATAATAAGTGTTTTAAATGAAAGTTTTAAGTGAAGTCTTGACAGAATTTTTAAAAATATGTACTGAGGTTTTTAGAAGAAAAATATTTTTTTAAAAATATAATTCAATAAAAAATTTTTAAAAAAAGTTTTAAAATAGTTTTTAATTTTTAAAATAATTAAGGATGATGTTATTAACGGTTGATATCAGTTAATGTACAGTAGTGTAAACTAGTGGTAATTAGTTAAAATTCGGTCAGCAGGTATGCGTGTAATTTTCTAAGATGGTTTGGCATGTAAATTATTACTGATTCATGTAGGTTGGTGTGTCGCAATAAGTAACGTGTCTCACAACAAATTTTCGAGATTATGGTATTTTAGTTAATTTTTATTTGATGTTGGGTATTATTTATTAACTTTATATGTTACCTAAAATGAGCCTTTAATTTCAATTACATCTGTCTTAAAAATATAATGTGTAAAATTTGGATGCAATTTATTTTCCCTATTTTTCCTTAAAATAATAAATTAAATAATAAATAAATTAGTATGCTAGCGCAGTGGTGTCCAACCTATTATAGGAATTGGGCCAAATAATATTTATATATATATAAGTGGGCCGATATTGACAAAAATTTGTAAAACAACATATTCATAATTTAAATATTTTATTATTACAAATAAATGTACATTTAATGAGAGACTTGCGGTTGTATATCTTTAACAATTTTCTGTAGCCGAGGTTGAAAAGATGACACACCAATTCGCAATACGGAATGAAGATGATCGTTATTTATTCTATTTCTGATTTTGGATTTATTTAATTTCATTCGAGAAAATGTCTGCTCACATATGTAAGTTGACCCAAATAATGTGGGAAATTGCTTGGCATGATCTCTGATATTTGGGAAATCATTGACTGACAAATCTTTATAAAATTCAAGTAATTTTCTCTTACATTCTTGAAACCTGTCTTTCAAATATGAGGCTGCTTGAATTTCAATGAGTTCTAGCTGTAAGGAAGCATTGTAGTTGCCTGCAACAAGAGAAAATGGATTTTCAAATAACTTTATGTCATCTTCTTTTGAACGCATATCAGTGAAACGTCGCGAAAACTCATCTGCAAGAATCTGAATTAAATCAACAAAGCGTATTTTTTCAAATATATAAACTTTTTTAAGTTCAGTACAACATTAATAATGAACAAGATTTTCCTCTTTTAATTGGTTTTTAAACAAAATCAGCATATTTTCAAAGGCCATAATATGACCATATACTTCGGGTAGTAACTTATCTTTTCCTTGTAGTTTAGTATTCAAAGAATTAAGATGATGTGTAATGTCAACCAAAAAAGCAAGATCGAAAAGCCATTCTTTGCTTGATAGTTTTTTTATTTCCTTTCCTTTTTCTATCATGAAGATATCGATTTCATTACGTAACTGAAAGAACCTGTATAAGACCTTTCCGCGACTAAGCCAACGTACATTACTGTGCAAAAGAATATCGTCATATTCCGACTAAAGTTCAGCTAGAAAATTACGAAATTGTCAATGATTAAGGCCTCTTGATCGGATAAAATTTACTGTTGGTATAACAATGTCCATTATGTGACAAAGATCTAAAACTTTGCCACAAAGAGATTCCTGGTGAATAATACAGTGCAGTGTGATTGGTGGTTTTGCACCAATATCTTCTTGATTTTTAGTAAGTTTTCCCAAAATACCTATATTTTTTCCTGTCATACTTCTTGCTCCATCAGTTGTAATACCAGTTAACTTTCGCATATCTAAACCTAATTTTTCAACAGTACTACAAAGATTTTTAAATAAATCTCCACCTGTAGTTGTACCGTACATACTATGAAGCTCTGCTAATTCTTCACATACTTCAAAATTAAAATTTATACTTCATATAAAAATAAGTAGTTGGGCAGTGTCCTTTATGTCAATACTTTCATCTAAAGCTAGAGAAAAATATGTTGTTTCATTTGATTTCCCACACAGTTGCTGCATTAAATCTTGACCGATGTTTTCAATTCGTCTTGTAATAGTTTGTCGGGATAACTAACCTGATTTATAGTTGGTAGTTTTTCTGGACACATTTCGGAAACCACTTTTAGCATACAACGCTTTGTGAACTCGCCATTACTAAAAGGTTTACTTTCAGATGCAATCAAATATGCAACTTGAACACTAGCACTTATAGCGGACACATTTTCGTTTAGATTTTTTTCAAACACATTTTGTTGTTTTTCTAAGTTTTTTTTTAAAGCATTAAATTTATCTTTTCTTAATTGTCCATTATTATTGTCAGATGTCGATTTATGTTTACTATCATACAGTTTTTTTTAAATTCTTGTTTCTTTAATGGTGTGTGCTTGTTTATGTTTTAATATGAAATATTAAGATCGTAATGTCCCATCTCAAATCTAATCTTTGTACGATTTACTTTTGTGTATCTTTATATCATTAACGGTCTTCTGGTATTACTGCAACGCAGTAACGTACTGATTTTAAAGTACTTAAGAATATAATTGTAAACTTTGTATCAACAACCAAACCACAGAATTTTTTTTAACAAAGCCAACTTAGATGATTTTTTCAATTTCTTTGAATTTTTTTCGAAGAAAAAAAATTAGCAAGAAAAACCAGCACAAAATATTGCATTGCCGAACTCAAAAAATATAATTTAAAATTCTTAGAAAAAATAATAATAAAAACAAAACTTCCATCACGGGTTTTTTAAATTAATATATTTTTTAATGGGAAATTTATTGGTGGGCCGTATTAAAAAACCTGCTGGACCGGATCCGGCCCGCGGGTTGTAGTTTGGCCATCACTGTGCTAGCCTAAATAATAATTAAGAATAGTCATAGGTGTAAATACAAATAGCATAAATGTTATGGATGAAATCCATAATTCCACTATAAAAATAGAAAACCCTAATAAATCCACTGACAAACACTTTTTTGTACAATAAGCGTTTTCGGTCAACAAAGTATTATTTTTTTTACTTGTTAAAAATTCCAATTCCAAAGTAATTTTTAACCTTTTGAAAATTCCAAATAAAAATGCAAAAGCAATTCCGGAATAATAAAACTCATCTTTCAAAAGCAAAATCCCGCCTTGTATTTTTATAAAATAAATTCTCACAGAAAGTAATTGATGCAACGTACAAAACGCTGCATCAACAAAATTAGAAAAAGCTTTGTAAAACTGTACAAAGAATAAAGGAAAAATAGAAAATCATTATAACAAGTTAAATTATTATTATTTTATATACCCACGGGAGAGGTCCTACGATTTAATCAAATTATAAAACAGGTTGCAACTTACCTGGAACAAAAATAAATTAAAATGTATGGAAATATGGTACAGTAATCATGTACTTGGCACAAGAATTGAATTTTGAATTTTTGGAAAATATTATAAGAGAATACGAAATGTGTCGACATTTTATCGACTAAATTTGCCGTAAATAGGAGCACATGTGTGTGAAGTTTGTCGACACTTCCTCGACACTTGTGTTGTTAATATCAAGAAACACATGTGTCCGAAATGTGTCGACACTTTATCGATTAAATTTACTGTAAATATGAGGAGCACATGTGTGCGAAAAGTGTCGACATACACGCGACACTGTATTACAATGAGAGACAAATGTGCCTGGACATTTGCGACCATTTGCACCATTTTTATCCCTACTTGTGTCGTGAATGTGTTCCGTGCCCATGGAAGACTTTTAGGAACACTTTTGTCAAAATTGTTTACCGGGTTTGTTTTATTTCATATTTCAAAATTTTAACTAACTTATTGATCAATTAGAAAATTCATAAGCTTTGTTAAATCTGTTAAAAAATTATGAATATATATCATGGCAATAAATAAATAAATAAAAAACTATTTAATTTTACTATTTCAACTGCACACAAATGTACAGTCAAAATTTAGGACCCTTTTTCGGGTGCTGAGCCATTGCTGTTGGGTCATTTAGTTGACATATCGTATATTTCAAAGTGCATTTCAATAAAAACAAAAAAAAAACCGTAAAAAATTTCATACAAATTATTGGTTAAAGTTAAACTTTACTTGAATTCAATGACAATCATTCTTCCAACATTTAATATCGGTCAAAAAAAATGTAGGTCAAGTTATTTATCGAAAAAAAGTATTTTAAAAGTAAATATTTTTGATGGATTGAAATTTTTTTATTATATTCCATTCAATTTAGAACTGCAATTCAACAACGAATTGGAGTAATTCTGTTATATTTATTTATTTGAAGTGAGTATATTTTCTAAATTTAAATTGTATTTTGAATTTCGGTAATGAATTGAAAAAGAAGTAAAAATAAATTTTGAATAAAAAATTTAAAGTCCATTTATTTTAGTTATTTTTGTTTTTTTTTTTAATTAAAAAATACATTTAATTGAAATGTATTTCAAATTTGGTTGATATTTGAAAGATTTCAAAATATTTTTCCATAATCAATTCAAGCATATTTTTTTAAGGATATATTTTTTATATTGAGTAGCTACATATTGGAAACAGAATATATTATGTACATAAAAAAAAAACACATAATTATTTTAAAAATGTGTTGTAAGTCACTTTCGATATTCAATCTAAATTTCATCTACATACCATATATAATATATATAATTCACTTCACCTTATAACATCGAAACTCTGAAAATAAAAAAAAAAAATCTATAAAAATAAATAAAAAAAAATATGTTAAAATGTCACATAAAAAAACCAAAATGAAAGCTCAAAAAGATTGATTAAAACAATTTTGAAAAGTCCCCGATCATCAATATTTGAGTAAATAAACTTGAAGGGACAACAACAAAAAGCAATAAGCAACAACTCAAACATAAAAGATTAAATTTAACATAACTCGCTAATCTATGTACATTATATATATATATATATACAATTTTGTGTCAGAAGCCATCATATTTGGCACTTACATAAAATAATCATATTTTTTTTTTTGTTACATAAAATTTGATACTTTTTTAACCTCTACAAAATATTGTGTAATCCATCTCGTTAAAACTTACATAGTAAAATTAACAAAAAAATAAAAAAAATGGTTTTATTTGATCAAACTCTAGGATAGTCATTTAGAGTGTTATTTAAGAATAGTTATTGGTTTCATAAAAAATATTTAAGCATATATGGAATTGTTTTTTTAACTTGATACTAAAAAATTTATATTGACAAGAAAAACAAGCACTGATATCTACAAATATTACAAACATGTTCGAACACATCGCATAGCGACGATAACGGACATAATGATTAATAACAGATGTAAAATCAAAATGATATGGATACGGGGACAAGCAGGATATGAGCTAACTGCCAAGGAAAAAAAAAACAAAAACTAAAATACCACCAATTACGATAACACTAGAAGCATAATGGACAAGTAAAACAAGACATACAAAATTTTAAGAAGCATGGGACCAATCAAACTCATTTAGACGATTAAATACAACAGACACCAACATAAAAACTATATTAGCGAGTAGAACAAGAACCGGATTCGAAGGTGTGATCTGGTTGGGCTGTACAAAATCTATACAACGGTACCTGCTAGATGGGAGCACCTAGAACATCATGTACATATTGCAACAAAAACTTAACAATACAACATACATTTCTGGACTAGCCAAATACACACGCAACAGCCAAATGACCATAGAATCATTAAAATTAACTAACGAAAAAGACATACAGATAATTGAAAACCTACTTACAACCCACGGCATATATGGAACGACATCTGGTCGAACATTAAAAAATATAAAAATTTACAGAATAAAATTGAAAAATAATATATGAAGAGAAGAACGCAATGTTTTCTTCCGGCTTAAAAATATAAAAAAAAAAAAATGAGTAAAGCAGTGTTGTGTTGCGTAAACTACATTATGTGTTTTACGTTATTTTCTACGCATCCACAATACTTTGTAGACAATACCATTATGTCTACTCCATTGTGTAGACAATGTTTACAATTAAATAATAATGAATTACAATTAAGTTAAATGAAAATACTGATTTTTTTTACAAAAAAAAAGGCAAAATTATATTATTATATAAATTATAGTTTCCTACATATATCTGTCGATTCGACGGGACACTCCAATGCGCATATATAAATTGCTTTAATTTGTTTTTTTTTTAACATAAAATAAATAAATTTCGCTACCCAAAGTGCCGTAAATATTAAAAATAAATAAAAGTAAACAAAGAAGAGCAAATAAATATTGTGGGACCAGTAGGACCCACAATCACATAAATTTGAAATGAAAACTCTAATGAAGTAAAGAAAAAGCTAGAATTTATTTTGCTGCCGTCATTTAAATGGCGGGTTACAAGTCTAGTTTTATATATTTATTATAAAATGTGTAACATAAATTTAATCCGAGTCATGCATATCCTCAGTTTCTTGAAACCCTCCTACGATTGACAAATATTAATAAATTCACAAATTAACCATTCCAGGATCACATGGTCTAATCCCAATTCCACCTTAATCAACCAACAAAATTTTCAAAATCAACTTGCTTAAATTCTTTTAAAATGCATATCACTTGATCCATTAATTTTTAATTTAAAACATTTTTTGCAAATAGATTTTCGGCCGGATAGCCTGTTACAGTTACTATACCACTACCATGAAGTACTGAGACAATTTTCCTATCTGTTTATGCCACTGTCGAATACAATAGCATAAATAACAGTAGGAAGTCAGATTCTTTGCAATATTAACAGACTCAACAACAATTTCAGACAATTTTTCAGCTATTTCAGAATCTCCTGTTAAGCATGTAAAACAAAAGCTTTATCTCTGATAGTAGCGTGTATATGCAACATTGAATCAATCGTTTTATTATTGATCGAACAATTTTTTTTCCACCCATCAATATATAAAATGGATTATAAATTCATAATAACCTTAGCATAGTACATTTTTATATGCTTTACCAAGCCAAGTTGGTTAAAGTGTTTTCCTACTTTAGGAAATTTATTTAAATACGCTGGCCGATTTTTTAATAAAGTTCTTGAAAAGCGAATCTATTAGAAAAATAATTATTATTGTTTACATGATAGTTTGAATTGTTTTTATTGCATACAATATAGTTTACATTGTCTATAGTAAATTGCTTGTTTTACACTAAAGTCTACTTCAAAGTGTAGACAATTAAAAATTACGTGTAAAGGAACAACACTGGAGTAAAGTAAAGAAAGAATATCTTAAATAAAAATTAATAATTTAATATATATGTACATTATGTATACAATTAGATTTAGATTAAGATTGAAATTGTATTTAATTTCTATTAGTATTAAATAAGTAGATATAAGATTTGTAATAGAGAGATGGTCCTAAATTTTGACTGGAATTTGATATTTGACTGTACAGTTATGTGTAAACCTAAATAAAACAAATTTGATTAAACATATCGCTCATATTTAATTGGCAGTATAAATATAAATTAAATTCTATTAACTTAAATAAAACGGAAATGAAATTCGTCTCTTCTACTAGACGTTATTAGGTGTTATAAGTGTACGATAATCATTTACTTTTTTGTTTTTATCAAATTTTATTAAATTATTAAACTGAAAATTATGTTCGAGATTTTAGAATGTCTCTCTAATAATTTGTCAAAATACAATCAGAGTCATATTGAAAATAATACCTACTTAAATCTAATTGCTTAAAGATTTTACTTTAGTTTTGGATTCTTTACTTAGGGAAAATTTAATTTTTAACTATATTTTAAACGGATTATGTAATTTATTTTTACATGATATTTAAATTGCTGTTTTCATTCTCACTCGTTTTAAAATATTTGTTATTTTTTTTTAAAGATAAATAAATTAGTTAATAAAATTGTTGTTGTATTGGAATATTTGCATTTATAGAATTTTAACAAATCACTTCTAATTCGACTCGAGTTAACTATTAAGGTTTATTATAATATATTAGCTACTAGGGGCCCCTGTTGAGTAATTATAATTCAAGTTAAAGCCAAATTTAAAGTTTTTAAAAGAACAGAGGGATTTGCATGGACTGATATAGACTTCTCATTACAAAGCAGAAAACATTCATGTTTTAATGAAAAGCTTTGAAATTATTATGTTTTCGTTAAAAAATATAAATACCTTACTTCTCATTTTCTGTTTCGTTTCTACCTATTTCTCAATGTATTTGGTGAATAATAAAACCATATGATCACAAAAATGTCCACTGTGTGCGCATTTTTGTTTTATTTACAACTTACTTATTATATATTAAGAGTTCATTATGGAGAAGAGAGTTAAAATGAAAAGGTGTCTACTGCGCAGGTCCTTAAATGCTTGTCAATTATAATTATAGATAGCTACTTTGACTCTATTATGTAAAGATGAAATTGCCCATCATATGAAGAATTCAACTGAATTTTTTTTGTTTTTGTTTTTTTATATTATTGTTTGTTTTTTATTTTAATATAAACTCACGAATAATGTATTTGCTGAATAATAAAATCATATGAGTACAAAATTTTAAACTGTGTGCGCATTTTTGTTTTATATACAATCTTATATATTATATATATTAGAAATTCATTAAGGAGTAGGAGAATCGAAATAAAATAAAAAGGTGTCTACTGCGCAGGACCTTAAATGCTTGTCAATTATAATTATAGATTATTATTTTTTTTTTATATTTTGTCTTTAAATATATTTAAAAGTCAGATAGGGTTTTTAAAATGTTTGAAGAATTTGGAGTTGGTGATGTTTGATATATTAGTTAGGAAAGGTTTGTAATGTTCTTTTTTAAGTGTTATTTCTATTCAAGTCTTTGCCAGTCTTAATATTCTCTTTTTGCAAGTCGTAAACATTTATATAGTTCTTTATGCAAATTATTTGCTATGATGAATGATGTCCTATATTGGCGATGTGAAGTTAGTAATATTTATTTTGAATTTGACGGATTGTGAATAATGCGAATAAATGAATTTTGATTATTTGGACATCAAAGTCAAATCAACAACACCAGCAATATATAGTATACATTCGTAAGCTTTTAAATTCAGTAAGCGCAATAATTCTCATTGGCGATTATATTAATTAAATTTTAATTTTCAGCAAATAAAAACTAATCCTATCTAATTCATCGATTTAATTCGAAATATGAATACTTAATTTCAAATATTGCTGGTATATAGTACATATAACCATTAAAATTTCATATTATGTTACAAACGTATAATAAAATATATAAATTCAATAACAGTTCACTGATATGTAAAAATAATTACCATAAATCAGTTACATTTTAGTATAACAAAAATACCCACATTTGAAAATATCTAAAACCATATAGCATGTTCTATTCAGACGTATCTTGTATATAAGTTTAAATCTAAAATTAAACAAAAAAAAAAACACAATCTATGTTGGATTTTCAATCTACGTAGGTCAATTACAAGTTAACCAAAAATAGAAACACGGAACAAAAAAACGTAAAAAAAAAGAAAGTAAAAAATCAAAATAAACCATACATATTATAAACAAAAAAAAAAAAAAAAAAAAAAAAAAAAAAAAAAAATAGGAAGAAAAAAATCCTGTTTATCCTTTCAATTCAATCTATATTTATGAGCACAGAGTTCATATTGAATTGGTTTTTTTTTTTTTGTCTTATGCTTTTATTTTTTTTTTTGCCGAATAAAATTACTTAAAACAAAAACCGTTATATTAGGTTCAAATCTCCAAATTAAACTGACGTAGGTGAAATGATTTGTGTAACAAGAATGATTATATTGATATAGTGATTATGATCATAATGATTATAATGTATATATGATGGATTTACATGAAAATTAATCTGAATTGTTGGTGTTAATACGTGCACATCAAACAAAATAATATGATTGTTAAAAATGATTCGTTTTAAAGTGAAACAAAGCAAATCAAATATATTATATGGGCATATACAAACATTCGACCTCGTTTAAATAATGTTAATATGATGGTATTAAATTTATGATCATTTTAGAAAAAAAAACAAAAATAATTAAATTATTTATGTTTTAGAAAAAAAAACAGATTTTCTAATTATGTTATTTTTTTGTATATACATATGATAATTATCCTAGAAAAAAAAAAATAATAAAAAAATTTGATTTGTAAGATAAGTGCAAAAAATAAACATTGCTGAATGAAATGTAATTTAGTTAATTTTATTTTTTTGAATCTGATGAAAATAATTTACATTGTGTATAAAAAGGGTAAAGTGACTGTGAAAAACTTAAAGTTAACCAGATAGAAGGAAGTTGTTTAAGACGTATTTGCTTATCGTAAATGCTTTCTGGATTTTTTGACCTGGTCCAGTACGCTTTATCAAATGATAAATAGTTGAGATTTTTTGTTATCACTAAAAATGAAAAATGGAACTATGCTATTATGAAGGCGAAGTACGAAGATATATACTCTACAGAAGATATAGTTTTCTACATTTAAATTAGTAGATATACCATAAAAATTTTAAATAAAAAACCTATTGTATATTGTAAAAAAAAAATTAACATTGAGGAAGGCATATCGGCATAAAGGAGCACATTTAGTATTCTCATCATGAGCTTTATAATAATATATGTATAATATGATGATGAGATGAAATTGCGATACATGACAAAAATTATTATGACATACTGTACTAGATTTTTTTTTAAAAATAAATGAATGAGATATATTGAATTGATGTGTTTTTGGCGGTTAAACTTCGTATAAAACAATCAAACATGGGTACACTTTATCAAAAAACATATTGCAAAAATACTTTTCTAATTTCAAATGAAAGCGCTTCCCAAAACTTCCATTTATCAAAAATGAAAATAAATATATAGCTAAAGAGAAAATTTTATTGTTTTACCGATTCTGAACATAGATTTTTATTTAAATAGAACAACAATTATTTCATTCTCAATAAACAAAAGATTATCTATACTTCAATTATGAAAGACTCAAGCTTAGCCGGGGCGGCTATTCTATCCAATTTACAGCTAATTAACTTAGAAATTAAATGGCAAACCATTAGAATATATAGAAATGACAGCAAAAATAGATTTGGAAAAATTATAAAACAAGATACCTCTAAGTTTGTTATTAATTAGTCAAATTTTTAGTCACTATGGAATCAAATAAAAAAACGTATTAAAGACCATATCAAAGGGAATTTTAGACATCAAAAGAAATAAACAAGAAATGAATGGTAACACAGATTTTTGGATTATTGAAAGAAATAAGGACCGCAAATTGGTCTTTTAAGGCCAAAAATCGCATAAATTGGCCGAAATCAATTTTTTTCTTTTTAATTTAAACTTTGTAAGTACCCAAAACTGTGAAAACTTTTTTGAAAAATATTTAACGATATTAGATTTTAGTTAATTTTTTTTTTGTTGTTTTTTTCTTAATAATAAAATAGTCTTTATTTCAACAGAAACACAAAGGTAATAACATACATACAAATTAAATTCATTTTTTGTACAATGTTATTATATAATCTAATTAATAATTAATTCAAAATAAAAATTAGTATTTAAAATAATTCAGATTACATTTTTAACTTATACTAAATAACAATTATATATATAATTTTCTACATTTATCTGGATGTTTGTAAGTTCGACGGAATACTTCAATATATATATATACAAATTGAAATAGATATACAAATTGTAACATCATCAAATTGTCATTAACATAGTATCTGTTTTATTATTGCTTATATATGCCATCTGTCAATTGTAATTTGTCATTTGTCATCTGTTATCTGTCATCTGTCATTTGTCATTTGTTATCCCACTCTTGCGCACTCTTATAAACACTATTATAAACACTCTTATAGCAGTATTAGTGTTAATTTGAGTGCTCCGCAATTGTTGCGAAATGTTATAAATACGTTATAGAACTAAAATGGGGAATCCTATAAGGCATCTAAGCAAGTGCTGTAATATTGTTATATGATTAGTATACATCTATTAGTGTATATGTTTTTATTTTGAAATGATATTCATTTGAAATAATTTATGTTATGCGAGAGTGAGAAAAGTATTATTTTTTATTTTCAAATAATAATTTTATGAAGTTTCTATTTATTTCCTGAGAAAGGGAGATAGATATTAGTTAATAATATAAAAAATGTCTTACTAATAAATAATATTTTTCGGTCAAAAATAATTGTATTAATATTTATAATTATTGTGAACGAAATGCAAAATTTGGCTGGGAATGAAATTTTATTGACATTTATTATAAAAATACTTCGAAAAAATACATTGCCCTTCAAAAATAACCAATTTTTAAATAAATAAAAGAAAATATATTTTTAAATTGCATCTTTAAAATATTTAATAATGTATGTTAATTAATGCATAACATCAAATTTGATATTTAAATAATTATTCTTTTAAGTAAAAATGATATTTTTGCGAAAAGAATGCAAAATAAAACTTTTTAGTTTTTGTTTATTTAAAACAAATTTACCATGTTTGTAGAAAATAATGGCCATCGCAAAATATTTATCTAAAAGCTACAGTAAGTTTATTAGTAACATTATAGGAATACAGTAATATAATAACATCACTACTGCTATTCTAGCAATTCTATTCTTATAGCAACACTTTAACTCTTCATATAGAATTACGCACTTTTAGATTTATAAAAACATTGCTGTATCACTTGCGGAAAATCCCATTATAACAACTCCCCCAATTGCTATAAGAACATTCTTATAACAATGTTAATCACGTTATTCCCATAAATACATCATTATACCACCTTTAGTGCTTATCGGGAGTCATATAGAAGTCTTGTAGCACTAATTTTGTTTTTATAACAACAAAATGATACGTGGGATGTGTCATCTGTTATCTGTGTCATTTGCCCATCATTTCATAATAATTATCATGTCATTCAAGTGTTAAATTTAGATGGCGCCATAGAACTTTTTATTTTTATTATGTCTTAATTAATTTCATTTTGCAATTTGAATTTTACCGTAGAACGCTGCTATGATTGTAAAAATATAAAATTATTTTAAGTTTGTAGTTAAAGTTTGTTTTCATAAAAAAATATTATTTGAATTTAGTATTTCTATATTAATTTAAATTGAAATTATCTTTTTGACTAACTTATATTATTCTTAATTGAATACAGTAGAATCTCTAAGAATATTGATTAATTAGAATTATTGAGGCCTTAGGATAATATATGTTTAAATTTCCAATAATGGCAAATAAGATGTCGTTAAAATGATGAGTAAATAACACTTAGGGAATCGAAAATTTTGCACCTTACTACAAATATTCTGTTTATATGGTAATTCAAAGTATTCTAATAATTCTAATAAAGTTATGATATTGATAAATTAGTAAGTAAATACATATTTTTCTTAAACTTGAAATGAAAACTCTAATGAAGGAAGAAATGCTAGAATTTATTTTGCTTCCGTCATTTATGGCGGGTGACAAAACTAGTTAATTTATATACTATTAAAAACCAAACATTTGAATTATGAATTAAGAATTACTAATTATTGTTCATAAATGTACAATATATATATAGTAGAAGATTAATATACAATTATTATAAACTACAAATACTGACTTATTAGAGTCTGAGTTAAGCAAAAAGTCTGTGTTATATATTTGAAAAATTATATCATAAATATTTAACAACAACTCATTATGATATTTTCAAAAATTCATATGTTCTAAATCAAATCATTTTAATATAAGCTTTTCGTCAATAATTGATGTGATTTATTATAAATTTCTATGTTATAAATGATAAGACACTTGAATTATTTTCATTATATTAATTTCATAAATATCATTACTTAATTTTATTAATAAATATCCAATTAGGTGATAAATATCCTTTTAATTCAATTACATTTTCTTTTTTTCTAAAATTAACTTAATTTCCTGTACATTTTTATACAATGTACGTATTTTTTATTTTTTTTTTTTAAGTTTATGTATTATTATTTATTTAATATACCTACTAAATAAATAATAAAAAAAATTACTTTCGATAAACCATACTTGAACACAATGAACTCATTATAAATTACTTAAATTTCCTATTTTTTTTTTTTTTTGATTGTTTTTTATTTTTTATTTTGAAATTTTAACTGGAAAAGCAGATATCGAAGCCAAGCAAATGACAGGGACACACAATTTTGTTCAAATTTAATTTTATTTTTCGTTATGTTGTTTTATTCTGAAATCCAATTAAGTGTTATTTTTACAATACAGACAGTTCAATCAGAGTTGAATAAATCTATCAAATTGACAGTTACAAAAAACAACAAAAACAGCAACAATAAGAAGAATAATTGAATCGAAAATAAACGAATATTTCCCATTTCCCTATTTTCCACTAATTTTTTTTTTTGTCTTTTTTTTTGCTTTCCGTTTATTAAAAATTGTTTACGTTGTTTTTTTTTTATTGTTATTATTTTTTGTTTTTTTTTTTTGTTTTTTTTTTTGTTGTTTTGTGCACTTGAAAAGTATTGATTTCAATCAAATTTACTCAATATTAACTTGATGATGTTTTGGCATTTATAAAATAAAATAACGGTAAAAACGACGAAATAGCAATAATAAACAAAAAAAAAAAAAAAATTATCAAAAGAAGAAAAATAAAAGAAAAAATAAAAAAACAGAAAATGAAAAGAGCACAAAAATAAAAAGTCGAAAAAAATCTATAGAGAGGAAAAGTATTGTGGAAAATTTTCACAAAAATAATCAATAATATTTCGAATAACGAAAAATAAATAAAATTACAATAAAAATTACAATGAAAATTACATCGAGGTAAATTGCATAGAATTTTTATTTTAGTTTATTTTTTTTGTTTTTTTTTTGTTTGTCATGGGATGAGTGTAGTATAAAATGTATGTAATGGTGGATGTGAACGAATGAATAGAATAGAAATGAAATGAAAATTGCGATTTCAGATTTATTTTTTGGCTTTTACATTTAATTTTAAATATTTTAAAATTAAGTCTACGTGACATATAATCTGTTAACAAATATTGTTGTTTAAAATTGATTGTTCAAGAGAATATGAAGGTTTTCACACGTACCTATGTATCAAAAACTGCTTATTTATTTAACCTTTGTGTTAACACAGTCATATTTCTGTTTATGAAGCCCTATTATTTTGTATTTAGTAAAATAATGTGATAATAATATGAACTTTATAATTATATTAAATAAAATAACAATTTTTTATGCATCATAGAATAAATTAAAGGATACGTCTTTAGAATAATTTAAATTTTCTTAAATATTTTCTAAAATTACATGAGCCAATTTTAATTACACTCATCTTATTTCAGCAGGAATTAAATAAACATTCAATGGAAAGTATAATAATACAAGTTTTATAAATCGCCATAAATGACGGAAGCAAAATAAATTCTAGCATTTCTTCCTTCATTAGAGTTTTTATTTCAAGTTTAAGAAAAATATGTACTTGCTTACTAATTTATCAATATCATACCTTTATTAGAATTATTAGAATACTTTGAATTACCATATAAACAGAATATTTGTAGTAAGGTGCAAAAATTTCAATTCTTTAAAGGTTATTTACCCTTCGATCATTTTAACGACATCTTATTTGCCAACATTGGAAATTTAAGCATATATTATCCTAAGACCCCAATAATTCTAAATAATCAATATTCTTAGACATTCTATTGTATTCAATTAATTTATTTATTTATTTATTTATTTTAACAGTTGATCCTACAAATAAATCTGTAGGTCAACTTTATAGGTCCTTTTCCCTTTCGAAATGTGGGCCTTTTTAATTAAACTATATTAATTATTTGGTATATATTTTGTATATTATATATTTATATTATTTTTTTATTAGTTATATTATATCTTTATTAATTATTAAATTATATTTGAACCGATGTGGTTGTATAGAAAATTACATTTTTTCAGTAATTTTCACCATTTGAAAAATTTTTCGGTTCTCACGAGGTTTGAACTCGTGCTCCTTCGGTCGTTACATTACTACACTCGAGTGCTTTACCACTCGGCTACCGAGGCCACTTTCAATTAATTATATATGTAATAAATGAGTCAAAAAGATAATTTCAATTTAAATTATATAAAATATAGAAATACCAAATTCAAATAATATTTTTTTATGAAAACAAACTTTAGCTACAAACTTACAGTAATTTTATATTTTTACAATCATAGCAGCGTTCTACGGTAAAATTCAAATTGCAAAATGAAATTAATTAAGACATAATAAAAGTAAAAAGTTCTATGGCGCCATCTAAATTTAACACTTGAATGACATGATAATTATTATGAAATGATGGGCAAATGACAGATAACTGATGACAGATGACAAATGACAGATGACAGATGATAGATGAGAAATGACAGATGACAGATGACAGATCGTATATATAAGCAATAAAAAACAGATACTATGTTTATAACAATTGCATGGTGTTACAATTTGTATATGTGTTGAAGTATTCCGTCTAACTTACAAACATCCAGATAAATGCAGAAAATTATACACCTATTCCCCGATTTACACGGTTGATTGGTTACTGAGAATTTCCGTTTTTTGTATTTAAATCAAAACCTTGTAAATGGGAACAAAGGCAAAGTGCATTTGTAAGGGATTTGTTTCAACATAGTAATAAACTCGAAAATCGGACCTAGAAATCAATGGTAATTGAAAAATGGACCAAAAAACTGCTGTGGCACCTTCTCCTAGGCTAAGTCGATCTAATATTTTTATTTTTGTGTCCAACGATATAACTTTTCTTTTAATTGTTTTTTCGGAATATCTTTCGACGGAATATCTTAAGACCTTTAAAATGACGTATGTAATAATAGAAATTTTATTTCTTAATAACGGTAAGTTATGATAATTATCGAAAATTGTATCTTCAAATTCAAAATAAAGTTTTAATTAACACAAATGTTGTATAAATTAAATGCGATAAATGAGTTACGAGATTGACTACTTAACACAATTGAACATAATAAATAAGGAAATAAAAAAATAATTTCAACAATAACCGGGAATATTTAATTCGGGGAACTCCCTGTTTAAGCTATTTGTCTTTTTTAATATGTATAGATATTGATATAAATGTTGCTAAAAGTGAAAAAATATTAAATGCCGCCATCTTATGAAACCAAATGTCAAAAAAATCAAAAAAAAATCTATAATTTTTTAAACCGGGTAAAAGCGAAAACGTGTAAAAAAAAGTACCGTGTAAATCGGGGAATAGGTATATACATAATTATGATAAAGAATTGTAAAATAGTAGCGTCCTGCATCTGATTTGCTTGAAATTTTCAACAAAAAATTGTTATATATATATAACACATATATTTGCGCTGGCCATCAAAAATAAAGTCTACGCAAAGAAGAATTATTATAAGTTAGAATATTTACCTTAAAGTTAAATCTGGATCTTCTGAAGGAGATGGTGTACGAACGTATGACATAGTGACTATGTTTCAACAATACTTTCCTATAGTTTTCCAAACATATATATCTTTAATGACGCATCTTTCCATTTAAGGACGAAAAGGACTTTTGAAAAAATCCTGTCATTTTGATATTTATATATTAGATATACTGGGACTGCAATATCTATCCAACGGCAATAACTGTTTTCATAAAATAAACCTTAAAATATTTTCAGATTTCTATCTTACTTAACTAAATCGAACCAACAAATATACAAAAACCTTAATACAACAAAGGATATTACCAAATGTCTTTTTTGTTCTTAAAAAACAAAATACACTATTAAAAATATATATTTTTAAGAATCCTGTTACACCATACTATCCTTGAGATACAGTGATTTGGTCATACGCTGGTCTAACATTTACTGCCAGAATAAAGGAAAAAAGGCTCATTGATAGTTTGATATTAAAAAATGGTAAAAAAAATATTTTTTTTTTAATAAATGCTTATATGTTCTAAACTATTCGATATAGACATAAAGTATGTATCAGTTATAGAAAAAGCAGAAACATTTTCGACATTGTATAAATATTGTAAGGGCTTTGTGTTAAAATCTTGAGTTATTTAGTTTTTAAAGAATGATAATAAAGATTGATTTTTTTCCCAAACATTTTCATTTATTTTGAAATACAATATCTCCGTAACGGCAGCACCTATTGTCATCAAATAAATGTTTAAATATGCTCCAGACATTCTAGCTAGATAGATAAAAAACTGAATATGTATATATCTAATAGATAAACAGTATAACTACAGTTTATATACAAAACATCAAAACAGCAACGATATTACTTTCAAATGTCCTTTTCGTCCTTAAGAGATAAGATTCACCATTAAATTTATATATTTCTGGATATACTGATAATTCTGATAATGTCACACATGCGAAAAGCACCCTGTTTTCTATCGGGTAAATATCAATACGTAGTTTCCGAGATGTAGAGTGCTAAAATAGGTTAAGTGAAAATGTACCAGTGCTTATTTTAGTATAAGTGCTTACTCTGAATGACAGAGAACTAAAAAAAAGGTGCTTACGATAATCCAACACAAATATGCTAAGTGCTCACTTACAATATTAATCATATAAAAATTACAACTAGTTTAACACAAATTAACGCCAATTTTCAAATCGATAATATGCTAATTGCAGAACCTGATACAGAAAATACAAAATTAAAAAAAAAAAATAATTTAATCGAAAAAACTATTTTTTGTTATTATTTAAGCAAATAACAGAGTACAAAAAAAAAACGTTGTTTTAGTTTACTAACTTAAATTGTACTATTTTAGCAAGATTGCAAACTTACAAAATGCTGCCCTGCCAATTGATTTTACGACTTAGTACAAATGTGTTTCTAAGCCAGCGATATACTGTTGTCTACTAGCAGGGACGAATCTTATCTCTTACGTGAGTATTAAATTCTTGCATCACAGTTCTATAACTACATCCATGGACCATGGGATATATTGCTAGATTAAATATTTTTACTTCGTGGCTCATGAGTTAACATCAGGAATCATAAATTAAATTATTAATGTAATAAGCATGGAAATTTAATGAGCATAAACGAATTTTTTTTGAAAATACTCTTATCACTACATAAAGGTTAAAAATACCTATATATTATGTCCTTGTCACCGTTAAGGTGTAAGTTTAAAATATATTTAATTGTTTTTCATTTTGATGAAATAAATTAAAGTGTTTTTAATGTAAATTGATTTAACAAATACAATAATAATAATAATCGAAACATTAGTACAAATACATACATAAAACTCTACTCAATGGTAAACAAATGGTTTGAGATTTATTTGACTTTTGGAATTAATGATGAAATCACGTAGATGCAAATGACATAATAATAATATGTGTAAAGATTTGATGAACCAAAACAGTTCGAAATACTCGAAACAGCATTGATGAATCTCATAAGTTTGTAGAAAAAAGGTTATTTAACAAAAGTTCATTCTTTTAGTCTTATCTTTTGTGTCAGAAAAAAAGTGGGTTTCAGATGTGGGTTCTATCGATTCTAATAATAAGACAGGAAATATTTGCTAGTGGAGATGAATTCCGGCAGATTATCCTCTATTCAATTTGATTCAATTTTGTTTATTTGCAAAACTTCATATTTCAACAATAATTATGAACGGGAGCATGTCATATAACTGTATTTCGTTTGCCTCAATTTCATTTAACTGGATAAGCTGTATACTGAATATTATAAATATTATACACGTGCATATATATATATATAAATATATATTATATATATATATATATAATATATATATATATATACATATATACATATATGTGTAATAAATATATTATATGCGAGATTCTGAATTAGGTTAGATTTTAGAGTTGGATTCAAAATCAAAGTTCTACGCCTTTTACAGAATATTTATAATATAAATTATTTTTATGCGTAGCCGCTGTTGGATGCAAACAAAATTATTGAATTTGAAAACACTAAATAAATTGAAAATGAGTTTTTAAATTTAAAATTTTCGGATTTTGGTATATTGGGATCTTGAATTTCGGCATTTTGGGGTCTTATAATTATTGGTATTTGGGATTTCGTGGAAAACCCATAAATTGTAGTTTTGAATACAGGCAAACGACAATGAAATACAGACGTGTGATAGTAACCCATATGAACATAATAATCAGTCCATTGTACATTTTACAGTTTTGAATGATTACAAATTTACTGATCAAAAGAGCACAAATGAAAAATTAATTGAGATTGACTTTGGGCGATTATAAGGTTATGCTGACGAACCAGTTTATAACTATAAATATTTAAAAAATTTCAGTTATTAAAAACTAAAAGATACCCGAAGGAAGGAAAGTATCCCACGTAACAAATTTATTGCTATAAGACTCTTGCGCACTCTTATAGCAATATTATAAACACTCTTATAGCACTATTAGTGTTAATTTGAGTGCTCCGCAATTGCTGCGAAAGGTTATAAATACGTTTATAGCACTAAAACGGAGAATCCTATAAAGCACCGGACCAAGTGCTATAATATTGTAATAGGATTAGTATACATGTATTAGTGTATATGTTTTTATTTTGAAATGATATTCATTTGAAATAATTTATGCTATACGAGAGTGAGAAAGGTATTATTTTTTATTTTCAAATAATAATCTTATGGAGTATCTATTTATTTCCTGAGAAAGGGAGATAGATATTAGTTAATAATATAAAAAATGTCTTACTAATAAATAATATTTTTCGGTCAAAAATAATTGTATTAATATTTATAATTATTGTGAACAAAATGCAAAATTTGGCTGGGAATGGAATTTCATTCACATTTATTGTAAAAATAATTCGAAAAAATACATTGCCCTTCAAAAATAACCAATTTTTAAATAAATAAAAGAAAATATATTTTTAAATTGCATCTTTAAAATATTTAATAATGTATGTTAATTAATGCATAACATCAAATTTGATATTTAAATAATTATTCTTTTAAGTAAAAATGATATTTAAAAAAATGATTTAAAAGAATGCAAAATAAAACATTTCAGTTTTGTTTATTTAAAAAAAATTTACCATGTTTGTAGAAAATAATGGCCATCGCAAAATATTTATCTAAAAGCTACAGTAAGTTTATTAGTAACATTATAGGAATACAGTAAAATAATAACATCACTACTGCTATTCTAGCAATTCTATTCTTATAGCAACACTTTAACTCTTGATATAGAATTACGCACTTTTAGATTTATAAAAACATTGCTGTATCACTTGCGGAAAATCCCATTATAACAACTCTCCCAATTGCTATAAGAACATTCTTATAACAATGCTAATCACATTATTCCCATTAAAACATCATTATAACACCTTTAGTGCTTATCGGGATTTATATAGAAGTCTTGTAGCACTAATTTTGTTTTTATAACAATAAAATGTTACGTGAGTAACCTCTATTATTTCTGAAGACGGAAATCTTTTGGTATCAATAACCAACACACAACATTACAAAAATAATATAGAGTTTCAATGTAATTTAACAATGTCTAGATCAAAACGAAATAAATAGTAGGTATGTCTTGTAATTTACAGATTGTTTTTACTTAATAACTGCACACAGTTTTTTTTGCTTTTCTGCATCACAGAAACAAAATTGCCATTTGAATTTCTTTATCAGATCAGATCACATAGATCAAACCAGTTGCTGGCTATTCACATAATCAGCTCAGCACAGTATTTTTAATTCAAATCGGTATCAAGATTTCAGTTTGAAATATTTACATTGTCTGACCTTAAACAATAATTTCAATATTGTTTCGTATTAAATTAAAATAAAACTAGGGGCCCCTGTTGAGTAATTATATTTCAAGTTGAAGTCAAATTTAAAGTTTTTAAAATAACAATAATTTACGTACTGACATAGACTTCGCACGATATAGCAGAAACCACTCGTGTTTAATAAAAATTTTTGTGGTTAGTAAGTTTTATTTAGGACACATAAATACACGTCCCTCATATACTGCGTCGTTTCCGATATATTCCCTATAGTAAGTGGCATTTAGTGGATAAAATTACTAAAAATAAAAAGTTTTGTTATTAAAGAGGTACGTATATAATATACCTACATAATACATAATTTTAATAAAAACTATATTATTACTACAAATAACCAAAATTTAGAAACAGTTACTTAAAAAGATAAAAATGAAGAATTCAAGTGATTTGTTTTTTTGTTGTTTTTATATTTTTTATTTTTGATGAATTTGTTTTTTTGTTTTTTTTTTGGCATATGTACATAGATTCATTTGCAAGTCCATATGTAAATTTTAATAACTGATTTGTTTACTTTTGTTTATTATTTTCATAATATCTCACTTATGCATAATGTATTTGCTGAATAATAAAATCATATGAGTACAAAATTTTAAACTGTGTGCGCATTTTTGTTTTATATACAATCTTATATATTATATATATTAGAAGTTCATTATGGAGTAGGAGAATCGAAATAAAATAAAAAGGTGTCTACTGCGCAAGACCTTAAATGCTTGTCAATTATAATTATAGATTAAAAAAAAAAATTTAATTAATGAAACGAAAAAATGGTTGTATGTATTTATTTTCGTTATTGCTAGATATACGAGATAAAAAAAAATTTTATAATTTATAAATTTTGAGTGATTTTTTAATAGAATTTCAATTTTTTTCTAATTTTTTATAAAAAAAAAAGTCAATTAAAATTAATTTGCATTATCTTGACAATTTTTATTTATATAAAGCTGTATTTTATAAAGGATTTTAAAAGCCAAAATACAAATTTATAGAGAAATATAAAATTGAAAATTATGACAATGTGTCAGAGTGTTTTTTTTTTTTTTTACTTGAGTTTTCTATATTACAATTTTTAAATTTCTGTTTATTTTTGATTTCGTTTTAATCCAATTTCCGAAGCAACCTAGTAAAATTAATTTCTTTTTATAAAAACTGGATACATTATTTGAAATCGATATCAGTTCCAATATTTGTTGTTGCAGTTTCTTCCTGTCATTAATACAATACTTTTATAAATAATATAATGACACCTGAGGCTGTCAATCTGATGCTTGCTGTATTAAGTGATTGATTTGTTGAAGTTCTGATATTTTAAATATGTAATTTTTTTTATTTTGTATTTTTTTCTTTTTTTTTTGTAGAAGTGTTAATAAAAAATAAAATTGTACGATGTTTTGATTGTTTTTTTTTTTACACAAAAATTAAAATTGAATAGAGAATGAGAGTTACAGTATTTTTACATAGAATGAAGAGTGAACAGACAACTCAATTATGCGATGTTTGTCAGTAGTCAAATGTCCTTTTAAATAAAAATGATGAATTTTGTTTGTTTTTTTTTTTTAAAGATTAATTACAGAGATTCTGTTATTGTAGTGAATAAAAAAGATTTCTAAAACAAAAAAATAAAAAAAAAATTAAATTTTAAAAATTATTTATTCTCATAACATACTTAAAATTTGTTTATCTGAGACCGGTGTTGTAACTGTAAGGGTGTGACCGGTTTATAAAAGTATAAAATTAGTCACGTCAAATCTTCTAAAAAAATGTCAAAAAATACCTAAAAATTTTTCCATACAAATACAGGAACTATAAAATTTTGACGTCATTTCCAAATGTTAGGTGATATGTTATAATCGTCAGGACACCTATCATTTATGATAAGTGTTTTGTGATTTCTTAAAAATGTAAGATTTTGTAATTTTTGGGACTTTTGTTGCAAGGAATGAATTTGATAATGTTAAACTGTTTCTGATTTCAACGTGGTCCCAAATGGATGCTTTAATCAACTATTAATAAATTTTGGATTTGGATGCTTTAATAAACTATTAATAATTTATGTCGAAAATTATCCGTTGTGTAAAATGTCGTTTTAAGATTCATGCGTATTTTTGATTAGCCATGCAATTGCCAAAATGCAGCAGTAAAAGTGGGCACGACAGAAAAAACTTTAAAAACTTTTTACTAATTTATGTAATATGTATAAATTGTCGTATTTGTATTGTATATATACAAAATCAGTGTTATACGTTTTTTTTCAAAATAAATTACATAATAACGTATGCATATTTAACTTTTAGGGGCTTCTTTCATAGCTATGTGGTATAAATTATTATTATTGTTGCAAGTTTTGCCATTTTTGTTAGGAATTTTGTCATTTTTGTTAGAAGTTTAGTAGATTGTAGATTGTGTAATTTCGGGAGGGAAACTGTCCCCGCAAATGGACTTATTGCAAGATATTGTTCAAATTTCAACAAATGAGCAAAAATAACGCTTTGTAATTTTGAACATTTATTCAGTTCATACATTTTTTTTTTTTTTTTTGTTTAATACGCAGGCTGGTGGGAATCTTCAAAAGACACAATGAGTCCCGTAGCTTGACATTGTGTGTGGGATTCTTACCCACTAAACCACACCTTTCCTATATTGCGATCTAGTCCTACAGAACTAATGAGCAATTTTTTCTTGGCTTGGCTTTATTTTTCAATGTAGACTACATCCAGCGATGTCTATCTAACTTTTCTTTGGCGTATTCATCCATAACCTTGAAGACCCATCGCATCAGCGACAATTCTTCACCAATCCCATAAAAACAAATCTATCTAAACGTGGGAGCGGGTCAACCTCCAATCACCAGCGCGACGAGTCCTCAAGAGTGTGAGTGTGGATTATTGCTGCACTAAGTAAAAAGGTTTTACTCTTTTGAGTCGTTTGGCTATATTTCTATTATCCAGGAGCTCGACTACCTCCACATTTACATGGTGCTGAAGCCTTTTTTCGTGACCTCTTGCAAATTTCTGTATCTCCTTATCGACAGATTCTATTTGCAAATCTCTATGTAGGTCATAGTTTCTTATGAACCAGGGCGCGTTCACAATGTTTTTTAGGACATTATTCTGGAACCTCTGAATAATATCTCTATTACTTCTTTTGCTGCATCCCCATAGCTGGATGCCATATGACCATACTGGTTTCAGCATTTGTTTATAGAGCAGAAGTTTGTTTTGTATTGTTAGAATAGGTAGAATTCTTACCTATGAGCCAGTTCATTTTTCTATAGCGGATTTGTAATTCTTCTTTCTAATTTTTTATGTGAGCTTTCCAGCGAAGTTTCGCATCTAACGTCATACCAAGATATTTGGCAGTATTTGAATGGGGTACTTCTTGACCATTTATATATACTGAAATCTACATGTACTGACTTAGCTTCATTTAATTTTAGCCTCCATCTTTTTGTATAATCTTGAATTTTTGTTATAGCTCTCTGCAGCTTTTCTATGTATTCTTTATTATTTTCCCCAACAGCCAGAATAGCTGTATCATCTGCAAACGTCGCTATAATATTATTTTCTCGTGCAGGAAAATCACAAGTGTACAACAGGTACAGTACCGGACCAAGTACACTTCCTTGAGGAACCCCGCCATTAATTTCTTTAAGATCGGAATATGCTCGTTCCTGTTTTATGTAGAAGTATCTCTCTGATAAGTAGCTTGCTATGATTTCCGAATGTTCTTTGGAAGGATTGTTTTCATTTTACAATTCAACCCCTTATGCCAGACCTTATCGAATGCCTGAGCCACATCCAAAAAGTTTGCTGAACAGATTGCTTCTTCTCCTCTAGAGCTTTTTCTAGAGTGTTTGTTATTCTGTGTACCCGGTCTATTGTAGCATGTTTTTCTCTAAAATCGAATTGGTGATCCGGGATTATATTCTTTCTTTCAATAATAGGTTTCAGTCTTCTTAGATAAATTTTTTCGAACAGTTTTGACATTATAGGCAGCATTGAAATTGGTCTATAGGATGAAGTTCATACATGAAAATAATAAAAATTTGTAAATAAAATACATAAAATTCTATGTAAAAACAAACTAAAATAAATAATTAAAGTTTAAATTCGAAAAATAACATAAAAAACAAAAATTTTTTACCTATGTGTCACAAATCAAAAAAATTATATTGCAAAGAACAAAAATATATTTTTTAATGCATTGTATTCCTATGAAATTCAATAAAGCATTATGTTTCCTTTGATAGAGACAAAGATGCACCACCGAACACTTAACACATTTAAAGAAAGTTCTACCTTTTCAACCTAATTTTTTGCACTTAGTAGGATTTTGTCGCTTATCATGTGTCGCAAAGTGATCGTAATTGTTTCTTCGTACTTCAATGATTGGCCAACTTTCGTATATCTTTTTATATCCGGCATTGGACTTGTAAATGGAAATGAAGCTGGTCGATCTACTTTTTTTAATATTCCGCAAGCTATTTGCTACTGCCATTCTAAAATTAGTTAAATTTAAAATTTCCTTATTTTTCAAACCAAGTTTTGAATAATGTTTTTTATTAAGTAAGCCAAGTCAAAAAAAGTAAATGAAATGAACAAATATGTATAGTGGCCATTTTTTAGATTTTAGAAATATTCTATAATAACTTATAAATTGATCCAACTCATCGACACCGCACATGGACGAATTATAAGGCTTTACGTTTTGCGGTCTACTAACTTCTACATATTTTCATTCTTTTTTGTTTCATCTTTTAACAATGTCTAAATTTCCAACGAGGCCAAATTTACTACTCGACAATCGTACCATTTTACAAAGGTAATATTCTTACTTACAACGGTATAGGTATCTATCTCCCCGTCCTTGTTTTTGCATATCTTTATCTGATTTCAGATTTAAAAACCCAAATCGATTGATTTTGACAGTACCAGCAGCATTAATAATTTTCATTTGACTTAAAATTGACTAGCAATTTGTAAGAATTAAAGCAGCTATCGAAATATATAGATTATGCCCAACGGTTTCCAATCTTTTTGCCAGCTGAACGACAACAGACGTGGAAAAACCATAAATTCTAAGTAGTTCCGAGTTAATATCACTTGTAGTTGGGTCTTGGTAGGTATATAATAAAGTCATACGGAAAACCGGATTTTACACATAACACATAATTCACATGACCCCAGGAAAACGGTTTGTCTTTGAAATATTTTTTTGTATCCTTTCGGCCTTTAAAAGATATTATTTGTTCGTCGACGTAAACATTTTGCTGATTCGACAACGACTTTTTATTTGGTTTATTAGTGGGCGTACTTTATCAAACTAATCTGTACAATTATTTGGTGTTTCTAAGTTATTGATGAAATGTAAATTTTGCCGCAACTGACGGAATCTTTGGATGGTCATCGATTCAGTGGATAGGATTCTCCATTTTACAATGCTATAATGTTTCGCAACAATTGCGGAGCACTCAAATTGACACCAATACTTCTATGATAGTAATTATAATAGTGTTATAAGAGTGCGCAAGAGTTTTTATAGCAATAAAATTGTTATGTGGGATACCAACTTTAAAGTGATAACAAAATTTTGTACATTAATTAGTCAAAATAGTTAAATAAAATTGCTAACACTGGCATACAAGTAAGAATTTAAGACATTAAAAATTGTTAACATGCCTACATTCTGGGTGTATTTATAAAAAATTAAAAATATAAAAAAATAAATTAAAAAAATTAATAAAATTTTTAAATTACTTCATTTAAATTTACATTTAAAAAGAAAAAGTTTTTAATGAAATTTCTTAACAAATTTTGACTTTAACTTGCTGTAAAATATTTTAAATGAACTTTGACTTTTTGACCCCAGCACTTTATCAAATAAGGCAATTTTATAAACAATAATTTCTTCATTCTTTGTTTTTTGATGTTAAAAAAATTTATTAAAATATTTTAAGGACTTTTAGAATTTTTAATTTTATTCAAAAAATTTTTCTAACACTGTTTTTTTTTTAATAAATTCATTGATGTTACACCCATATACTATCTGTTTTGTTCACTTGAAGTTTCTTGAATTAATTATATTCTTGAAAAGATTTTCAATTTAAAATTAAATTTAAATTTAGACAAAAAAAAAATAAAAAAAATTGAAATACTTTGAGACAAAGTAGCTAGCTACCTACCTACGCTATCAATATTTATTCAATAAGTTTGTTTTGATATTTTTATTTTTTTCAAATTAAAAATTCATTTTAATAAAAAAATTCTCATAAACTATTTTGCATTTTATTTTACAAAAGTGAAGTGTATTTTTCTATTAGTCTTTTTTTTTTATTATTTTTCTTTTAGTATCGGTAGTCATCTCTTTTTAATAGAAAAACAAATTTAATTTTTCTTTGTATATTTTCCTATTCCCTCTTTAAATGCTAGTTTTAGATTCAATTTTGCCCTTTTCTAGTTTTTTTTTTGTTTATTAAAATTTTATGATTTCAAAACAAAACAAAAAAAAATTTTTTTTTTAACTTCCCTGTTTCAATTTTTTGTAATTTCACAATGAGTCGTCTCATTGCATCTTGCAGTGATGTAACTGAATTTTTTTAAATCACTTGCAAAGGTGCACATTTGCGATATTACAATATTTAGTATACTTCTTATAGTCTGTCTTGTTATTTTTCTTGTTATTGATTTGCACAAATGGTAATGAATTTCATGGGTTCAATTTTATTTACGTATGCAAAAAGCTACTAGTAGATGAATACTTAGCGAACAAAATGTAAATTTTTAAAATTCCTATTGGATGTTGTTTCTCCAGGATAAAAAATTTTCATTTGAATCGTGATATTCAAGAAAAGTAGCTTACTCAATCGAATATTGTTACCATACATTTAATCTCAATTTGTTTGGTTATTTTGATATGAACTATATTTTACAGATATAGTTTATTCGAATTATTTTGATAAATTATTCGAGTAAATTTATTTCGTCAGTTTTATTGTCATTTTCATTTTCTCTAAAGTCTAAAAAAGAACAAATTATTCTACTTTTGCGATTATATTTAGTGCTGATGTTGGTATAATCCAGTGAAATAGACTCAATATTTGTGTTTCGAAAGATTTCATTCATTCAAAGATTGCACCCTACCGATTACCCTTTATAAACAGATTATATTATTTTTCTTAATAGAACTTAAAAATAAGACCGGCATCATAATGTCAAGAAATCAAGAATTTACAAAATCTACAATTATGATTTCAATCTGCATAAAAAGGCCAAAAAGCTTGCCGCTAAATTTTTTTTTTTGTTTTTTTTTTTTCCTGTTACTTCTCGTGGGAGCATAGGGCATCAACTTGCCTCCTCCATTGTTCTCTATTGTACGCAATGGTCTTTATCTCCTCCCAAGTTCGTCCATATCTTGTTATCTCAGAAGTCGCAATCCGACGCCAGGTGTTGTTGGGTCTTACTCGCCTTCTGCTCCCTTGGGGATTCCATTCTAGGGCCATTCTTGTTATATTATTTGATGGTTTTCTTAGAGTGTGTCCTATCCATCTCCATTTTCTGCGCTTAATTTGATGCATTATCGGTTCTTCACCTGTTATCTGCCATAAGTCCTTATTGCTGATGGTGTTTGGCCAGAATATTCTGCATATTCTTCTTTGGCATTTGTTCGCAAATACTTGAAGTTTTTGACTGATGTTATTTGTCGTCATCCAAGTTTCACTGCCATACATAAGTGTTGACATTACACATGCTTTGAATATTCTAATCTTTGTTTTTCTAGTTATTTGGCCATTCTTCCATATTGAACTTAGTTCACCGAACGCAGCTCTGGCCTTACGTAGTCTGTTGTTGACATCTGCTTCTGTACCTCCGTTTGTTGTTAGAATGTTACCTAGGTAAGAGAAGCTTTCCACATATTCGACTGTTTGACCTTCTATGGTTATGGTGTTTGTGTTGGTGTTATTTATCCTCATGGCCTTGGTTTTATCTATGTTGATTTCTAGCCCGACTCTGCGCGCTGCTTGCTGAAGTAGGTCTGCTTTATGTTGAATGTCGCAGAATCTATGCGCTAGCAGACATATATCATCCGCATAGTCAAGGTCCTCAAGTGTCCTTGAGAGATCCCACCTTATACCTCTTCCGGAAGAACCCGTTTCTTTCATTATTTCATCTATTACAAGCGTGAATAGAAGTGGTGACAGTGGACATCCTTGCCTTACTCCAGAATTTGTGGTGAATGTGTCGCTTATTTGCCCGCAGTGGAGAACTGCCGCTAAATATCTTCGTTAAATCTGGTAAAATCTGGTTTACAGAAAAAATTAAATAGTCCTGGATTCAGACAAGAAAAAAAAGGTCTGGAATGAGTACATAGCAGAGTTATTCAATGATCTAAATATAGAACCATAGAGTAATCATATAAATAGAGTATTCACGTAGAACAATATTTGTTAATCATTTTCTTCTAAAAAACCCGTCCCATTTTTACTCAAAACACGAAAATGTCGTTCCATTTTCACTCAATACCCCAAAACATTCAAATATAATTTTCGAAACTCAATTATTTTTACTCAAAATTTGTTATTTATTGAAGAGAATTATTCATACAATGCCTCTATACTTCTAGCCTATTCACAGAATGATTTTTCCGGAATTTTATCGAATTACGATTTCGTTTCAAGTTTTGTTTTACTTTTGTGTATAAAGTTTTGCTCTCCCAGTGACTAGGCTAGGAGTATAGAGGTATATTGTTTGATAATTTAGAAAGTATATACAAACGTATGTACTTTTGATTTATATGAAGAGTGTATATCGTATATGTGTTCACCATATATTTACATATCTAATTCAATATAAATAATATATATAGAAAAATGTAAACAAAAAAACACAACTAATCGCAAAAATAATGAATGAAATTGTATACATACAATAATAGGTCAATGATAGAATCACATAATTCAGAATAATTTTAAAAATAATGGTAATAAAAGAAAAAATTGTATTAGTTATGGATTACAAATCGTGAACTTTGTACGGAATACCGTTTTGTTTTCTTTTCTCAGAACTTGGTTAAAAATCGTATTTCTATTTCAAATGAAATAATTTTTGAAGAAATAAAAACAGCCAACAATCCATATAAAGAATAAAATGCCCAGTTTTACTTTTATTACTTACTTTTTTAAATTTTGATAGCTTGTTTGTGTTTGTTTGTATTCATAATTATATTATGTATTCATATATATACTATTCATATTATTATCTACGGTAAGAAACAGACAAAATTAACAAAATCAAAATTGCTGAAAATTTAAAAATAGATGTAGGTAGGTACCTACTTTTCAATATACTTTTCAATAGAAATCAATTTGAATTATTTTTAATTTTACAAAACCAACATTAAGTTTTTTGTCACTTTCTTCTATAAAGTTTGACATCACAAATTTCATAAATCACTTTGACCAACTCCAAATAAAAATATTAATTCTTCAAATTTTATAAATTTAAACCAAAATAACAAGAAATACAGCATATATACATTTTTCGTACCTATACATAAAACCTATACATACAACTTTTATATCGTTGACACTGTTGGCAGCATAATTACAAATAAATATGTTCATAGGTAGTAGGTACACAAAATTTTTTTATTTATGAGTACAAAATACATTGCGCTCAACTTATAAGCAGTTAAAAATTGTGTAATATTATTTTGAGTGAACATAGAATTTTGGTATTTGAAAAAGTGACTAACAAATCTTGTTCTACGTGAATACTCTACTTATATGATTACTCTATGATAGAACCAATGTTCACACATTACCGTGAGCAAGACTTTCAGGCCCCACCGATAATAGCAAAGTTAGAGATAAGACAAGCTATTAATACGGCAAAAAATTATAAATCTACTGGCTTGGATAAACTAAGTCATAAATTCTTAAATTAATTCTTTATACAAAATCTATGATACTGAAATATATCCAGAAGAATGGCTAAAATCAACATTTATTAAGATGCCTAAAAAATCAAATGCAAAAAAAAATATAACGATCATCGGCTTATAACCTTAATGAGCCACACATTAAAGATCTGTTTAAAAATTATTAACTTCCGAACCGATAAGAAATGTATGTAACCCTACAAACACTTCCAAATACAAATCGCCTGATTCTGAATTTGATATCAAAGCAATAATAGCATTTATCAAGGACATAGACCTGCAATTCTGAAATGGATGGGGAGGTACAATAGCGATCTTAAGAGGTCGCGGTTACTGAGAACTCTCCAATTAAAAAAAAAAAAATAATAAGAAATGTAAAAGTACAATTATTAGTACACAATTCGACTCTTCTTGTCCTCCAAATTTTGATTCAAAACTATCGAGATGTTCCTTTTTCTCTGTTTCATAGATTATGAAGAAAACGTTGACTTTACAGCATATTAAACATTTATGGAGGTCTTGAATAAGATGAATATAGATAAAAAAAAAATTCAGTGTATCAAGAACTTGCATTAGAACAAAAAAGCCAAGGTATGTAGTTTCAGCAGTATTCATCACAAAAAATATTGAAATTAGAAAATGAATACGACATGGTTGCGTATTGTCAATTTTACTGTTTAGTCTGTACTTCGGATCAATGTTTGAAAAAATAATGCAAAACACAAAAATTGCAGTAAAAGTAAATGATGTAAATATCAACAACATACGATACGCAGATGAATCAACACTAATTACCAATTTTATAAATTATCTTCAATAACTAATAAATTCGATAATGCAATCGTTAATCAAACGTAAACTTTTCGGCTTTAATAATAGTGCAAGTAGACTCAAATTTATGTTTATTTCTAAGACCAACACATTCAACAACATAACATTAACCATAAATTACCATAATTGAACGAGTCCCCAGTTGTAAAAGTCAAGCATGTTAGTAGAATTTGGATATAGAAATAAAATAACGAATAGAACATGCTCGTAGTAGTTTTGTACAATATAAAAAAATTCTATGTAACCCGTGATATCAAACTCTAAACAAAAAGCCGGTTCGTTAAAAGCTACATGTGGTCGATACGCGTCTATGGTATGGAAGCGTGAACACTGAAAATAATGACCATGAATAAGCTTGAAGCATTTTAAATGTTTTAAATGTGTATACCGCAGAATACTGAATACACCATTGCTAGATCGCATGAACAATAATGAGGTTCTCAGTATAAAATAGGTAGAAATCGTGAGCTGTTATTAACAATCAAACGCAGAAAAACAATATTTCTGGGTCAAATGATGCGAAATGATAAATATTCTACACATGATTCTTCAAGGTAAATTTGAAGCCCGAAGACGTATTGCCAGAAAACAAATTTCATGACTCATAGACATTAGCAATGCACCGCAAACTGACTAATAAAACTAATTCACGTACCGCAGGATAGACAAAGCGTCAAAAATGTGATCGCAGATATACAGTAGTGGATAAGCAGCATGAAGAAGAAGAATAGAATTTAAATATTTCTATTCATTCTAAAACTGATAACAGAGACTTTTAGTCTCTATTTGATAAATTAAGATCTTTGTTAATAATTATTCGATTAAAAATTATTTAACAATGTAAATATTAAAACAAAATTATATTTTCAATCAAAATTCAAAATTTATGATTCTAAATTTGTTTGATCAGAATCTCATAACTAGTGTTGGCAAAGTAAATTACGTCTAATTTTTTACACAGTTGTTTACATGTAAAGAACTTAGTAATTTATTAGAATGGTTTTTTTGGTGTAAGTAAAATGTAAATAACGTAAACAACTCAAAATAGATAATTTAGCTGCAACATTTGTGTATTAATAAATGAAAACTTACGACTATAAAGTGATTGTGTTCACAAAATAATTAAAATCACAATTTGCTAAGAACCTACCTTACAATTTATTAAAATATCTACCTTACAATCTATATTCTATATATATCAATAATTATAATTGTCAAAACTTTTATACCATTTTTGGTATGGCACATAGATATAATACTCGTAGACTGGTAGCGCATTGATATAATAAAAATAGATTGGCAGCTTAGTATAGCTTTCTCTTTCTCTCTAATACATTATATTATTAATCATTGTCATTTTCAAAAATGAACATTATTATGTTTTGCGAAATATGAAATCACTATGTACATATTTTTTTAACTTTTGCACAGTTTTGTTAATTTAAATTGTACTAGGGACCCCTGTTGAGTAATTATAATTCAAGTTGAAGTCAAATTTAAAGTTTTTAAAAAAACAGTAATTTACGTACTGACATAGACTCCGCACGATATAGCAAACACCACTCGTGTGTAATAAAAGGTTTTGTGGTTAACAGTGTTATTTAGGACTAATAAATACACATGAATGATTATCTAAACAATATCCTACCTACTATTTTAGACAAAATATTTTCCTCACTAATTATTTTCAATAGTAACGCCATAATTGGTCCACCACTGAATGAAAATTCATAAAAAATGAACTGAATTTTGTTTAGTTACTACAGAAAACTAACTGCAGAAAAAAAAACTATTAACGGTAAATAAAACGGGAGAAAAAAAGTTGAACCTTTTGTATTTGATCCTTTTCAAATGCAATGATTCATATCCTTGCTATTAGTATCAATAGACTGAAAAATAGTCAATGCGTTGTTTTTTGGTTAGTTTTTACTTTATTTAGTTTGTTAGAAAATGAGAAAACAAATGTTCAGTATTACATTGTAAAAATGTACAAAAAAAAAAGAGAGGGAAAAAAAGAGCAACAAAAATGTATTTGTTTTTTGGTAACGGTGTTTTTTTTTTGTTTTTTTTAATGTGATGTCTTTGTTTTTGAATTAATTCAAAAAGTTAGGACCTGATCATAGAATTGTATAAAATTTTTTATTTTAATTTTTCTGACAACATTTGTTTAATTGATGATAACGTTTTGATGATTTTTAAAAAGAAAACTATAAATGTTGTATTGGTGATAATATTGAACCTACATTACATTATCTATTTTTTTTGTATTGATAATCAATACAGTTGTTGTTAAAAAATAATATTTTTTTTTTCAGGATCAATTTACATTTCATAAGTTCTATTGAATTCGGTAATATTGAGGTGGTTTCAGAGTAAATTGTTAATTGGGATTTTGAATTGATGTGCATAACATTTTTTTTATTATGGTCCTTTCGGTGACATTTTTATTAATTGATAAGCTCAATTCTTAGAATTGTTATTTCTTAGAAGTAAAAACTCAATGCATTCTGTATTATGATAATTTTGTAGTGAAATTTGTTATGTACAATGTTATTATATACTAATAACATTTATGGATCTATTTTATAATTTGATTCACATCAAAAATAAACCAAAAATTTCACTATTTGTTACTGACAGTAATTATTAATAATACAACCACATTGGTCTTAATATAATATATTAAAATATAATAATAAGACTCATAAATTAATGAGTAAATAATAAAACAATAAAACAAATAAAAAATAATATAATATACCATATTTACATATATATACCAAATAATTAATATATAAAACATTATGAAAAGGAAAAGGACCTGTAGTTGAACTGCAAATTTATCTGCAGATCCCACTGTTATAAATAAATAAATTTCAGTATTATTTTACCATATTTATCTCGTATATACCTACCCTGAAATATTTATAATCCGTCTTTTTAAGCGTAGTGAAAAATTATAAGTAAATGTATCAAGAACAAGTTATTAGCCACCTTTTGGAAGTATAAATATTAAAGTTAAAAATAATTAAAAAGAAAAAACTTAACAGTGCAAAAGATTCGTAAACGTTAAATTTAGGGTTAAACAATATTTAATACTGATTAATTTTTTTCTACTATATTATAATTACAAATACTTGTGAATATTAAAATTTATAAAAAAATTAAAAATTTCGTCTGTAAATTTATAAATCAACTAAAATATTTAATTTATTAATTGCATATAATATTTTCTTATTAAATTTTTCAAAAATGCCTTCGTGCATAAAAACAAATCCTCAATCTCATATAAATTAGTAAATTATTTCAAAAACTATAATCAAAACTTTTATGTAAAATTATTGACCTAAAATATTTATTTGAGCAAAAATTCCTTGCAGCAAAATTCATACACTGGCAAACCTACGCACTTATACAAGACCATTTTATTATAATATTTGAACTATTTTGTGTTTCATTTTTGTTTTTATTAATACAAAATTTAAAGTTTGAGGGCTTCTAAAAATATTTTTTTATTTTTATATTTCAATATTAACGCCTCTGTAACTATACTATAATACTACCAAATTATATTTTGCCAAAAACTCTTATTCTGCAAACGACATTACTTCTATTATACGCAATTATAAAACAGTAGATATTAAATATTTTTTCAATGTGAAAATAGTGGATACATGGAAAGTCTACAGATTTTTTTGTTTTTCTTTTGACGTTTTTATTTTTCTTTTGACATAATAATATTATGTTTGTGCAACAAAATATAAAGAAAAAACTTTTTGCTATTATAATATTTACTTTCCGATTTATGTATCCTGACAAATAAAGGATCATAACATAATAAGAATTTTTTTTTTTTTTTTTTTTTTGTATGTAAGTTACCGGCGGCATCAATTCGTCTACTTTTTTTTATGTTTTTGTTTTTCTTACTTTTATTCTTATTATTATTGTCCAAATAAAAATAAGATTACAACATAATAATATATCCCACGTCAGTCTCAAATGTACTCTATGAATTAAGGATCAAAATATTATATTTTAGTCGAATTTACGTATTTATTTGTATATACAGTTTATACCAAAATTATTTGAACACGTCAAATGTTTCAGATTGTTGTTGTTTGTGTGGTAAATGTATTGCAAAAATATAATTTTTTTTAGTATTGTTCAACTGATGGTTAACAGTAGAATGGTGGTTTATTTTATTCAATCAACTAGCAAAGTTACCCGACGTTGTCCGGATCGACCACAAAATGAATCGAATTTATTTCAATGAAGTTTGATTTATGAATCGAATTGAAAAAAATTGGTTTATCAAAAATATTCTAATATTTTTTTTCAGTATGATAAAAAAATATCAACAATACTCCAAATTATAAGCTATACTTATATTAAAATTATTTCTTTGTAAATAATATTTTGGTGGTCTTTTCTGATGAAGTATAAGCAAATACGCTCCTTGCTGTTGAGGTATTCTTGAAATAAAGATATGTTCGCCTTTCCACAATCAAGTAGAATTTGTACTTAAATGAAATGAGGATGCCAAATTCTTATTCTTAATCTAGTTCCGTAGTTTTGGCTTCTTCAAGTTTCGTAAAAGCAATATTGAAGCTACTACTTTTAATTCCAATTGGTGAGGAACAACAACTTCATTTTCATCGATAACTGTATCTATCGATTTGTACACGTGAACCCCCTGGAACACTCTGCAGTATTTTCTGATTAATAAAACGAATCGTCACATTTTTGTGGCTAATTCACATAGCCATTCCACATAGCCATGTAAAAATTGTATACTGATTCCTAAATTCGAAAATACTTTTTCAGGACAATACATGTTTTTTTATTTTTCATAGAATACCTATGAATAAATTTTCAAGTCTGTAACACAATTTTTTTTTTGAAACATTTCTGATAGAGTATCTAAGTGTAAGTTTTCATGCCTGTAACACAATTGGTTTTTGAAATATTCCTGAGACATACATGCTAAGAGTTATACGGCAGCAACCCGAACCAGTCCAAATTTTTGAAATCAGTAACAGTCGAATTTCTGTATTTGTGAAAAAGTATCTAAGTGTAACTTTTCATGCCTGTAACACAATTGGTTTTTAAAATATTCCTGAAACGTACGTGCTAGGAGTTGTACGACAGCAACCCGAACCAGTCCAAATTTTCGAAATCGGTAACAGTCGAATTTCTATATTTGTGAAAAAGTATCTAAGTGTAACTTTTCATACCTGTAACAAAATTGGTTTTTAAAATATTCCTGAAACGTACGTGCTAGGAGCTGTACGGCAACAACCCGAACCAGTCCAAATTTTCGAAATCGGTAACAGTCGATTTTCTTTATTTGTGAAAGAGAATCTAAATGTAAATTTTCATATCTGTCACACACATGGTTTTTAAAATATTCCTGAGTCTTGGTAAGAGTTGTACGGCAGCAACCCGAACCTGTCATCTGATGGCTCTGTAAATTACCGCGTTATTTGAATACCGTTACCAAGAATAACTGTGCGAAATTTCAGAACTCTATCTTTAAAACTGTGGGCGTGTATAGCGAACAAACAAACAAACAAACAAACAAATAAACAAACAAACAAACAAACAAACAAACAAACTTTCCCTTTTATAAGTATAGATAATTAGTATGTCATACTTTATGATTGATTTATAAGTGACTATGCCGTACTTTTGAAATATAAGTTTTGATAATAGATATTATGACAATTTGGAAAATTAGATTTAAGTAATCATTAAGATTAATTTTTTAAGTTGCTAACGTTTGTTAGTATATAATATACACAAATTAAAGCTGGGCTTTTGGGTTTATAAAATTTTTTTTTATGTTTTTAAAGTTTATTACTAACATTTTTTAAGTAAAAAGTGAAATAAATATTTAAAAACTATTAATGTTAAGTTATCTAATGTAATAATATGAAGTACAAAATTAATTTTGCTTTATAGTTCTTAAAATAACTTTATATTTTGTTTAATAAAACAATTGAATTTCAAAACTACTTTACAAGATAACAAAAGCTGACAAAGGCAATACCGTTACAAACTAGCTTCTTTTGATGTGACTAACATATACACAAATATACCAATAGATGGATGAAATAGTAAAAATAATCGTAAACAGTAAAAATAACAATAAATTCTATGCGGAAACAAATGGAATAGCAATGGGTTTACCATTGTCCGGGTTATTAGCTGACATTTATTTAAACCACTATAATTATATATTTAGTAAAACAAAAAACCCATTGGAAGATAAAATAATGTTCTGTTGTAGATTATGTGAATGTGCATACATGCATTATCCTTAACGGAACAATCAACAGGCAAATCAACAATCTGAATAAGCACATAAAGGAACAAGTGAAAAATTTTAAATTCATTGCAGAAGTCGAATGCAATGGAACATTACATTTTTTGGACCTGACAATAAAGCGAAACAGCTATAATTTTGAATACAAAATCTATAGAAAGTCTACAACCAGTGACGTCACAATACATGCAAATTCATATCATCCACACCAACATAAAATGGCGGCTTACAATAGTTTTGTACATATATTATTAAACGTCCCATTGAATATATAAGACTAAAAGAAGGAGGTAGAAATACTAAATTACATAGCAGTAGCCAACGGCTACAATAGCAACATAATCAGATACAAAATAAAGAGTAACCAAACAATCAATAAAAAATTAATGAAAAAACTAAATACATATCAGCAGAATTCTCTAAATTCATCCCATATGCAATAAAAAACACAATAAGTAAATATAAATACCAAATCGCTTATAGAACCAATAACAATATAGGCAATAAACTCAGGGAAAAAATCGCAATAGCAATAGTAGATTCAACAGACATCTATAAAATAAAATGCGAAACATGCGACAAATTCTATATAGGCAACGCAGGTAGGCCATTTCTCAAGAGATACAAGGAGCATCTACTAGTAAAAAACATAATAAACTGCACATCAAATTACGCAGCACACATAATACAAGAAGGTCACGAATCTGGTGATTTTCAAAGTAATTTCATACCGTGGCATAAAAATGTGCAAAATGTAGAATAATGAGCACTCTCGAAGAGTATGAAATATACAAGATCATCAACACCGAAATCTTGAATGACAAACTTAAACAAAATAGATGGTAAAAATTATCCAAATTAAATTAGAAATATAATTTTAATTTTTATATAAATATAAGTAATTATAGTAACTTATCCACAGTTTATTGCAACATGTCTAATTTTTTATTTTAATTTTAACTTTTAAATTTAAAACAAAAAAAGAAAAACGTCTACTCAGACGGAAAATAAGAAAGGAAAAATATTTCTTAGTTATTTTGTTTTCATATAATATGGATTTACTGATAAAGAAAGTCCGGATAAAGGAAGTACAGGAAATTATAAAAAACTCTGTGTCAGACAAGAAGGCTCCTGGGTATGATGGTATCACAGGCAAAATGGTAAAGGAACTTCCGTATTGCAGTATAAAATTCTTAACCCACATTTTTAATGCTATATTAAGAACTAGCTACTTCCCAGATATCTGGAAAACTGCTCATATCATAATGTTAGCTAAACCGGGGAAAGAGCCAAATGAGACTAGTTCATATAGACCAATAAGTCTTCTGCCAGTAATATCAAAATTAATCGAAAAACTAATAGCCAAAAGATTGATTAAAATAAGTAATGAACGAGATATCGTACCAGCTCATCAGTTTGGCTTTCGTCACAATCACGGAACAATTGAGCAAATACATGTGAGTAGTGAACCATATAAATAATTCACTTGACAAGAAAAAATACTGTTCTGCAGCTTTTCTGGACATTTCGCAAGCCTTCGACAAAGTTTGGCACAAAGGTCTCCTTTACAAGCTTAAAAAACTACTTCTTCACCACTACCAGCAACTTTAGTCAACTTATTTATCAAATAGGAGGTTCTTCGTTAAATACAACGGGGAACAATCGTCACTAAAAGAAATTAAATCTGGGGTTCCTCAGGGCAGTGTCCTTGGCCCACTACTTTACCTGATATTTACAGCAGACATCGCCGACAGTACTCACTGCTACCTTTGCTGACGACACAGCGGTCTTAGTGTCTCTTACTAATCCGAGATTAGCTTCAGAAGTTCTTCAGAACTACTTATTGGATATACAAGACTGGTTGAAAAAGTGGAGAATAAAGGCCAATGAATCGAAATCCCTTCATATCACCTTTACTAATCGCAAGGGAAATTGCCCCCGCTGTTCACCTTAACGACATGGAATTGACTCACCAAGACTCGGTTAAGTACTTAGGTATGCACTTGGATAGACGCCTCACTTGGAAAAGTCACATCATCAGCAAAAATAAACAACTACGATTAAAATTCAACCAATTAATTTGGCTAATAGGTCGTTTCTCCAATTTATCCCTAGAATGTAAAGTTGCAGTATACACAGCTATCATCAATCCAAACTGGAGCTACGGGTTGGAACTATGGGGAAAAACTAGTAACTCCAACATCGAAATAATAGAACGCTTCCAGTCCAAAGTATTAAGGTCTATAGTCAACGCGCCTTGGTATGTCCGAAATGACACAATTAGATCAGATTTAAATATCCCATCTGTTAAGCAATTCAATAAAAAGAAAGCTGAAAAATACTATGTTCGACTGGAAAACCATCCAAATTTATTTGCTCCTCAACTCATCAATAATGAACGAACTAGCGAGCGCAGATTAAGACGCTTCAGACCGCTGGATTTATCTACTAGATTCACTTTACCTGAGACTCCATAAATATAAATTTGAATATTAAGTCAAGAATCAATGGATTTTTGACTTAGATTACATGTCAATTACATGACGTCAATTTTAATTCCAACATTATACTCAATATATCTTATATTTTATGTAGATAGTTGTATAGAATAAAGACAAAAAAAAAAAAAAAAAAAAAAATATAAATTTGGATGAAAATGGCTATACTATAAACAGTATTAAAACAGTTATTTTATACAATTTTTACGCATATTTTTTGTCGTACGTGGAAGGATGAATGAAAATTGTATAAAAATGGCGTATGCGGTAAGATAGAAGTAAGTAAAAGGTCTTTAAAACTCTAATTCTTATTCCGGAAGACTTTGTTTTATATCTCTAACAGATAGATGATGAACCATACTACTAATAAACATTAAAAGAAAAGTTAAACTTTTTCGGCTCATTTTTTCTTTTATTTCTGGATATACAACGAAATAATTCGAGGGCGAAAATAAATCGACAGTGATGACAAAATATTTCTAAAATGATTCATTCTTATATATATATAGTGACGGGACGTGGAATTTTCAACTTGGGAAGCACTATAAAAGGAAACATCAGTTTGCTTTGGCTCTCTTTTTCTATTGAAATTTTTTCTAAATTCGACAGTTAAAATTGTTAACATCTATTTTTCAAAGTATTTTTAATTCTGTTTAGGCAGAAAAACGATCGCTCAACTGAAATAAATTTGTTATAAAGGAACTGCTATTATCAATTTACAAAGTTTAGACCATTCATTAAAAGAGTTGTTTAATTCTGTTTCAATTAAAAATGTTAATATTTCGCAAATACTGTTTTTGTTATTATAATTTTCATCTGGAAATATAACTTTAATTTAAGCTCTGCCTTTAAGAAAACAATGTAAAAAAAGTGTGAATATGAATTTTCTAAATTAATGTTGGAAAATACCACGTATACGAATTATAAGATTTTATTGAAAAATGCTGATTACACCATTTTATTGTTGTTGTTATTAGTAGAGCAAGCATTGTTTTACCATATTTAACAATTAAAAATTTTGCCTCAAAACTTCTAGCAGAAAATGATTTTTTCTTAAGCTTTCAATAACACAATTACAATTATCTATTTTAAATATTTATAAATATAAAAAAAAATGTTTTAAATTTTTACATTTGTTAACAAATTAATTATTTCAAAACTGCATAAAACAAAATTATGGCTTAAAATAAACAATGTAGCATTCAATAACAAAAAACTACAGAATTACTTAACACAAATAAATACTACTCTCTAAAAAAAAAACCCAAAACTACATACATTACTTATATAAATATTAATTCTCATTTAAGTCAACAACCACAATAATGCACAAAATTAATTCATTCCTTGCTACTTTTTTTTATTTGTAAATTCATTTTGTGTCATGCGATATTTTGTTGTTGTTTCCCTACATAATCTATTTTCGATCAGATATTTTCTAATTATATCAGGTAGATTTGGAATGAATATCAGCGACTATTCAATTTTTTTTCCTTCTAAGATTTTATTTTATTGTCGCTTCATTTATCATTTTGTTGTTGTTGCTAGGACAGTGTGTTTGAGTGTATGCATATTGTAAATGAGAACTGCGGAAAATGATATTTAATTTGTCGCATTATATTTTTATGCAATGTATAATTATTATAGCTAAATTGGTAAGAGAATAATGATTTTTAATATGCATTATTTTAAAATATTTTAAATTTGTGGTTGTTGAATATCTCTTGGTGGCTTGTATGATTGAAAGAATAAGAGAATAATAATGTTTATATGTGCATTATTTTCTAAACGTACATAATGTAATTAATATCTATGCATATAATTTTTGCTTGCAATTTTTTTTCACTAGATTTGAATTTTTATAGTTAACGCATTCACTGCCAAGGCCGTTTTCATAAATCTAACGTCAGGTGTCAACATAAATTTAGGCATTTTTAAGTCATACGAGATATCTCGTAGTTTGGCCTTCTTATACAAAATTTCATTTGGATATGCCAACTACGAGATAAATCGTACCTTATTTTTTCCATAATTTCTTATTTTATTTTAACAAAAATGTAAAAAAAAAGAGTGAATGCTTCCTATTTCAAGAAATAAAACATGACAAAACAAAATATAATTAATTTTTGTTATTATTATTCTTCTTAATATATGTATATTAATTTTGATGAAGAATTTTAAAACAGTTGTTCACGCAAAGAGCTGCCTTTTCAGGACACTCTGCACAAATATACCTCGTTTCACATCTTTTGTTTTCTTTATAACAAACACGACATGGCTTAGTTGGGTTATTTTTCTTTTCCGTTGGTGGAATTGATTCCTAGTAGTGAAAGTTGTCTTTAGTTTCGATGCGAGCATCAATGTTTTTAGATTCACCAGCTAAGTGTTCAATAGCCTTTTCTCTAAATTGTAATATTGACAGTTTTTTGTTTGAATTATTTTGGGTGTAAAGTAGCCAAGCATTATGCATAAACATTTCGAAAAATTGAAACCCAAGTTTTTTGTACCATCGCACAGATTTTCTTAATGATGAATAATATGAAATGTTTTGATCGCTACGATCTACTCGAGCCATTCCCAAGGTGTAGTCCCGAACAATATCCGGTTTTATGGAGATTTTTTTATTTCTATTCATTACCTCCACCATGTTTCCATAGTGTTTGTTGGATATAGTGAGTATGTCCCTTTTGTCTTTCCACTTACAAACTACGACCGAATCTAATCGAGCCCATTTTGATTCGCCTTTTTTAAGCTTTTTTTGAATTACATTTTTCGGATTTTCTTTTCTATTGGCCCTCAAAGTACCACACAAATACGTAGATCTATTGGTTAAGGTTTTTGTTAAACCCACGGAATTATAAAAATTATCCATGTAAAGATTATATCCTTTGTCAAGAAAACCTTCCATTAGGCTCATCACAACCTCACTGGCATGATTTTTACAACCGTCAACTTGTTTTCCTTCATAAATTTTTACCCTCAATATCATTATCCCATATTTATGTCGTTTGTTTTTAATATATTGGCGAAAAATTAATCGGCCTCTCCAAAGAACCATGGACTCATCAATACACAAGTCCTGCTTTGGATGGTAAATGTGATCCATTGCATCATTGAAATGTTGTAGGATTGGCTTTATTTTAAATAAACGGTCGTCGGTTTGATGCTCGTTGTTTGAAAAATGAAGAAATCGAAGAAGCATTTGAAACCGATTTCTTGATATTCTGTTACGGAAATATTTCAGACCATGGAGTTTACTTGTGTTCCAATAATGTGATATACTTGGTAAAGTGATAGGCCCCATGTGTAATAATAATCCAAAAAACACTCTAAGCTCTTCATTGCTTGTATCTTTCCAACTTTTTAAACGAGATGATCTCAGCAATGATGCTTTACTAATTTCTTGATTGGCATAAAGGTTGGTTTGTTCAACCAAGTAAGTTAAAAAGTTTTCTGTTAAAAATAAATCAAAATAATCTCCAGGTGTTATACAATTTTCAGAAACATTTATAAATGGTATCCCTTTAAATGGAAACTGAGGAGGATCTTGTTATATTTTACTCCAATCATTATCTGAAGATGTTATATTTTCACCAACGCGAATTCGTTTAGGTGCGATATTTTCAATATCACTGTCAGACTCAGAACTTTTACTGTCAGAACTGCTACTTTCATCATCGTTATCATCTAACAAATATTCATCTTCATCAGCAGAAAAATCGTTGTCACTAGATACTTCTAAACTATCTAAATATTTTTCTATGTCTTCATCCTCCATTTCAACACGATAAAAATTTTATTTAAAAACAAATACTATTTAAGAAAATCAAAAACAACCTTTAATCTCAAAAATCTAAGCACGACTAAATTTTATAATATGTATAAAAATTCAACTTCAATAAAGCATTACTTTTTGGGGAATTTCCAATTTGATAAAACCGTTACAGTTTGTTTTTTTGAAAAAAGCACTTTTTCCATGTGGCAAAATGAAATAATAAAGTTAATTCAATAAGCCATATCGAAATTATGTTCAATATAATCGCAAAGTTCTTGCTACGAGTTATCTCGTAGTTGGCCTGTTGAGTAAGGTTTGCTACTACGATATAACTCGTAGTTGGCAGTGAATGCGTTAAGTAATTTTTTTATTAAATTAAATATAAATTTTATATTAAGTTGTAAAAAATAATAAATATTATTTTATTTGCGGAAGCACTCATTCAACTCAATATATGGACGCTTCGTGCCTGATATATTTATATCTTATATATAATACACAAGATGAACGACGTGGTGAATAAAAAAGCAAGAATAATTGAATAGTAAAAATTAATTACACCACAAAAATATTAAAATTTTAGCAAGTTTTCTGTGATGAATTGAAAAACATTTCAAATAGTTACACCAAATAAATGAAGGTTATTTACAAGTTGAGCGACATCTATACTCTAAAATAAATTTCAATCACAGTCATTTTAAATAGACACACAAACTTATAGAAAAAAGTACAAAAACAAAAACACAAACAAAAATTGAAAACAAAACAGAAAAACAAAAATCAGATCAGATCTATACTCTTCAAAAATGATATAATAAATGTTAATTCATTTGCTTCTGATATTATTAAAAAAAATACATACAGTAAAACACTTGGTAGTTATAGTTATAATTATAGTTATAGTTTCCTAAGTTTTTTTTTTAGTTTTAGTTCTAAGTTTGATTTTAAATAAAAATAAAAATAATCGAAAAGGTTTTTTTTCTCCAATTTTCCTTTTGTCCAAGTAAAAGTATTTTGTAATCTATAATTAAGCAGGCAATGTAGTAATATGTAAAAAAATGTAAATTGTAGTTGATAAGATGATTTAATCTAAGCTCTAAATTAATATAAGTCGATAATGTCAGTATATGTTAACTATATTTTGTAATGAATAAACAAAAATTAAATTAAAAAAAAATATAGTAAAACACGGTTATAGTCATTAGCTAAATTTTAGTAATATTTCTGACTATAACCGTTTTGTGACTATAGGCGTAGTCAAAAAAAAAAAATTGCATCTTTATAAACAAAATCAAATTCAATAAAATATCTTTTGTATAATAATTTTAAAATTCATAAATAGTAATGCTGTTATGTAATCCCAAAATATACATATTTGTAATAAAGAACAGAAAAAGACAATATGTAAATCAGTTTTTTAATAAAATTTTTATTGAAAAAAATGGTTAGGTTATATTTTAATGTGACTATAAGCGACATCCACATTGACAAACAACATTGTATGAACCTATAAAGTTTATCACTTTCTTTCAAACAAATTGTTGACTATTGCTATAACAGAATTGTGACTACAAACGTTTTTAACTATAAACGAATTAAAATACATCGATCTATTACGTTGAGAGTAATGGAATTTTATTGTGTTAAGTTATATTGAAATTATAATATCGAATTAATATTAAATTCATTATATATTATATTCAATAATCAAGCGATTCAGAAAACAACTACAATTATACCAAAACAAATATTTCTTTTTATGTGAAATTCTGTTTGAAAGAACTGCTTCTGTGCAATTGTACAGGGGGTTCACTAGTATATATATCTTTTTTATCCTAATGAAATATGGTATATCACTATTTAGCCAAAATCTAAAATATACCTTTGAAGACTAATATTTCCAGCTCAAAACGAAAAACCTATGTAATGTAATGAAATCAATGTAATAATTTTTCCCTGTTCAAATTATTTTGATACCAACTATTATTATAACTCATAACTAAATTAAGAAGTTTGCCTATAAAAATTATAACAAAATAAATTAACAAGGTATCGTCTGGACTGTACTCATCAGTAAAATTATCTATATAGATATTCCCAATCAAAATTATTGAAAACAGAAAAAAAAAAAAAATAGAACCCTAAAATTAAAAGTTTTCCAAAAGTTTTCATAACTTTAATAAAACCATTAAAGACGTGCTCAAAAAAGTTTTATCATCACCACCAAACAAGGATCATTTTCTAAATTTGAATAAAAGGATAATAATTTATATATACTCGCTGATGAAACTTTAATTATTACATACAACCAAAAGGATATTATATATATGTATTTATAATATATATATATATATTTTTTTTTTTTTTTACTATTGGATATTGGTTCTTTAAGTAACAACAAAAGTAGTTTTAATCCTAAGATTTTCTATATTTTATTAAGTATTAGTAGATAATATTTTTACAAACAATTTTCTTCTCTTTCCGCTTCAACACCGAATATCTAATATAAATATTAATAACAATAATAATAATAATTCAAAAAAACAAAAAACAGAAACAAATAAAAGACCTCAGATGTTGTAGAAAAAATCTTAATACCTTCATAATTACTAAAAATGCTTATAAGGATAATTTTCTGTTATTATCCCTTTTCCTTAGCTTTTCTATTATAAAAATAAGTAAAATAAACACAAAAAAAAATCAAAATCAAAAATAAAAAAAAAAATAAGATTTTATCCTTTTTTTTGTTTTCGTTTTTTTTTTCTATATATTGAAAGAAAAAAGGAAGAGAATCTATATAGCCTCTTTTATCATACACACATTATTACGTACATGTGTAATTTACAAAATTTTGTTGTGCATAGTCCTTGATCTTATTTTTCTTTTTCTTCTAAATTTTGTCTTTAGGCTTTAAATTACTTAAAAAAGTATTTTCTATAGAAATGGTATTTGACATCAAAGGACGGGAAAGACTGAAATTTGTTTTTATTTTGTTTGTTGTGTACTTCAGTTAAATCTGGTCCACTTTACTAAAAATATCGTGTTGTTGTCGTTTTTTTTTTTTTGTTTTTTGTTGAGTTGTGATATATTTTTTCTATAAGACCAAAATTTTAACCTACTTAATTCTTATATCCACAGGATAAGCTTAATTTTATATTTATATAATAATTGTATATGTTTATTAGAATATGAATGTATTAGTAGTAAGATAAAATTATATGACGTGTAAAGGCATTTAAAATAGAGAGAGAGAGAAAAAAAACAATTAATAAAAAAAAAGAAAAAAAAAATGTTTTTTTTACTGTTTATTTTTAAAATTTTATCCTTTATGATGGTTTGTTTTGACCTTTAGTGTTGTTTTGATCCTTTTTTTTTTATATATATTTTGATTTTCTATTCTACTAGTTATTGCTCGGATTTGTTGTATGGGCAGCTGTTGACTCACTGAGATTTTAAATTACAAGCAGTTGACTCAATTGAAAAGATAAAGTTGTGTACAGATGAAATATAAGGGGACTTTAAGCTTTTCAAAAGCTTTTTATGCTTTGATTTTCTTTTATTTATACTCTTCCTGGAACCGCAAGTGCTGCTTCAAATCATTTTATTTTCTAATTCATTTAATTTCGATTCTTTTTTTCTTGAAATAACTGTTTTTTTTTTGCTAGAGAAAATTTTAAAATTTGTATTTTGTAGGTTGTTTTATCTAGAGCATTTAGTTTGTCATAGTTTTCAAAGCTTGTCATAGCTGTCGTTCAAATTGCACCACACATCATACAATGTTCAATGGTGCTAACAAATTTGAAAATTTTTTGATGAATCCGGTTGTAAACAGTTATATAATTCGGGTTAAATAACAGTTAATAATGACAACTTCTTCACTTGTTCTAAGTTTATAAGTAAGTAAGCGTTCTAAGTAAGTAAGTTTATTAAAAAAATAAAGACTCTTGTTAACCATATTAAATGCCACTGTACCAATTTTGGCACAGGTTTTTATATTGCTCCCCTGCCATCTGTGATATATATTTTGACCTGAAACTAGTTCAAAAAAGTTCTTAAAGATGTAATCCACAAAGTATATTGGCGAAATTTTCCGATTGTTATTTTTTGGCTGTCAGAATAATGTCTTTGTTTTTTTAGATTTTGAATTTTATCATATTTATGAGCTGTAACAGTAAAAGTGTTAATAAAACTATAATCTTGAACTATTTTTCTTGCATAAAAGTGAACATTTAAATTATTATATTGCAAATATATTATAAAAAAACTGTTGAAGAAGAATAATAACTGATTTTGGTAATTTTATAATGTTTTTAAATTTGGTGTGCCAATTTTGGTACAGTGGTTCATTTAACATTTTTTTTATTACAATTTTTTACAATTTATTTCTCTGTATACCTAGATTAATTTCATCATGGAAAAACGGGTATTTGAAGGAAGCAAGAGTTTTAGAGGATTGGAGGAGTTTATAGATAACTTTTCTGAAGAAGATTTGGAGAATGTAGAATGTGTTATTGTACCTCCAGATCCAGATATTTTAACGGATGAAGAGGATTTTGACGACAATGAATTAAATTCCTGTAATTTACCTAATGATATTCCAGGAAGTATAGAAGTTTTTTTTCATGAAAGAATTTCTAATAATGATGATAGTGATGAAGAAATGTTAGTTAGAAAAATGAAGAAAAATCTGATAAGAGTCAAGACAAGACTAAGCCCAAGTGGATTAAAGATTTTCCAAGCTACTCGACATTTTTAAACGATCCAGAATCACTCTCAGATATACAAGAAAAAGTTAAAAACGACATATGGGACTTAGCACCGTACCAAATATTTGAAAAATTATTCAATGACAAGATTGTAAATCTAATCGTAGAGCAAACGGCATTATATGCCACACAAAATAATAAGCATGACTTGAATATTACGAAAGAGGAAATTAAAATTTTTGTTGAAATACTGCTTTTCTCAGGCTATCATAAACTGCCAAGGCAACAAAACTACTGGTCACATGATGAGGATTTAAAATGTGAGATAGTATCGAAATGTATGACTAGGAATCGTTTTATAGAAATAAAGCGTTTTATACATTTTGCAAATAACCATGAAATTATGAGTTCAACAGACCGCATGTTCAAAATAAGACTCCTTATGTCAATACTGTCTAAAAAACTTTCGCCAATGGGGTTTTTTTCATAAGAATTTATCGGTTGATGAATCGATGATTAAATATTTTGGGAATCACGGAGCTAAACAATTTATTAGAGGAAAACCAATAAGATTTGAATTCAAAAATTGGATGTTGAGTAGTTCTACTGGGTATTGTTATGATTTTGATATCTATTGTGGACGAGAATCAAAAGAAACCAAAATCCCAAACCATCTTTGATTGAAAAAATTGATAATTCATATGCTGTACTTTGATCACTTTTTTTCCAGCCACAATTAATTACAAATTTTAAAAGACAAAACTTTTAGAGCTACAGGTACAGTACGGGAAAATCGAACAAACAAGTGTCCTATGATACCATGCAAAAAGTTTCAAAAAATGAATCGAGGATCAGTCGATTATCGTTTTGAAAAAACTGATGAGATATTATATGTGAGATGGAATGACAACAAGCCAGTTACTATAGTAACAAACCACGATACAATTGAACCTATGGGTAAGGTAAAAACATGGTCACGAGAAAAAAAAATGAAACTTGATATCTCCCAGCCTTCTTTATTTAAAAACTATACCAATGGGATGGGCGGAGTTGATCGACATGATCAATCGCTTTCCAATTACCGCATTTTAATCTGTGGAAAAAAATGATGGTGGAGTATTTTTACATACATGATTGATATGACACTGACACTAACCAATGCATGGAAGCTACATATGTCTGCTTGCAATGAAAAATTAGATCTTCTGAACTTTCGAAGAAGTATAACCAGATATTATCTTCAAAAGTATAACAAAAACGTTTACAAAATAATGGCAAAATCAGGAACTATTCCATTAGGCTTATCTTCTGATAATATAGGACACTATCCAAAAAAATAAAAAAATCGTCTTAGATGTGTTACTTGTCATAGAAGAGGTATTTGGAAAAATGTAATAAAAAATTATGTATTGATCAAGACTGTTTTAAAAAATTTCATACATAAAATTCCACTGTACCAGTTTGGGAACACTATTATAAAAGTCAAATAAAATATTTTTCCGTCCAAATTGTTGTAATTTTTATTTTTTTTTTACATCTAAACTTTATTATTTTCATAAAAATAACATTTTTTTTCCAAAGGGTTTGGCTTGGCATCTAATGGGTTTTCACAAAATTATTTTATTCCGACACGTATTTCGACCTTTCGGTCATAATCATGGATCATAAAAGTAAGTTTAATTGTCTTATTGCGCTTGTAAAGTATTTTGTCAAAGTCAGGTCTATGCTATATCTCTATCTCTATGCTGTAGCTCTAATCTATGCTATATCTCTAATCTATGCTATAAAAAAAAATTAAAAAGCTATATGAAAACATTGTTGAGTTATTTTAAGTAGATCTCTCGTGTTTGGTGCATACAGAAAATACAGGATTGACAATACAATTTATGTAATGTATCTTACAAAAACAATTAGGAAATATTTTAAAAGTCCGATTATTTAATCCTTTAATATTTTAATTCCTTATAATCTTTGTAATATCTTAGCAAAGAATAAGAGAACCTAATACCAATTATAATATTAACCTAAGTTGCACAGCGTTTGATTGTACCACTGAAAAAAAATCTGAATTATAATTTTTAAAATTAATGGGTTGAGGCCTAATATAATATTTACTGTTACATTATTATACTGTTTGAACTAGCACTGATAAATTTTATAGATAAATCTGGTGTCAATGATTGTGATTTAAAACTTTCAAATCAAAAAAAAATATATTTTAAATAATTTGAAGAAGTCTGTAAGTACTAGACATATCTGTATAATATCAATAATAATTTTACAAACACTACTCTAACTCTAAAAAAATTTGAAAAACAGATATTATAATAGTGAGCTCTATTATATCTATAGCTATATTTTCTCTAAATGAAATAAAATGTATTATTATGGATTAAAACAAACTGCGTATTTACAATAAAACCTGGTACAGCACATTGAATTGTATAACTATTTTATCTATAGCTATATTTTATCTGCTCAAAACAATGATTTTCAATACCAATTCAATTACTAATGTTCAATTAATTTTTGAAATGTTAACATAATTGAATTGCGATTCCATGTCCTGCGCCAACTATAGATGTATATCCCTATTAGACGTTGCGTATAAGATCTTTCTCAATATTCTGTGCGAACGATTGAAGCCCATTGTAATGGTATGATAGGAAACTATCAGTGCGGCTCCATCCTGGTAAATCAACCACCGACCAGGTGTTCGCATTAAGGCAGATTCTGGAAAAGACCCTCGCAATTCAAATCGCACCATCGATTTTTATCGATTTTAAATCTGCCTATGACAGCATACATCGATCAGTGCTTACGAAGCAATGTCGGAAATTGGTTTGTCAAAAATGACCCTGAAAAATTACCCGGTGTTCTGTGGTGATTGGGAGACACATTTCTGATTCATTTCGAACGTGCTCCGGATTTCGGCACGGCGATGCCCTGTCATGCAATTTCTTTAATCTGGTGTTGGAGCATATAGTGCGACGTTCCGGTGTGAACACGCAGGGTACTATATTTTACAAGTGGTGCAGCTCCTCAGTTTCGCTGATGACGTCGATATTATCGGAACATCACGAGGAGCAGTCATCGAAGCTTTTATACAGATTGAAGCAGAAGCAGGTAAAGCGGGTCTTCTCATAAATGAGAATAAAACCATATATAAGATGTCGACAAATAAAATTATCTCACAACATCATATAAGACACAACATCACTGTCGGCTCATATAATTTCGAGGTAGTTTAGGAGTTTATCTACCTTGAAACCAACATTAACTCCATCAATTACATCGACGTTGAAGTAAGGCGAAGAAAAAACCGTTGCTACTTCTGTTTGTTCAAGCAACTGGGTTCAAGGAAATCAGTGGAGGATAATTTGGTCTGTAGCGCCCCGAAAGTAAATAAGTAACATAATTGCATGCAATATCATGAGAATGTAAAATTTATAATTTTTTTGTAAACTCTGGCAACACAATTTTACAAGTCTGCTTCTTTATATTAAATTTAATGTGCTTCACAAGGCTTTAAACACATCCCCATTTTACTTTAAATCTTTAATAAAATTAATTTGTTCCTATCCACTGCTACAATTCCGTTTAGGATTCTAGGAATAATATTTATATATTTTTTTTTTTTTGTAATTTAATTTTTACCTTCTCAAGATTAACTGAATAGTAGAAGTGATCAGATTTATAGCACAAAAAATTGTTTTCTAGTTGCTCATGAAAAAAATTTATGGTACATCTGGTCAATTCTAAATCTATTCGTCGTATACGTTTTGATGTTTCTTTCATTTTGTGATTCACAATAAGTTTATGATATTCTTGGTTTGTTCATGTCCATGTTGCTCCATTCCTATTTTATTGTTAATTTTTTTTTGTTTTGATTTTGTTTCAGTTTATTTTGCTTTTGGGATAATGCGTTTGATATGTTTATTTTCAAGAAATATTTATAGAATTCCCTTAGAAGCTCTTATTTGGTGTCCGATTTGATTGTTTTATAATTTTTTTTTTTTACATTGCATTGAGCTATCATGATGTCCTTTATAAATGTTAGTATGATAAAAAAAAACAAAGAATATAAAATGAAATAAATAAAATTGATAATACAAAAAGGCAGTAGGGAGTCCTTTAATACCTTTTATTTTTTTTTTTTTTTTTGATTTTGGGTCAAAAAACAAAAAGAAAATACTCATAGTTTTTTTTTCTTCTTATTTTTAGTTTGTACTGCAAAACTATAATATATTTATCAACTTAAGTCTATACTTAAAGTTAAGTTAAGATTTACTATTTAAAAATCTATAAAGGTATTTTAAACTAAAAAGAAAAAAGAAAAAAATATTAAATCTATTTTTATGTGAAATCAGATTTTTCTAGTTTACTTGGTACTTTGGCAGCAAAGTATGATTGAGTAATTTCAAGTACAGAGTGTTTGAAAAATTGTTTAGATGTGAAGTGTTTGTAAATCATATTTTAAAATATTACTAGAATTCTAAATGAAATCCCAGCAGGGGATAGAAACAAATTAATTTTACTAAGGATTTAAAATAAACTGGGTATTTATAATAAATCCTGGTAAAGCATTATTATTTCAGATATTAACATAAAAAGCACACATTTACTTTAAATGTTAATAATAATATCAAAAATGCTATTTTTTGTAAACTTTATTTAGGCTAAGTAATTATAAGATTTTACTATGGGTAAAATAAAGTTAAAACAAAACAAAGTAAAGCACATTAAATTGTATACAACCAAGCACAATGACAACCCAGAATTTTGATATTATTTATTTTCATTTCAATCTGCAGGAAGAACTTTATTAGCTTATAATTTGGTCTGCGTTAATCCGGCAAATGTATTTTTGTGAATTAACGATGTGTTCCAAAAACCCATAGTTTTCCCAATGAGAATCTAAATATAGAAAATTTCTATCACGTCTAGTATAAACAACAGTACATAGATATTATATAACTCTAAAATAAAACCACAGTTTATTATATACTTTTATATTATTAACTTGTCAGTGTCTGTTTATATGTATATATGTATATATGTATATATATATGTTTGGTAGGTAGGTTGGAATTTTTTTGTTAATATTCAAACCAAATGCAAAAAGAAAATAAAATAATTTTCTTTAAAAAATTTAAAGATAGAGTTCTGAAATTTTGCACAGTTACTCACGATGAAAAAAGCAACCGGACAAGGTACTTTTCAAAGCTATCAAATGACAGGTTTTGGTTGCTGCCGAACAACTCTTAGCACATTTCAGGCATATTTGAAAACCAATTGTGTTATAGACAGAAGAGTTTACACTTATATACTCTTTCTGAAATTATAATACCTATAGGTTTCACTTAAAACTAAAAAGTATAAAATAAAATAATAATGTAAAAATAAAAATTTTTAAAATATACTTTTATCGAAACCAAACTAGCCTCCTAAAAAGTAGAAAATAAAACTAGTGGTGGATGTTGAGCATCTATAACTACTATAAGATATAACACAAAAGTATATAATGAATCTTGCTGGACTATTGTTAATGGGAATTTGGAAACGCTTTGTGATGTTCTTTTAATATTCGTGATTTTTTTCAAGCGGCAAATATTAAAAATATCCATTAACAATATTCCAGCGAGATTCATTATATACTTTTGTGTTTTATCTTATAGTAGTTCTAGATGCTCAACGTTCACCACTAGTTTTATTTTCTACTTTTTAGGGGGCTAGCTAGTTTGCTTTCGATAAAAGTATATTTTAAAAATTTTTATTTTTACATTATTATTTTTTTTAGCTGAGAAAACGTCATACGAAAACATTGTAGCGGCCACATTTGACATTTATGAGTTGACATTTAGCTAGCTAAATATAACTCGTTGTATACAGTATATTTATTTTTTTATTTATTTATTTATTTATTTCATTTCTCAAAAAGAGGTGTGTAGCTCGTATAGAGTATATATACATGTATGTGATTTAACATATCAAAAATAAAAGTATTCAAAAGTATTCAGTGCAACATAATTATAATTTAACAATTTAATATAATAAGAAAATATAAAAGATTTTTTTTCTTTTTTTTTTTTTTTTTTTTTTAACAATTCAAATATAATTCAATAAAAATTCTAATTTTAATAATTGGACAAATACATTATTTTACAAGTTTTTTTGAATTTCTTACTGGACATATTTTTTACACTCAACGGCAAATTATTATATAATATTATTGCTGTATTCATTATAGGTTCTATACCATTCAAATTAGCACCTGCATTGTATCGTAAATTATTATTGCTTCTGGTGTAGTGTTCATGTACGTCATTATTTGACACCAGATTGGTGTTTGTTTTTATTAAGTTATTCCTCATATTATGCATTTGTATTACTTCCTTATATATTTTAGTATTTCATATTTTTTATGAATATAATCAGTTGAGGTTCTGTGGCGCAGTTGAAATAGATTTTTTATTGCCTTATTTTGAATTTTTTGAAGGCTGTAGATATTTTTCATAAATGTGTTACCCCAAATTGCTATTCCATACGTAATAGTGCTATGGAATAGACTATAGTAGGTAGATTTTTATTCTTTCTGGAAGCCGTTTGCCAATTTTCCTAAATAGTCCAGCTATTCGTCTGGTCTTCAGAATTAATTCATTAACCTGTTTATTCCAGTTTAAATCTGCATCAACCCAAATACCTAGATATTTATATTCAGACAATCTATTTATGTTAATATTGTTATAATATATGGACATGTCTTCATTCTTAGATTTAACTATAAGATATTTTGTTTTATTAACATTTACCGTGAGCTTGTGTAAGGACATCCATTTGTGTATGATTTGCATGTCTTGATTTATTCTTTCTTCCATTTCGTTAACATTATTTTCAGTGTACACAACAACTAAATCGTCAGCAAACAAGAACGGTTTTCCCAACAGATTCAGATTTGAAAATCCGCTTATATAGCATGAAAATAGTGCTGGACCCAAGGAGCTCCCTTGTATAACACCATAGGCAACATATTTATACTGACTTGTCATTCCTTCACATTCTGTACACTGTTGTCTTTCATGGAAATAGGTTTCAAACCATTGATATTCTTTGCCTTTGCGGGAGCATTCAAATAAGATTCTAAGCATAATCTTGCGATCCAATGAGTCAAAAGCTTTGGCCAGATCAAAGAATACGACACATACTTTTTTAGATTTACTTACTGAATTCTGTATATACGATATAACATCAAATAAAGCAGCGTTGGTGTTAGAGTTTTTTGTAAATCCATATTGCACATTGCTGACCAAATTATTTTCTAGTAGATATTGTGTTATTTGATTATTAACAAAAGTTTCCATTATTTTATTGAACACAGTAGATATTGAGATCGGTCTAAAATTGTTAAAATCATTCTTATCGCCAGATTTTTTATAAATTGGTATTACTTTGTTAAGTTTTAGTAAATTTGGTACATGACTTTGTAGTAGAGATGCATTTATTAATGATGTTATTGGTTGTGCTAATACATTTTTACATTTTTTTATTATTGATGTTTTAATATAATCTACTCCTGAACTATTAGTGCTGGCAAGACTGTCTATGATACGCTGTATTTCCACTACATTGGTAAAGCTAAACTTAAATGTACTAGTTGTTCTAGGTACTGGCATATAAAATGAGTCGAAATTTTTCGCCATATTTCTTCCAACATTACTGTAAAACTCGTTGAATTCATTGATTTTAGTGCGTTTTTCATTTAGTGATTGACGTTCATTAAAGAACTCATTACTTCTGTAGTTACTTAGTCCATCTGTTGCTATTCCTTTGACGTAGTTCCATATTTTTTGTTGGTTATTGAGACATTTGTCAAATTTGTTGGTGTCGTATATTCTTTGTTTTCTCCTTTTTGTGGTAGTTAGTTTATTTAGCCAGTAATGGTATTTTTCTTTTAAATGCAAGTTGTTTACATCTAATAAATGCTTGCTATGCCAATAATTTTTTATCTTAATTAGTTGTATACATTCATCGTGGATAGGGTGGATAGGGTTTGCTTTGCCAGTTGAAGATAGCATTTTTATATGCCTAACATAAAACAGCATCCAAATAAGAGAGGAATATTCAAGGTGAGGGCGAACAAGAGAAGTGTATACAATGATTTAAATATGTATAAGGATCAGTAAATTTAAAGAATTTCGTTTAATAAAACCAAGTATAGAAAAATCTTTTGCTATTATGAAATCTATATGTGGAGTAAATGTTAATTTTCTGTCGAATCTCACTTCCATCAGACTTTCACTAACATGTTATATTACAGAAATCATGAAAATTTATAATAAAATTTTTGTTTCGACATACACTCACATTTTTTGATGTTTAAAACTAAACCATTTTCAATGCACCATGAATTCAATGTACCTATCGAAATCTTGTTGTAATGCAATCACCATTTGATCTAATGATAGGAAATAATTTGGTATCATAGACAAGACAGTTATGATAGAGGTGAATTTTTCATTTTACAATAAACATCATTAATGTAAAGCAAAAATAACAGTAGGCATAATTTTTATTAAAATTTCAAAATCTGGATGAAGAAGAGTCATAGTTTTGGTATGCAAACTCATTGTTTTGAACAGCGACAGATAAAATGGAAATCACAAAAATTATTTTAAATATTTGAAATAGTTATTTTAGAAGTCTAGTTAAAATTCACTTAAAATGTGTTTCAATGCATATCACTAACTTTCTGGTAACAACAAGCATTGAAAGCTATCGACCTAACATAATTCTACGTAGCTATTTTCATTATTAGTTGGAAGATATGCTATATCCATCAGTTGGTAACAAAAATCAAATGAAATATAATAACAATTATTCGATGCTAATCATGGCGTAGAATCGGTGCCGTGAAATAACGCCAGAAATTTTTTAAATTTTTTTATTTTTATTTACAGGCTTAACTCAAGCTAGTTACATGTATTGAATTTATGTAAATTTAAACAAATTTTAAAATTAACAATATAAATATCAAAAAATCAAAACTAAAAAACTAATTGCAAAAATTGGGGAATAATTAAAATGTAAATTAATGGTTACCAAAAATTATTAATGAATTAAAAAAAAAAAAAAATAAATAAAGTCATATCGCACATTTTTTTACAACTACCCAACTGATACTAGATTGATTGATATAACTAGATTGTCATGGATAACTTAATGTACCTCTGGGCTTATATTGTTTACATTATATGTTGCTTATATCTATAATTATAATTGACAAGCATTTAAGGACCTGCGCAGTAGACACCTTTTCATTTTATTACCATACAAATAAAAACTTTTTTTACCGCAGTAAAAATTACTTTCGGGGCTTTTTAAATATTGAGAGCCATTGGTAATCATATTATCAAAATTATAATAAAAATAAACCTTTTTTTTTGTTGGTTTTCTTTTTGTTTATATTCGTCAATTCATAATATGAATGATTAATGAATAAAAAAACAAAGAACAATAAAAACATTTCAATCGTTGCTTTGTCCGACATACATCCCCCTCTTATAAAATATTAGTAATAACTGATAAAGAAAATAAAGCTACTTTTTTCTTCTCTCAAATTTTGTCTATCTTCTATCTTTCAATTTTATTTTCATATGCATTGCACATGTATTTGTGTATATGAACGAGAAATGGAGCTATTGATTTTCTTATTAAATCGTTAATTTTATCTTCATACAAAAATTTGATATGGGATTGTGCTTCTGTATATTATTATTCCTATGATAGAATTTACTAACCACAAAACTTTTTATTAAACACGACTGATTTCTGCTATATCATGAGAATATATATGTCAGTACGTAAATTACTGTTTTTTTTAAAACTTTAAATTTGGCTTCAACTTGAATTATAATTACTCAACAGGGGCTCCTAGTATACAAATATCATACAAACTACTGAATGTGTCCATCAGAGACGGATTGTATAGTTTGCAAGAGAAATAAAAAAAAATATGTTGCACATTTTTTCGAGTATGGCTTTAATTCGCAATTATATGCGACATATGGCTTTATTTTCTTTAAATGTAATTGTATTTGTTCAAATAAAATCAATTTAATTTTGTAAACAAAAATAATTATCAATATTTATCTTGAATTTTTGTTAGCACAATATACATACATATTACGCCTATTTCTTCTTTTAGCTTCCGCGTTTGATCGCCAAATATTCTGGAAAATGTGGCAAATCAGATTTCGAAATCAACTCTAAAATCCCTACTAATAGACAATCTGGCATACAAATATATAATTTGCATAATATGTATGTGTATGTATATGTATAATATGTATGTAAAATATATATACAATTTTACTGTATGGCTTTATTTCGTAAAATCAATTTCGAATTTGAATGACTAAAAAAATGTGCGATATGACTTTATTTCTCATTTAACAACGAAATAAAATCATTATGGCTTTATTGCGTATGGCATTATTTCTCGGCGCCTTAGAATGCATTAATGAATGTTTTAAATTCCCATATTTTAACTTGAAATGACCAGAAGTTTAGTAATACTTTAAGAGAGATTCACATTATTGTGTAGTTTTTATATAATTTAATAAGTATTTCTATAAAATTAGATGTACATTAATCAATAATGCTAAAACAAGAGGTTCTAGAGCTCAATAATAGATGCTATAATATTTTAAGGAATAAGGTTACAATAATAATAAATGTCACACTAGTAAAGAGCTACGTTGCTAAAATAACTAAAAATGTAAAACCACCCGACTGCTGAGAGTAGAAATATTTACGAACAATACATTTTTGGAGAAGAAGTTGTTGTAAAATTTTGTTCTGATACCCAACAAGTAATACTAATATCAGTGAATATGATATAGAAATAAACTACCTATAAAATAAAATACCCATAAAATAGGCTTTTTGAAACTCAGTATTCACCGATCAAATCAGGTAATCAAGGATAATTTTATGTGTTTAACTTGTGAACATCGCAACTCCCCACCTAGTCTTTCTCCTACTTCTTTCTTCTTTTCTTCTTCTCTTTCCCTTCCAAAAGCCAACGGTACGAAAGTATAAAGGTTCTTCTGACCTAAGTTTTGGCTAATAATATAAAAAAAATACTATATCCAATGTCAGAGCACTGACATGGTTTATCACAGGTCATGCTACATTTAACAAACATCTATTCAAAATTGGTGCCCATTCAGCTTATATTATTCTATTGGTTTGCTATGTTTGCTATTGTTGCAAAAGGCATACGTATTTGCAGGAATACACACCGCCTAATTCTGAAATTAACATCAAAGCAATAATAGCCTTCATCAGGGACAAATATCTGCAACTCTAAGATAATAAACGGGGAAGTACAATAGATCTGAAGAGGTCGCGTTTACATAGAACTCCCCATTACAACAAAAATAATCATATCATAATACCATGAAAAATAACAACTGAAGAGTTGTACTGGAACCACTTGGAAGGCTACATAATTATAATATTTGAATAAAGCTTCAAATATTATGATAAGGTCATTCAGTCTTAATGCAAGTTCTAGGATTCTTAAGAAATTCAGCAAAAATGCCCAATTTGACTGATATAATAAATTAGTTATTTGGCTAAATATTAGTTGGTGTTGAACGTTGTATAGAACGTTGTTTAAGCACTCTGTAAATAATATTAACACGTCCAACTAACAACAAAAATCTTCATCATATGATAGTGAAAATGAGTTGAGTTTGAATTCATTCCTAGAAATTTTGTTTTTTTTTTTTTTATTTGTACAAACTGTCCTTTTGACTAATAAAATTACTAAAAGGAAAAACAAAAATAAAGAAACAAAATGAAAATAGAAAAAAAAACTTAGGTGAGAATTATTTTTATTAAAATCCCTTTTTTTGTTCATATATAAAGTGGTATGTGTATTTTGTGTAAATATTATAAAGGGAATAATATACAGAAATTTGCGATAGTATCAAAAAGGTTTTAAATCGTAAAGCAAAAAAAAAAAACAAAAATTAAAGGACTAAGAAAGCTTTAAAGAACATTTTCAAGTCAATTTCATTTGCATTATGACTGATGTAGGAGATGATAATATCTGGTATCAATTTTTGGTAGGTATTTAAAATAAAATTTTATTATGATTTCGACAATATGTTGTATTGCCTTAAGGATGTTATAAAGTGTTAAGAATGTGATATTTTATTTGCATACAGTTGAATGTCTTTAATAGTATTTTGATATCATCTTTATGATTTGTTTTTGTTTGTTTATTCTTCTGCAAACAAATCTTCCGTTATTGGAAGTTAATTTTTAAAATTTTAATGTAAGTAAGTAATTACATTTTATGTTTTAGGAAGAATAAATATATACTAGCTATTCCCGGCGTAACATTCGCCGGTCTAGCATTAGCATTTGAAACAATTTATTTTATTTGTTTAATTTCTTTATTTTCTTAAAAAAATCAATGTTTTACAATTATAGTTTTAAGTTTTTCAATTTAACTTATTTATTATGTAATAAAAAAAATATGTGAAACATTGATTTTTTTTTTAGAAAATAAAGAAAATAAATAAATAAAAAAATTGTTTCATTTATAATGCTAATGCTAGACCGGCGAATGTTACGCCGGGAATAGCTAGTAATTTATTATTTTATATAAAATTAATTTTACAAGAATTCCAAAGTTAATAGAAGTGAGATAAGAACAAAACAATTATAATATCTAATGTTATTTAATACAAGAATAAAGGTTAAGCCAGCAGCATAATAATATAATTTAAAATTTCTTTAGATACTGCAAAGTCACATTATAACCCTTAAAAATATGTTATATTTTGAAATTAATTTTTAATCAACCAAGTGAAGTATTATTAAAACAAATTACAACAAAAACAATTTTAAATTAATATTTTTTAAACTTACTATAAATAGAAAAATGCAATCCAATCAACAATAATTTTTAAAATTTATTTTAATTAAAGGATTGGAATAAAACTTCCTGTTTCAAAAAGGAGCAAATTTCAATGTGTAAAACTGTTGTTCTATTCCTATATATATATTTTTTTTTTTTTATTTTTTTTATTATTTTTATCTTTTTGTAATTTAAAAGTTTCCATGTCTATTGTTTCACTACTTTGAAAAATATTTTTGCTACTTATGAGTATATTGTTGTTTTGTTGTTAAGAAAAATCTCATTTTCTTTTTGAATTTTCCTTCAAAAACTTTCTTTGGAAAACTATAAGTTTTCTTTTTGCTTTCTTCTTAAAATATTATGAAAAAAGTTACATTTCTTTTTCATTTCCTACTGTTGAAGGAGATTCAAAAGTAAAAACAAAAAATAACAAAAGAAGTTGAAAATGGCATTGTAGTGCAGAATACCTACAAAGATAATAATATGAATATTCTTAGTACATTTTGTTCAGTTTGTTTGCCCTAATTAAAGTTTTTCAAAACTACCCAAATAAAGCTGCCTATGTCAAGAGTTATTTAATATTATTTGAGTTCATATTATTAATGAGCTTTCAAAAGATTTTTAAAATTAGTAGATCAAATTGAAAGCCAACAGGTCCTTGAAAAATTATTAAACATTTTGTTTCTTTGCATCAATTCATTTCCTCATATCCTATGGAATTAATAATATCCAACTAATTTTCCATGCAAATAAAATGCAATTTATTCCAGTTTATTCCAACAAATGGTTGGACAAATACTTTATACTAATGCATTTTTCTGCAATCACCAAGAAATAGATGTTCAGTAAATCGATATTGTTTTCTTACTTAGACTTAGAGATTAAATCAAATCTCTAGTGATTTAAGAAAATTGAATAAGAAATAAACTCAGAATGCAATTATTAGAATTGATAAAAAAAAATTGAAAACAACGTTGAAAACCTAATTTATTTTGAAAATAATATTTCTGAAATGGAATTTAAGTGAAAGAATGAAGTATTTTAATATAAAAAATGATGACGTGATGAACAATGAATTGAGACTGATGAAAGATATAGTGTGGCTTATGAAATAATTTTTAACCAATTTTGACAATTCGTTTGAGAGGAATATTGTTATCGTATATAAAATTTGTCTAATTAAACTTATGAACCTTTACGAGCCGAATCCAAAGGAATTTTTTATTTACCTATGAAACAATACAATCTGTGTAGTAATACTTGTCTACGGTTCCCATAATTATTATTAGTATAAGTATATTAATACTGTAAACAGTTGATTGTATGTAATTGTAATACACATAGAGAATGACATGAGTCAGTAAACTCGTGATGAGGTATGATATAAAATAATAAATATTACAATCTGTTTCTGAAGGAGGTAGACTTTCAGTAGTTTGTATGGCATTTTTTTATATGTACGCAAAATATAATTGCTAGCAAATGACAGAACCCAATATATAACCATTTATTATGTTCACATTGTAGTCCATTGTATTGTTGTACCCTTACCCTGGAACCAACCATTCTACAGTCTATTAAGTAGCTGCGGAATGCTGTGACGTTTAAGATGATTTACACCAATTGCAGCTAATAAGATATTTGCTAGTATGTTTGGATAGGTAACGAGTCGTATTTTGTTATTTGGTAGGATGGATGAGATAAAAAAAATGACTTACACCACTTTCAGATAACAAGTTGTTTGCTAGTCTTTTTGCATATATTTGGCTCGAAGCATGAGATAATAAAATGGCATTGAAGTGTGTTAATAAATGTTCTGTACTTAAAAGTCATTACAATTTTTTAGGTTTTTTTTTTTTTTTTTTCTTTTTCTTTATTATTCAACTATTACTTAAAAACTAACTAAGAACATGTTTTATATTAAATTATTAAAATAAAAAAGATTTTAACAAATTTCTAATTTATAATTTTTATTTAATTATTAATAGGTTGGGTCTTTATTTCGAATAAAGATATTTTGGAAAACCCCACACTTCTTTCATTACTTCTTTCTGTATTGAAGTGAAAAAAAAATTTAATTGAAATAGTTGGACTAAATATCCAATCAATATTAAACATCAAAATTTTTCCAAATTTATAATAAAGCGGATGAGCTGAATGTACATGCCAAGAGACTAAGATTGTGAGTGGAGAAAAGTATGTGAAAAAAACAACACGCCCCATTGATTTATGTTTTCTAAAAAACTTCCATGGAATTTGATGATGTTAACGTAACACACTTACAGCCCCAAATTTAATAAATCAAATCGTTTTTTTTTGTTCAATATTTGAAAATAAATTAGATCAGTTGTATTTTATTAAGCCTTATTTAATACTTGGTACACCATTTTGGTTTTAAACCATTAAGGTTTTAATGGTGTCCTGATTTAAGCTTAACCTGAGTGTAGAAGAATATCTATAAAAAAAGCGTATTTATAATATTTATTCTGGTATATATATCTAGGGTCTTAAAATATAATATGAAATTAAACATATTGTACCTAATACATTAAGCCAATCAAAATACGAAGCTGACTGTTCGTGTAAATTCGGTAACAAATCAGCTGCATATTTCTAGTGCGAATGTCTATCATACCGCAAAACTAGGCAATAATATTTCGTTTAAATTGATGATCGGTTTAAAAATTGTATAATTGGATGTCAACTGGCAAATTTAAACTTTGTTATTATGGGAAGTAGGTTGATGTTAAATTCTATTGCATACTGCTATACAAACTAGAACTGGGTTGTTGTTTATGTATAAAATAGAGAAAACTAATATTTTGTCTTTTTTTTACTCAGGCAAATACAAACATTAAAATTCTGCATTTACAGTTGAAGAAAGCGAAATAATAAGAAATAAGTAAAAATAAAATTTACAAAGTAAGTAGTAAAATGTTTTTTGGAATAAATTGTTATTGATTTACCAGTATTTCAATTGATAAAAGGCTAATTAAATTTAAAGCGATCTCTGAACCCCCTTATTATATTTCATTGAAAATTTAGAACAAAGCGACAAATTTTTTTTGCTAGGTGACTTCAAACTATCAAATTTAATTTGGTCCTACGATGAGGACAATTGTGGTCTAGTTGTTAAAATTCTGCTGCTAAATTCTGACTAAATGTTATGTATTCGCAATTGTTTGAAATGTTTAAAGCCCTAATACTTGACAGAAATTATAAGTCTTATTTTATCAGAATGAAGTCATATATTTTCTATGAACCGAAAAAATTTCATTCATTTATCAATACAAAACTGTACTAAAACGTAATCCTGCAACTCTAAATTATTTAGGAAGATTACTATTGTGAATCTTTTTTGCATATTTTTCTTCCTCTACTTTTTCAAGTAATGATTTCACTCCTGAGGAAAACTATTTTAGTAATCTGAATAAATTCTCTCAGAGTAATCAAGGTGATAATTTTGAAATCAAAAACATTTTTTTTAACTTCAGAACTATTATTGTATATATACAGATATATATATATATATATATATATATATGTGTATGAAGACGAAATTACTCCAATTCTTCTTAAGGAATGCATGATTTAACTAATTGCATCCCACCTCTTTTCTGTTAAGTTTATCCCTTCCATCAAGCATTTTCTCCAGTTTATGGAAAAAGTCTTCCATTCAAATCCAGTTCATAAAAAATACTCCAGAAATGATTGCACTAATTATAAACCCCCCATCGACAAGCTCTCGTGTACCCTAAACTGTTTGGGCGTATAAAATATATGACTTCTTATATTATTATTATAAATGTTTTATTTATGTTGAGCAACACGGTTTCCAAAGCGGTAGGTCAACAACTACTAATATGGTTAACTTTGTTTCGAAAACAATGAACTCAATGGAAAATATAGTTTTCAAATTTATACCATCTTTGCTGACATAAGAAAGGCGGATTTGACAACATTTCTCATAGTATCATATTACTGAACAAAATTATTTGTCGGAAGGCGATATCGTAACCAATGGGGGTTTACCGAGGTGCGATTATTGCTAGTTGAAAACTATAACCAATGCCTCGCCATGTGAGCGTGAAATATCGTTCGCTACGGCAATTTAAAAAAAAAAAAAGAATTATAGGACATTCTTATAGCAATATTAATCACATTATTTCAATAAAAACATCATTATAACACCTTTAATGCTTATCGGGAGTCATATAGAAGTCTTGTAGCACTAATTTTGTTTTTATAACAATAAAATGTTACGTGGGTACTCAGTTTCACTTAATAAAACTGCGATTTCTGATCAATAATATCCAGAGTCTTCTGGAGTTCTTCAAGTTAATAGAATCCAACGATCCCTTGTTTAATCGTTTCAACTGTTGATGCTCCTCAACTGATAACTTTTTCTATACTTCTTAGCTTTGCAGATAACTAAACGCTTTTTAGTTCTACCTTATCTCATCGGATTACCTGCAAAATGATATTAAACTATTTCACTTTTTGGTGTTCAAAAAATGGGCTTGAATTGACCACGTCTAAATGAAAAGTCATTACCTTTTCTAGGAGAAATTCTGCTAAGGACAGGACGGGACGAGCTCAGAACAGTCTGGTTTAACTACCAACTAAATGACTGTTCGTTTTTGAGAGTAATTTCTATTATAGACCTCCCTTTAACGCTTTACCCTAAACTGAGCTACATTATGATAAAATAGTGAGCAAATCCAATAATTCTTCTCTAGGTTTCATTAAACAACCTTTAAACTATTTCTTATGTTCAGTCCGATAACGATTTCCTTAATCAAATTTTTTCGGTCAAGCCAATCATTAAAATCAAAAAAATATCTAATTTTCTGACTTAATGCGATCATCTCTTGTGCTATAATAAATCATGATACTATAAATACATCATTTAGATTAAGATGTCTTGTGTTCCTTGGACATTATAAACATTATATAAATTGTTATTTCGTTTCCAGGTCTCAAATCATTATTACTAAAAAGCTATAAAATGTTTTTCTTTTGTTTTTTTTTTTTTTTTTATTAAAAAGATTCAAATTGAATAAAAAGATTTTTTTTTTCATTGGAAAATTGAATAAGATACATAGAATCGGATATAATGTGAATTTTTTTATTTCTAAGAGTTTGGATCAAAGAGAAAAATTCGAGTGCTGAGATAAAATGATCGCATTAAATAAAATAAATTAATTTTACATAATTTTTTTGATGTTAGATAGAAAATTATTTTGAATAAAATATTATTCATGTTTTTTAATATCAGTTGACGAAGTAATTTTGAAATTTAGAAATAGAATAATTGTATTTATTATACTCTATTGTAGGTCTGTTTGTTTTCAATATTTTTAATTCAATGCTTTATGGACCTTTATATCATACATAATTTGTTTATGTACATAATATATTTCTGCTTCCGGAGTTCAAAGTTATTTCAAATTGAAATTTAAATTTTATTAATGTTAATATTTTTGTGTAAAAAATCTAGATAAGAATTTTACGATGAGAATAAGTAATGAAAATGGATTAAAAGTATTTGAGAACAGAAATGAAATATTTGATTGCAAAATAAATCATGCTGGTATACAAAATTAAATTATGTTTGTAAATACCAAATTGAATAAATCGAAAACTACAATCACTAACTAAATGTAAAAATATTTCGAAATTTATTCAAACATATAAAACTAAGATGGGCCAGGACATTTACTGAAAACTAATAGTCAGAAGAATGTTAGCAAAATATTAAAATCCGTGCAATGAAAGAGGCTAACAAAAATGTTTTCACGAAATTTAAAACAACTGTCTGTACATTTAAAATGCCGGATGAAAGACAATTTACCTAAACTAGATTAGAACGAAGAATCTGAATCTGAATATGATGATGATGATTTTATTTAACTATTTTAGAACGATTTGACGAAGAAGTTAATTTTTAAATGTAATTTTACCAATTTAAAATAAAATTTGAATTCAATTAGTGTAGGTACTATAGGTGTAGGTATATATTCCTCAAAATAAAAATAAATTGAATACAAAGGTGTAATCGGAATTATCAAACTAAGATGAAATGCAAAAACATTAATATGACATACAAGCAACAAAACTATAAAATAAATTTATGTAATTATAAATTTAATTAGAAATTATTAAAATTTCCATAGCATTTTACTTTTAATAAAAATAACAAGTTCGATTTATTAATATTCAACATTTGAACATTGATACATATATATATATAAATTTATATATCACCATTGTATCTATAAATATTACTTACTTATAGTAAGAGTTTATAATAAATAAATTATTTTTAGGAATTGTTTCGTTCATCATAACACTACTAGAACTCATCAATAGGTATTTATAGTGTTAGACTACCTATACAACTCCTGATTTTTATTGTGATTAATTTTATATCTTATTATAAGATGTCATTAGTACATCTGCGAGTTATAAAAATTAACAATATTGATGAAAATGCTTTTGTTTCAATTGAATTGCAAATGATCATTGTAGTTTGACTGTTAACGTCAATTGTCCCAACTGAAATGTTTGCAAATATATACAAACAAAAAAATAAAAAAAATTAAAATATACTCAAATTGTATATGAGATCTGTAAATATAAAAAATATTTTGATACCCAAACGTTCATTAATTTGGAAATTTGAAATAAAACACTTCAATAGCATTAATACAGCCTCAAAAATTGTTTATTTTATTTACCTGTCCGTTTCACTCTTTTTATATTTCAATACACAACTAAAAAATTAATAATGTGAACTTGTAAAAACTGTCATGTGTTTTGACCAAATTAAACAAATGATGTGCAGATGACATTTTTGTCTTACTAAACAATCGATTACACTGCAAAAGTAGTCAAGAAAGGCTGATATTAAAAATTACATGATTTATCGATTAGACTGCAAATGTATTTTATTTTAATTTTACGTTTCCGATTATATCTCTTATAAAATTAAAAATAATAATGAACATCCTGATGAAACACAATGATCCATAATATCTAGTTTTTGCTCTTATCTCATTTTTCAATAATCTCTCAGCCAAAAAGATGATATTTGCAATTGTTTAATAATTGTGACACAGTGATGTATTAATCATTATTTATAACAGATCTTTTGTAATCAGACTATAGCAGATCAGTGTAGATACATCCTGTTAAGTAGATAATATATACGATATAAGTACACTGTTGTATTGATATGTTAAATATATTAGAAATAACACTTATTATATTGAAATCAAATCAAAAATGCCTCCATTCAAATAATTCCAGCGTAACACTAAGAAAAACAGTGCTCCAAAACTGGTTTTTAAAAGTTCATTTATTGTAAAATGTTGAACAGTTTTCAATTTCATGTGTTCGCTCCGATATAAACGCTCCATTTTACATTTTTCAATTTCTCAAAAAGCATTATTGTTCAGGTTCATCCCTAATTTACCTACCAATTTTTCTCTATCATCTTATTTACCTCCACATCCTTTTCCCCGTATCCGAACCTACAGCAGTTTTGTATAAAGAAACCCTTTTCTAGTATTTGCGTAGTGCGTGCTCTTTTCTATAGTATCTATTCACTTTTTTTATCGTTAAGATTTAGGTTAGGTTTACATTAGGTTTTTATATTAGCATAAAATAATTAATTAAAGGTTTTTACTTGCCATTTTATCCTTTGCAAATTAAATTTATTTTAAATATTTAAGTCAGGTTAGTCTAAATTAGTGGTTGCCAAAGTACGGACCGCGGGCCAAATCCGGCCCGTTATAGCAATCCATCCGGCCCCGAGTGAAAATCGGAAAGTAATACAAATATTTAAAAAAAAATTGTTAAACCATTACTAAATCCAAATTTAATTTTTTGTAATATTATTATTAAATTTTCTAATATTAAAAATTTTTATACTTCCATATTACATATTTCGACTCTCTATAAAAAATTTAAATTGTAAATCCTGCATATGTATATAATAGGGTTGTTCGATAAATATCTAATATTCTGAATATCGATAAATATGTCAAAATTTATCGATAAATTTAATCGATATACTTCAATATAATAATTATCGATAATTATCGATATTTAGTTTCGATTATTTTTGGAATAAAACAAAAAAAAACTAATTTTTTAAACCAGAAGAGAAGATAAATGTCAAAAATAATAAGTTGAGTTAAAATTAATTTAATGTTAAATCAGATGTTGAAACTGAAATATGAAGATATGGAAACTGAAATATGAGATATGGAAACTGAAATATGAGATATGGAAACTGAAATATGAGATATGGATACTGAAACGTCTGCTGCGACAGTTTTAAAAAAAAATATGATACTTCAAATTGAAAAACGGTTTCAACTAATAGAAAAAGTTCACTTGTTAGCAATTTCATCACTTTTAGATCTTCGCTTTAAAAAAATACATTTCAAAGATATTATAAGTTGTACGAAAGCAATTAAATTAATAGACAAATTTTTAAAAACGAATTGGAAATGAAAAATCCGGAAAATAACCATGAACTGGAATTGTTACAACAAACTAGTGAAAATATTATCGAAACTGAAAATCAACTTAATTTATGGGGGTTTCATCAAAAGTTACTCAAAGTAGCAGAACAACCTTCTACAAATTTGTCTCAGCAGCAGGCAATGCATCCTGCATTATCGCAATATTTCGATCAACCACCAACATTAGATTTAAGTACCGATCCACTAACTCCCATTCCCAAATTCATCTTGAACTAAGTAAAATAGCAAAAAAATTTGTATCGATACCAGCGACATCCGTTCCAACACAACGACTTTTTTCAAGAGTTGGAAATATTATATTATCTCGCAACCGTTGCTCTCGGATAGATTAAATAAATTACTCTTTTTAAATTCATTGCCTTAATAAAGCAATTTAATTTTAAAAATTATATTATATGCTTTCATAATAATTTAATTTAAAACATCGGCCTTTTTTGAGGCCAGTCAATTTTGCATTGGATATACAATTGTATTTGTATTGTAATATAACTTGAATAAATGTTACTTTAATCTTTTTCAAAATAGGAAATTTGTGAAAATTAAAAACATAATAATAATGGAAATAAGAAAAATATAAATGTAGTTGAACAAGAATAATTTTGTTTAAGTAATTAAAAAACAAAGTTGTAAACACAATTCGGAAACATTATATATATTATTAAAAATTATTTACTCAAACAAACAACAACAAAAAATTTAATGTAATTTAGTAACTTAGTAATATTTTGAAAAAATAAAAAAATAGCCTCAAAAGACAACAAAAATTTAATTTAAATTAGTAAATAATATAATTTATATTATAAAATAAAAATAATATATTTATAAATAAATTAAAAATTAAAATAAACTCGTATCAAAATTTTAATATTTATTTTTCTATGGTTTTCTTTGTAATTAAATTAACTTATCGATATTAATTTATCGATATTTTTGAGTCCGATTATATCGGTAATCGATATTTTAACTTTCGATATTTATCGATAAAAAATATCGATAATTCCAAGGCCAGGAACATCCCTAGTATATAACGACACTAAAAACCTTATTAAAACTCATCCTATCAAAAAAATATATAATACCAATTTTAAGTAGGCCATGAAGTTAATTGCTATGAACTATGTTTAGTTTTTTTTTCGTATATGTTAGTCTTTGTTAATAATAAAAATTTAAATATATTTGTTTGTACTAATGTCGTCATCCAAAATAAGAAAAATTGATAGCGATTGTCAAATGTTTAACGAAAAATGGACAATAAAATATTTTGTTGTACAATTTAAAGATAAAATAATGTGTCTTATTTGCAAAGACGCAATTGCAGTTTTTAAAGAATATAATATGAATAGGCATTACACATCAAAGCATTTCGAGAAGTACTTAAAAATGATAGAGAATTAGGTAAAAAAGAAGTTGAAACTCTCAAAAAAACACTTTCAAATCAGCAAAATAATAAAGTTGATGTTGATGTATAACAAAGTTTTGATGTATAATCAAATATTGAAGCCAGTCTGGGCATATGGTATTCAAATATGGGGTTGTGCGAAACAACTTCATATTTAAACTATCCAAACGTTCCAAAATAAGGTACTACGCAACATAGTCAATGCTCCATGGTATGTTCCCAACGCCAATATTCATCGAGATCTGAAGATCTCATCTATAAAAGACGAAATAATGAAATGCGCTGCACGGCATAAAACTCGTCTGATCCAACATGTCAATACCGAAGCTTCTAGCTTAATTGACAATCAAAAAATGTAAATTAATGGTTAGTCTATAAGACTAGTTTTAATATTGCAATAATGATATGAGTTTTTAGTGGGTTAAACTCCCACAGTTCTTCAAACTGCCTTCCCCGGTAATAGGTAGTCCCTGAAGCCTCTTTCGATGATTTACTACTATCTGGAAAAAAAAAAAAAAAAAAAATCAGCAAAAAAAATTTAAACAAATGTCGAATCAAAATATTTCTTTAGTCCGAGCAAGTTATCATGTTGCTAAGTATATTGCTGACGTAGGGCGGCCATTTACAGACGGCGAATTTGTGAAGAAATGTGTATTGAAAATAGCAGAAGAAGTGTGTCCAGAAAAATTGAGTGCATTTAAAAATGTAAGTTTATCTGCAAACACAATAATGAAAAGAATTGAAGATATTGGTACCAGCGTTTTCTCACAGCTAAAAGAAAAAGCAAAAAAAATTTATATTTTTTTCAATTGCACTCGATGAAAGTACAGATGTGTCTGATACCGCTCAGCTTCTTATTTTTTCGAGCATTAAATGATGCTTTTCAGATAACAGAAGAATTAGCTGCTCTCAAGAGTCTTAAGGGAACAACCACTGGAGAGCATATTTTTCTTAAAGTTTCCGAAATAATGACAGAACTACAATTAAATTATAAACAGTTGATGTGTGTAACTACAGATGGTGCAAAAAATATGATTGGAGCAAATATAGGTCTCATTGGACGGCAATATCATAAGGAGTGTGAAACACTGGGGATACAGAAACCTATGCACCTACATTGTGTGGAAAAATATTAAATGTAAAATCTATTATGTCAGTGGTTATTTCAACAATTAATTTTATTCGGAGACATGGCTTGAATCATCGTCAATTCCAAGAATTTCTACTATCAATTAATGCTGAACATAGCGACGTTCTTTATCATAGCGAAGTTCACTGGTTGAGTAGAGGGAAAGTATTAAAACCTTCTTTTTGATCTTCGTCATGAAATTGACATTTTTATGCAGGAAAAACAAAAGCCTATTGCTGAATTATCAGATGATGCATGGTTATGTAAATTAGCTTTTTTTAACCAACATTACTGCACATATTAACGATCTGAATTATAAGCTCCAAAGTACAGGAAAATTACCATATTCATTATTTTATGATGTAAAATCTTTTTAAGTTAAATTGAAGTTATTTAGAAACCAGCTCGTCAATAAAAATATAGCACATTTTCAGTGCTGTTCAAAATTGTTGGAGACTCATGAATATACAATAATGTTTCCCCTTATGTAGAATTTTCAAAATCAATAGAATCACTGCAAAATGAATTTATTGTTAGATTTAGTGACTTTAAAAAAAGCGAAAAAAAATTTAATTTATTTCGAAATCCATTTGATGTAGAGGTGAATACTGTTGAAGAAAATATGCAACTAAAATTGATTGATTTGCAGAGTAACAACATTCTGAAGGATGTACATAAGGAAGGAAATTTGACTGAATTCTACCAAAATTTAGATGCCACTATATTTCCAAATCAATATTTGGAAGCACTTATATTTGCGAACAAACATTTTCTCGTATAAAATATATTAAAAATCAATTTCGTGAAAGATTGACTGATTCTCATTCTCAAGCAAATATAAACATTAATGTTTAGTTTTTAGTTTAGTTTTAAAATTCTTTATTCTCAAATTTACAATTAAAGTGCTTACAAATAAAGATCGATTTTTATATAAATTTTCTTTCCAAATAAGAGAATAGTTAGTGACACTTTTTATTAAGAAAATAGTGTTAAGCGCCACTTCAATAAAAATTTACAATTTGAAATTTACAAAATTTTTTATTGTGGGGTAACAATAAAGTATTAAAAATTTACCTTAAAAACTATTTTAACAATAGTTGGTAAGGCAAAGGATTTATTTGCAACATTTTTTACGAAATCCTTTACAAGAATGCCAGTCGTGCAATGGTCTGAAATTTGTAAGTCGAAATTGGCACTTTCACAAAAATTAACTGAAATATGAGTAAAACGAGCGAAAACGTGATCTAAACATGTTCCGGAAGTTGGCCTGGTTGGTGCGTTAATAAAAGAAAATAAGCCATATTCATACAACATAGTAAGATAAGAATCAACATCTACATTCACACTTAAAATATCTAAGTTAAAATCACCTAGTATAATAAGATTACCAGATTTTTCTTTAGCTAAAAAATTTGAAAAATCGTCGAGAAACATTTTAACATTAAAACTATGTAACCTATAAATACATAAAAACGTAAATTTGTAGCTGTTAATATCGCAAGTAATTTTTATAATATCAGTAGTTTTAAGATTAAAGCTAAAAGTTTCACAGTAATAATTACTTTTAACAAATACTCCAACTCCACCAGCCGAAAAAGAATCATTTGTAGTAGCATAAAAATTATAACCGGGTATTTTAAAATCATTTTTCTCATAATCATAAATCCAGATTTCAGAAACAAAAATAAAATCTGGAAAATTGACAAAGGCTTCAAGGTTTGAAACAAGTAAATCGAAATTCTGTCTTAAGCTTCTAATATTCTGATGTGCAACAAAAAAAGAATTGGAATCATATTTGAAAATATTATCACAATTCTTACTATTAATATTCATATCTAAATTGAAAATAGAATTATCGTTTGAAAGGTTGTAGTTAAGGTTCATTTAAAAATATTTCTTGTGAAATAAAAAGAATTAAATTAAATTTTATTTAGATCATCAAACGACCTTAAAACGATAACTTGACTATTTTCAATTTTTTTTATAAATATTTTACAGTCTCTATACCATAAATATTTATAGTTTTTTTCAATTTTAAGTTTTTTGGCCTCCCCAAATAGCGCTCTCGTATACTTAGTGAAGGCCTCATTGATATAAATATTAGCTGGTGCGATAGAAGAGTCACAACCACTAAATAATTTGGTATTAAGATATTTTTTCCTATGAGACTTTTCCTTTAAAATTTTTTTTTTGACATCATTATTGTGAAAGTGTACGCAAATTATATTCCTTGAGTTGGAAGTTGATGGTCCTTTATTTGATACATTGTTTTTCACATAACATTTTTGAATTTGTTCTTGAGAAATATTAAGCGCAAGTGCTTCAGAAAATATTTTATTAGTTATATCCTTTACGTTTGAATTACAAACATTCGGCACACCAGTTATTTCAATAGTATTATCCCTTTGTTTTTGATCAGCCCAGTTCAATCTGCTTTCGAGATAATTAATTTTATTTTTTAACATAGAATTTTCATCTCGTAGAGTTTTTATTGTACTGAGAAACTCTCTATTAATTTCTTCTAAACTGCTTAACTTATCGTAAATAAGTCGCATCGATAGTTCATTGTTATCTGGGAGAATTGACTCAGTAACAGCCATTCCAGATTTAGCTGGCAAATCAACAACTAGTGGTGACAGAGGTGGTGAATGCAAAGTAGACCCTCTTCTTAAACGGTTACAGGCACTACATTTATGTAAAATCTTGTTCAACTTCATGTATTTAAAATCTTTTTCGTTTAATTTTTCACACTGTAAATGATAAAAATTTTTGCAGTTACCACATTGAATGTTCAACTCATTACGCTTAACTTCTTTTTTGCACGAGCATAGAGAAGGCATTGTAGCAATAATTAAAGAACAAAAATAAATAAAATTAAAAAGTTCCAAAGCAAATTATAAATTTAGTTTTAATTTAACACTTAATAAGTTAAATTAATTGTGAATTAAAAGAAAATATACTTGTTTTTAGATAATTGTGAATTTTGATTATTGTGAATATTGTTATTTTGACACTCTGGGTTTAAAATGAATATCATCAACTAAAATTTACTGCAAAACCGCTTTCTTTGTTTTGGTAGTAGTTTCTTTTTAGCTGTTCTTCCGATAGGAACAATGAATTGCAAAATGTGATTTAAGCGGGCGCAATGACATTTACGATTTAAAATTTCTTTTGTTTGTTTTTTTTAGTAAAATGTTAATGATATTATTTTGTAAATGCAACTAAATCCCAGTTGCATAATTTTCATTAATGCCTTTTTTTAATTACTTTTTCAATAAAAATAAAAAAAAAATATAACTTATTAGTGTTATAAATTTATTTAAAAAATCTTGCATACAAAAATTTTTTTCTTCTATATTTAGTGCTTTTATTTTTGGCCCAGTTCATTCAGTTCAAAACTTTGGCGACCACTGGTCTAAATAATTACAAATCAAAGGTTGTAAATATTTTAATGAAGTTCTTGAAATATAGAATTATGAAAATACGAAAATACGAAATGAATATGAAAATACCATATTGTACAAATACATTAAGGCAATAAATAAAATAATATTAACTTTTTTGACAATACTACCAAGCTTTTAATGGTATTTTCAAAGAACATTTAGACAAGGTTTAACACTTTGCTTTTGTATGAAAGCTTAAACAATTATTTCGATTAAACCAGGAACAAAATAAGTAGAAAATAATTAATTGTAACTTTATTTTACTGTAACTTTATTGTAAGTGGGATTCCAGATAACAGTAATAAATTATCAAAAATATATTTAGTTTCACACTAAAAATATTTCAATTTTAATTAATAGTTGCACTTTCATACGTAGTATACCAGATTTCTAAAGTTCTAACACTTACATTTAAAATTAAATTTTATCGAAATCAGTCACTGTATACTATTTCTTTTGTATTCATCGGATTTATAAATTCATAGAGCTTACATTTCTTTTCACGTTTTATAAGGATATCAATTTTCTAAAAAATCTTATCAATTTGATGACATTTTTTTTTTCTTTAATACATCCAAGCGGAAGTAAGAATTGCTACAATCAGTTTTCAAAAGTCATTGTTTCATTTTCAATACCTTCCAGCTTATGATTTATTCACATTGTATTGCATAGATAATGTTTAGTTGAACAAGTAGTATAACAGTAATCAATTATGCAATTATATCCTTTTTGAATTGTGAGTTTTTACAACACATCAAATAAATTTATATTTTGTTCTGATTCTATGTAGTAAATAATAAAAAGTTGTAAACTTTGAAGATAGCTATTTTTTTTTTTTTGTGTTAAATCTCCTCAAACACATCATAATACTCAGTGAGAAGTCATCCGCATCAAAAATAATAAAAAATGGTCATTCTTTAAAGCATTCAACAGAGTTTTATCTTCTTAAATAAATTGTTATCGTCAATTTAAAAATTTATTTTCTGTTTTTGTTTTTTTGTTTTGTTCTTTCTTTATAAAAAATACCCTTTACTAAGATTAATGTTTATAACTCTTGTCACTACTATTATTATACAGCTATTATAAAGTGTAAATGTATTTTATAAAATAGATAGATACTAATATGGTATAAGTGTTTTTCAAAAATTCAATAAATAAGAAAATTTTTTTTAACGACTTAATGTTTTTCGTTTGAAATTTAAACAAAACAAAAAAATGGAGTTAGTAATTTTTGCAAAAGCAGAAAGAAAAATAAATAGATACTATTTAATTGGTTAAATCTGAATGAGTTAATGTAGTTTGGATTTAATATCTATGTACACTGAAAAATTTTTTAGTGTTAAATTAATAAAAATGTTTTTAAAATACGTCCAATAACAAATCGTTATTAAATTAATCACCAGTTTATAACAATTTAGAGAAAAAAGAGAGAGCATAAAAATGATTATGAATTTATTTTAACAACAAAATTGTTGATTAAACAACCTGAGTTTTTAATTTAACAATAGAAGTTGTCAACTTAACAAGAAGCATTATCTATTTAATAACTAAGACTGTGAATTTAATAAACATTACTGTAAATATAATAATAAAATTGTTATTTTAAGTATCAAAGGTTTTCAATTCAACAGTAGAAGTTGTCAAATTAACAAGAAGAGTTATCTATTTAATAACTAAAATTGTGGATTTAAAAAACATTATTGTAAATATAACAATGAATCTGTTGGTTTAGCAGCATGAGCTCTTATTTTAATAGCAGATTATTGTTATATTGACAATATTCTGCTATTAATATTACAAACCGTTGCTATTTTAAAAATAAGATGCCCTAACAAAAAACACAAATAATTTATTCATAAACGGATCTAATCTTCAACATCAACAAAGAAAAATTAATAATAATTTATTACAGTTTATTATAACAGTTATATAGTAATAAATTTACAGTTTTTTATAACAGTTTTTTTTTAAATGTCTAAAATGAAACATAATGCATTATATTTTTAATTCAAAATTACTTTTTCTTATTTGCTAATAATTTTTATATACATAAAACACATTTCTTTATGGTCATCTACAGTTCCTGTTACAAGTATATTAACGGGGTTGAATTAGCAGATATTTTTTAATCCGATTCGTTAACAATTTCTTCCAGCTATTGAACTGTGTTGCCAATAATTACCAAATAATTTTGTGAATCGCGAAACGATATTTTATTGTATAGTTCTTATTTGCCACAGTAAGAACAATTTTTGTTGTGAGTACTAGTATGTGGTGCAATAAGTAAAACGTTGTTAATAATAATCCCATCTGTAATTAAATAAAAGGAAATAAAGTAAATATATAATTATAATTGACAAGCATTTAAGGACCTGCGCAGTAGACACCTTTTCATTTTGTTTCGCTTCTCTTTAATGAACTTCTAATATATAAATAAGTGTTGTATATAAAACAATAATGCGCACACAGTTGAAAAATGTTTACTCATATGGTTTTATTATTCAGCAAATACAATATGCATATTATAATGTTAGTTCTTATTAAAATAAAAACAAAAACAAACAAATCAATTATTATAAAATTTTTTGCAGTGAACATAATGTACATTATGTACATAATGTCAAATAAAAAAAAATAAACAATTAACCTGAAATAAAAAATATAAAAACAACAAAAACAAAAAAAATCAGTTGAATTGTACATGATATGACTGGCAAATTCATCTTTATATAATACAGTTATAGCATCTATAATTATAATTGATAAGCATTTAAGGACCTGCGCAGTTTATTATATTTTGCTCCTCCTTAATGAACTTTTAATATGTAAATAAGTTGTATATACGACCGAAATGCGCATACAGGTCAAAAAAATTTCTATTTGGTTTTATAACATTCAAACTTTTAAATACCATTTTGTGTCATTCAACATATTATTATTTGTGTACATAATTAAAGGAAATTTATTTTATTAATTTTTTTAAGTAACTGATGTCTCGAATTATTGTTTTCAATATTTGGGTCATTTGTAGTAATCATATAGTTTTGGTTAAAAATATATCTCTTTAATTACAAAAATATTTTATTTTTAGTGATTTTATCCATTATTTGCCACGGACTATAGGGAATATATCGAAACGAAACAGTATATGAGGGAGCAGTATTTATATTTCCTAAATAACACTTACTTACCTCTAATTTTTTATGAAAAGATGAGTGGTTTCTACTATAATGTGCGAAGTGTATGTAACTACGTAAATTACTGTTCTGTTAAAAACTTTAAATTTGGCTTCAACTTAAATTATAATTATTCAGCAGGGGCCTCTAGTTTACTTTATATTATACAAAACAAGAAGATTAATTTTAATAGATGTACCTATTATTATATTATTTATATAAATTAAAACCACATAAAAGATTATCATATTTAAATAAACTTATTTTTGTTAAACACTTAATGTATTTTTAAACACTGCAATGTATTTTTAATTTATATTCATAAAAAAATCTTACTATGTGTTACTTTATCAGCTGCAATAAAACCAGTCATTGATTTAACGAATCATTTTTTAATTTCGTCTTTAGATATTGATGAATGATGAGATGATTGATGATTATAATTTAATTAATCTAAAACAAAAAAAAATTCGTTAAGTTAATTACTTAGCGTATAATTAATGTAAAAAAATTAATTACTTTGAACTTATTAAGTTCAACTCGGTGTGCTATTGAAATACCAACTATATTTATTCTTCTACACAATATAATTTAAATATTAATCATTGCACTATTTCACCTAATTAATATAAAATAAAACTAGAACTAGAACATCTAGAAATTTCCTTAAATTTATTCCAATTATGTGTTAATTCAATAATTACTTTTTAAGATATTTATAAATATATTAAATAAGTATTTTTTATTCAATATTTATTTATTATTTTTTACACATTTTTATTCACTTTTAAATTAATTTTAGCAAAACGTTATTTTTATATTGCGATTGCTTTTGAACTGAATAAGAATTTATAAATTTGAAAACATTTTTTCCCATTTTAAGAAATGTTTTTTAAATTAATGGTAAAAATTATTAAAAATACAACTTACTATTATTTTAATAACAATTTTTATTTTTTTTTAGTAATTTCGACTTTAATAATATCAAAATACAATTTTGACATTATTTTGATGATTTTGATTATTGAATTAATAACAAAAGTTTTCTTTTTAATTACAAATTTTAACAATTTTTTCTATTATAACGACAACGATTCTCTAGCAACAAAAAATATTAAATTCACAATTATGTTATAATTTTAATAACCAAAACTGTTATTTGAACAATTTTTGCTATTGAAATTATTGTAGGTACAATTTTTAGTATTTTTTTTTGTTAAAAAATCATTTTTGTTATTATTTTAATAAAAAATACTATTAATTTAACAAATATTGTTATTGACATTTTTTATAACTGATTCCACAATCGATTTATTGAAAAAACAGTAAAAAAATTTTCAGTGTACTGTTACTTTATTTATACTGTGCAAAGATTGGGGAAGCATTATTAACTTAGTTCTTCTGTTTAGTTATACTAGATACTAGAGCTGTACAGAGTTTACAATATTCGTACTGAATTATAGGTATATTAGATCCAGACTGGGAATGTTTGAAGAAATTATTTTGGTATAGGTTTTTGGTTTATGAAATTTAAAATACAGCTTCCACGCTCATTAACACCTCTATTTCCATGAGATTGGGATGCCAAACATAAATAAAATAATAATGTAAAAATACAAATTTTTAAAATATATTTTTATCGAAACCAAACTAGCTAGCCCCCTAAAAAGTAGGAAATAAAACTAGTGGTGGATGTTGAGCATCTAGAACTACTATAAGATAAAACACAAAAGTATATAATGAATCTTGCTGGAATATTGTTAATGGACATTTTTAATATTTGCCGCTTGAAAAAAATCACGAATATTAAAAGAACATCACAAAGCGTTTCCAAATTCCCATTAACAATATCCCACAAAATTCATTATATACTTTTGTGTTTTAAGTGAAACCTATAGGTATTATAATTTCAGAAAGAGTATATAAGTGTAAAATTTTCTGTCTATAGCACAATTGGTTTTCGAAATATGACTTAGCCGTGCTAGAAGTTGTTCAGCAGTAACCCGAAACAGTCCAAATTTTTGAAATCGGTAGAAAGCGTATTCCTTTATTTGTAAAAGAGTATCTGAGTTTAAATTTTCATGCCTGTATTATAATTTGATTTCAAATATGCCTGAGAGGTGCTAGGAGTTGTTCGGCAACAACCCGAACCAGTCCACATTTTCGAAATCGGTAACACTCGTATTTCTTTATTTGTCAAAAAGTATCTAAGTGTAAATTTTCATGCTTGTAATACAATTGGTTTTCAAAAATGCTGACACGTGCTAACTGATAATTGTTGTTCGGCAGTAACCCAAACCAGTCCACATTTTCGAAATCGGTAAAAGTCGTATTTCTTTATTTGTGAAAGAGTTTCTAAGTAAAAATTCTCATGCCGTAACACAATTGGTTTTTGAAATATGCCTGAGACGTACTAGGAGTTGCACGGCAGCAACCCGAGCCTGTCATTTGATAGCTTTGTAAAGTATCGTGTCCGGTTGCTTTTTTCATCATGAGTAACTGTGCAAAATTTCAGAACTCTATCTTTAAATTTTTTAAACAAAATTATTCTTTTTCTTTTTGCGTTTGGTTTTAATATTAACAAAAAATGCCAACCTACCTACCAAACATATATATATACATATATATATACATATATACATATATACATATATATATATATATACATATATACATATATACATATATACATATATAAATATATACATATATACATATATACATATATACATATATACATATATACATATATACATATATACATATATACATATATACATATATACATATATACATATATACATATATACATATATACATATATACATATATACATATATACATATATACATATATACATATATACATATATACATATATACATATATACATATATACATATATACATATATACATATATACATATATACTTATATACATATATATATATATATATATATACATATATACATATATACATATATACTTATATACATATATACATATATACATATATACATATATACATATATACATATATACATATATACATATATACATATATATATATAGACCCTGGCAAGTTAATATAAAAGTATATAAAATAGCATTCATTTGATTTCAAATCATAAATAGTCAATCTAAGTTGAAACATTTCTTTTAGGTATTCGAAACACGGGTCTGTAAATCATATACTGCAACTAATGCTTTGGAATTTTACTTATCAGTTTTTGTTTTCTTCTCTTAACAATTCTTTTTCTATTAAATGGTGATCATACACAAATTTCACTTTATCTTATAGGATGAATATAAGATATATAGGAATATAAAATGAATATAATGTCAAAGTATGGTACCCAGCATTTCCTGCAAAACACTTCCTTAAAACCCTTTATTGTATGATTTTCTCTTTTTCATTAAAAAAAATATTTTTGAATAGAATTCCTCATTTTAGAAACTTAATTTGAAGCTTTTTAAATTTGGGGCCTTAGAACGGAGTGTAGACCGAATTTTTGGGTATGATGCATATATGCTACAATATGCGTTTGAGAACATTAACTTTAGTTTTATTTACACTACAATTTTTTTTATTTTAAAAACGTTCTTTTGTAAAAAACTAATATAATTTTTACATCTTTGTCAGATGGTAGCTTACAATTTGGCATTTTGTTTAGTTGTATAGTTCCGAGACTGTATATTCCCGCTTTAGCTAGCTCTATAGCCAATGGAATTGTTGTGTAAAATCTATCCAAGTAAATTTTATGAGCGACATGTTTTGGCACTATTCGTGTAAGTTTAATTACAACATTTGCACTTGCTCCTAGATGGGGTTCACCATCAAAAATGTTATTAATTTCTTTTTTTCCAGTATAAATTTCAAAATTAAATTTTCACTTAAGAGAAAAATTTTATATCCCCACTTATGCATATATATTTGATACGTACACAACTGATGACATTATGCATATATATACCTAAGTATTTTTCTAGAAGATTTTGTGTTACAGATAGTTGATTATTCACATCAATTTCGCTAGAGTATTGTGAAGACTCTTCTGCTATTTTTATTAGTAAATTTTCGAGCAAAAAATGCTAACAGCGTTGAGAGATTCATCACTACATCTGGTAAGATTGTAAATCCCGTTTCTTCCATATAGTCATTTGGTATTTTTTTTTTTAGAGAATTGTATTCAAATACCAAATCTCTACTTCTGGATGTTGACGGTTGTGGATCTATTTCTGCTTCTATCTCCTGAAAATTAGTATCTTCCTGTTCGAATGATCTTATAATTTCTAAACTATTTTCGAAGATGTCGTCATCATCTTTTTCAAATTGATTTTCACTGCAAGACCAATTATTCATTGCTTCTTCAATTTCCTCATTTGTTAGCATTTTACTAATTTTTCTAAAGTTATAAATGAATTTATATATAGTTAAAATGGTTCTGGAATCAGGATAAAATATAATTATTATTTTACCTATTTTATTCTTTTGCTCACTTTTAGTTTATTTCGAGAGATAAAAATAATTAAATAAAAACTTTATTTTACTAAGGTTAAAACTTGTTATATTGCACTTTCAAACTCAACTGATGCATAAGAATTATGTAAAACATTCTTATGTAACAAGAATCAACAACGCAATTTATTTAGTTACTTACAAAATATAAATAGCAGTATTCATACATATATTCATAAATACTCTAAAAATTTACTTTTTTACACTTGTGAAAACAAAAAAGGGGAATAAATAGGGTTTTACGCAAAAACATTTAAAAACACCTAAAAAACAAAAAAAAAAAAATTTTAAATTCTTAAAATTATTATTTTTAATGTGTTAACGAACACACGATGTAGGATATGCATCATACCTAAAATATCACTTATCTGCAAAGTTTAAAATGGGAATCCTAAATAAATATACAAAATATATAAATACTTACTTACTTACTTGTTGGGCGCTACAGACCTTGAAGGTCCTGGGCCTGGCGCAAAATTGTCCTCCACTGATTTCGGTCACGAGCGGAATCTCTCCAGTTGGTGATTTGTAGTTTTTTCACATCTGCCGATACTTCATCTCTCCAACGAAGGTGTGGCCTCCCTCGACGACGCGTTCCCTGGGGTTTGGATTCGAAGAGTTTCCTAGCCGGAGCATTTTCATCCATACGCTCTACATGGCCTAGCCAATGAAGCCGTCTTATTCTGACTTTTTTAGCTAGGTCCATGTCGTTGTACAGCTGGTATAGTTCGGCATTGTATCTTCTTCTCCAAACCCCTTCGTCAGACACAGGACCATAAATGCGACGAAGAATTTTTCTCTCGAAGATACCAAGTGCATGCTCGCTTGCTTTTGGTAATGTCCACGATTCAGAACCATATAGCAGCACCGGAAGGATGAGCGTTTTGTATAATTGTGCCTTGGTATTTTGGGATAGGAGCTTTGAACCCAGTTGTTTCGACAAACCGAAGTAGCAACGGTTTGCAAGGGTAATTCTTCGCCTTACTTCAACATCGATGTTATTGATGGAGTTGATGTTGGTTCCAAGGTAGATAAACTCCTGAACTACCTCAAAATTATATGAGCCGACAGTGATGTTGTGTCCTATATGATGTTGTGAGGACATTTTATTTGTCGACAGCATATATTTTGTTTTGCTCTCATTTATGAGAAGACCCGCTTTACCTGCTTCCTCTTCAATCTGTGTAAAGGCTTCGATGACTGCTCGTCGTGATGTTCCGATAATATCGACGTCATCAGCGAAACCCAGGAGCTGCACCGATTTGTAAAATATAGTGCCCTGCGTGTTCACACCGGAACGTCGCACTATATGTTCCAACACCAGATTAAAGAAATTACATGACAGCGCATCGCCTTGTCGAAATCCGGAGCACGTTCGAAATGAATCAGAAATGTGCCTCCCAATCACCACAGCACACCGGGTGTTTTCCAGGGTCATTTTTGACAAACGGATAAGCTTGGCTGGGAAACCAAATTCCGACATTGATTCGTAAAGCACTGATCGATGTATGCTGTCATAGGCAGATTTAAAATCGATAAAAAGATGGTGCGTATCGATTTGAAATTCGAGGGCCTTCTCCAGGATCTGCCTTAATGCGAACACCTGGTCGGTGGTTGATTTACCAGGACGGAAGCCGCACTGATAGTTTCCTATCACAGCGTTACAATGGGGCTTCAAACGTTCGCACAGAATATTGGAAAGGATCTTATACGCAACGTTTAATAGGGATATTCCTCTATAGTTGGCGCAGGACATGGAATCGCCCTTTTTGAATATAGGAGATATTGAACTTAAATTCCAGTCATCAGGCATGCTCTCCTCGATCCAGATTTGTTTGATGATTTGGTGCATGAATTCAATCATCACTTCACCTCCTGCCTTAAAAAGTTCAGCTGGCAGGTTATCTTGTCCAGCAGCTTTGTTGTTCTTTAATTTTCGGATGGCTGCTTCCACTTCTGCAGGACTGGGTGTATCTGTATCTTCGGAGTTGACTGGGTTAGGGCGAGGCGTATCTGTGTTTTCTATGTTTGCGCCATTCAGCAGGTTTTTAAAATGCTGTTTCCATGTCTCTAATATCCCTTGCGTATCGGTTACCAAATTTCCCGAATCATCCCTCAGCGCGTGTGTACGGGGCTTGAAACCAGCTGCAATCTGCTTGGCTTTTTTATAAAAGCTCCGTACTTCGCCTCTGTCTCGGTTTGATTCTATATCCAAAAGTTGAGACTTTTCGAATAAACGTTTTTTGCGCCTTAAAATTTTCTTCTCGTCTCTTCTTTTCGCTCTATACTCTTCTTGAGCTGCTCTTGTTTTACGTTGCAGCGCTTTCCTATAGGCCTCATTTTTCTCTACCGTCTTTGCTAAACATTCATCGTCGTACCATGGGTTTCTCACGCGAGGTGTTTCAAAACCCACGGTATGTGTAGCAGCCATCGTGATGATGTTTGCGCATTGTTTCCATTTTCCGTTGACGGAGAGATTATGTTGTAGAGGTGTGGTATTGAGTATATTACTTAATCGCTCCTTGTATGCTAAGGCTATCTCAGGTGTTTGGAGTCTTCCAATGTTAAACTTCCTATTATGGCTGGTGCGTCCTTTTTTAACATTGGAAATTCGTGCTCTGAACTGGGCGACAACTAGGAAGTGGTCAGAGTCGATGTTAGCTCCTCGATAGGTACGTACATCCGACACACTGGTAGCATGTCGGGCGTCAATCATAATGTGGTCAATTTGATTCGATGTACGTCCATCCGGAGATAGCCAGGTAGCTTTGTGGATATTTTTATGGGGGAAATTTGTGCTACTTATAACCATATTACGAGCTGCTGCAAAATCGATTGTTCGGTATCCATTATCTGTGGTGGTGGGGTGAAGACTATGGTTACCAACAGTTTTGCCGAAAATTCCTTCCTTACCGATTTTAGCATTGAAGTCTCCAAGCACGATTTTCGCATCGTACTCAGGACAGGACCCATATGTTTTATCTAAGATGTCGTAGAATTCATCCTTCATTGAGTCCTCCGCTTCGTCGGTTGGTGCGTGCACACATATTAAGCTGATGTTGAAGAATTTGCCTTTGATACGGATGACGGCTAGACGTTCATTAACCGGTGTAAAATCAATGACGTTTCCTCTAAGCCGTTTTCCCACTACGAATCCGCATCCAAATATGTGATGTTTTTCGTGGCAGCTGTAATATATATCGCATGTTCGTTTTTTTAACATGCCAGATCCTTTCCATCGGATTTCCTGTATCGCAGTAATGTCTGATTTATACTGCGAGAGAATATTTTCAATTTTGTTAGATGCAGCTGGATGATAGAGTGTTCTTACATTCCAACTGCAAATTCTTAAATCGGAGTCCTTTAAACGTTTGCCGGGTCTGTTTCCAATAATTTCGATCGTATCCGAGGCTTCAATTGCGTCTCTCAAAACTATGTAATTTTTACGGGTAAGGGAGTCAGCCTTACGCCAACCTCAAAATTTGAGGATTTTGGCGCACTTACAATTTTGGCCTGCTTACTAGCGGATGCTATGTAAAACAGTTCCCAGGGGTCACCACGTGGAGGTAGTGTAAGCACTTGAATAGGAACTCGACAGTTGCGCATCTGGGTCAGCGACCGATCAAATGTTTCCCTGTCGATCCCAAACCAGACCCCTAAAAATATATATATAAATAAGAGACACAAATATGAGGTAGGTATAAGGTAGTTTTACACATATTATTATCTCAATGAAAAATACCGTTTTAGCTTATTGCGCACTTTCATTTTTTTGATCTTTAATGAACCAAATCCTTCGCACATATCTTGGGAAAAACAAAAAAATACCAAAAATACGATTAAGTACTTTAATACCTAAAAATATAATGTTAAAAGATGTAATTTTGATTTTTGGTTTGGAAAATATAGCAAAAAGCAAAGTATGATGCATATATGCTACAGTATGCAATTAAGGGGTTTAAAACACTATTAACGACCTTATTCACTTCATAAAAGTTTCGGAATCCTATTTAAAATCATGTTTAGATCTGTATTTATTACATTTAAATAAAAAAAAATCAAGGTGGATGATTTGCTTTATAAATTTCTAACACATTGTATCATAAATTATTATAAAAATTATTTAATATTTGTTCAGTTTCCTTAAATTAATGATTATTATTTTTAATAATATCTAATATTCAATTTTATTCTTCTTATTCTTAATTAGTTTTTATTTTCATTAAATCCCACAACAGGCCCATAAAATTGAAAATCATTCACTAATAACCAATGTTCATTATTCATCTATTATTATTTAGATTCCAATTTATATACATATGTTAAAGGTATGTATAACCCTCTCGACAAATCAAATATTTTGGAATATAATTATGTATAGTATCGTATCGTATGTACTTGATTACATGTTGTATCGATTTTATAAATAAATTTAAGGGTAGTTTTTCGATGTTGTGGTGTTGCTATTTGAAGGAAAATATTTAAAAAATCGAGACAATAAAATCAATAAAACAATAGTTTTGAATTTTTTAAATTAAAAATTTGGTTTAATAAAATTTTACTCAATCGATCAGCGACATTTTACAAAATTATATTATATATATATATTTTTACTGTTATATTTCTGAATTAATATTATAAGTTTTTATTTCGAGTTTCAGTTGATGTAATAACATCTAATAAACTGTATTGAAGTGTTGTTTGACTGTGTTGAATGAATACCAACATCATCATCATCATGACTACTCATCATTATCGTCATCATTAATCAGATGTTATTCCATAAATTGAAATTAATGATGGGGTTTCACAATGCTTTATCATTTTGTCAACTCTTTGTCTAACTTTGGCTTTTCTGAGGGAGATGTTGTATCTTCGTAGGACCAAATGACCATATCCCAGGGAAAGATCATCCAAAAATATATATCTTTAGTGGTGCATTTTATCCATTAAGGACGAAAAGGACATTTGAACAGTATCCTTTTTGTTTTGAGGTTTTTGTGTAAAAACTCTTATAACTGTTGATCTATTAGATAAAATATATATATTCTAGAAAGATAGCGGTCTGGACCATATTTTAAAATTGATTTGATGCTGATTGGTGCTGCCTTTATTTGAGAAGGTATTGTAGTTAAAAAATTTAAAAAAAAAAAAGTAGAAAATTTAAAAAAAAAAACAATTTTTATTTTTTTTCTTGAAAAAGCAAATACCTCAAGATTTTTGCACAAAACCCCCTCAATATTTATAGTCTGTTGGAAAGAATCTTCGAATAGTTTAGAAGGTATCAGCATTTATTAAAGAAAAATTGTTTTTTTTTTACCCTTTTTCTGAATAAACCTAGGAATGTACCTTTACGAAATAATAATCTTCTAAAGTAAATGTTACACCAGCTTTTTACATTACTTTGTAAAAAAGGTGCAACAATATTTTTTTTTATATAAAAATACTAGAATATATATGTGAATATATATATATATATATCTAATAGATTAACAGATATAATCAAAACAACAAGGATACTTTCAAGTCCTTAAAGGACAAGATGCGCTACTAAAGATATATATTTTTGGAAAGCTAGCAATTCTAGCTATCATCATGATATGGTATTTGGGTTCTACGCCAATACAACATCTCCCTCAGAATCCCCTTCATTTTAATTAACGATCTCCTTCAAACAACTTTCAACCCGATCCATAGTTTTGCAGTTGATAGCTCTCATGTAGCTACTATTAAATAAATCTAATGCTACAGCTGCATCAGTTTATGCTAAAAAACAATAACCATGACTTAGACAAAATTTCCGATTAGGGCAAAGCAAATACAGTTGGGTTTAACACTTCCAAACCTGAAAGGTGTTTAGTTACGTCAAAATAACACTAATAAAAAATGGAGTAAATATAATTATCACATATGGGTAGTCTTAAGACTTCTCTAAGCTTTCTTGACAGAATCAAAAACTGGTGCCATTCGACTCATCAATAATGTAAGAGTTTCATCAACACTTTGCTCCAACTATTAGATAAATATCTTGTGGTAGAAGGCAAATGCTTGGAAGAACTTAAATCACTACTTTCGCTCTTAAGCACTTCCGTTAATTTACCCCAACACCGTGGAAATATCAAGATGGTTCAAATTTGATTATAGGAATTCGTTTGTATTCAGAACTTCTAGAATGTTGAATAAAGTATTCCCAAGAAGTGATAAATTTTAATGTATTTGATTTGGAAAAATTCAAGGTTAACATACTTCGCAAATCCCAACCTTCCTACTGCTTCTTTATAATCACTTTTTGCTCTAACTATATCCCTTCTCTTTTCCAAAAACAACGGTACGACAGTTTAAAGATCTCTCTGATCTAAGTTTATGCTAATAATAGTCGTTTTCGTTTTTGAAATTAGAACATTTTAAGATCTAAGACACAACATTTTTAGATCATTCTTTATTAGATCTAACAGTTATTAGACAGATCGTACAGTAATTAGACGAACAGTTTGATTAAAATGAGCACACTCTGAGCAGAGCATGTACAAATACGCTTCGAGCGTTTAGATTGAATAAAAGTACACGATTTGAGTAAACTTTATTTTATTATTGTTTCAAATTGTCGATAATCGGGTTTGAGCTTTAAATTTTGAAATAAACAAAAGTTTACGATTTACAAAAAAAATGATTCAGTTTTTAACAATAATTAGAGAAACTCTTACTTTGCTGCTCATTGAAAGTTATTCAGAAGATGACATAATATAATATGAAAATAATGGTGATGTGCAAATAATAAGTAATCATGATATAAAATATTGTGCCAAGAAGGTTTTCCAATAAAACTTTTAATTTGTACAAAAAATCAAATCAAATACTTGCACTCAATGGAGTAGTATAGTATTTGAATTTTACTCAATTCTGTTCTAAGTCTATGTGAATACTATAACTATACTTTTACACAGAGATTTGGAATACACAAAAACATGCACAATAGCTTTTCTTTTGTATGGTATTTTTTACTAATTCCTCTTAAATGTGGAAAACTATATCTAGTCTATATGCAGAATACTTCGCCTTCACAATGAATAGTTCCATTTTATTTTTGGTGATATCCAAAAGTCTAAACTTATTTTTATCATTTGTTTTATCCCTGAATAATGTCAAAAAATCCAGAAAGCATTTTTTGCCTTCGTCGGGAATCGAACGTCTTGAAACGGTGCGTCTTACCATATCTTACCTATCCCAGACAAGTGGTTTATAAGCATTAACCTTTCCTCTGTGCATAGCTTTTTGATTGTAGTTTGTTCACTGGGGTCAATCTGACCCCATATGCATTTTCATATATTTTATATAAAAAATTTGAAATTATTTTTAATTTTTTTTTTTAGCATTGATATTGTATTTACAAAATGAAGCAAAAGAAATATAATTAAGATAAAACTAAACAAAACTTAAGTACAAAATTAAATTTAATCAAAACAAAAATCAAGAAAAATATCCTAACCTTAAACATGGTTCGATGTTGGAAACTGGATTTCTTCCTGGGAGGAATCTATCATTTCTTCGTTGATGCAGTTTATGCAGATAATTTTTTAATGTGCTGCACAAGATACTTCTTTCCAAATTCAATATAATGTTCGTGTTTCAACTTCAGCAGATCGATGACAAATATGACATCGTTGACGTTCACTGGCTGTATTCATAGCAATTTTTTCGTTTGTTGTAACGTGTCTTAGGTTCATTACTTTATACCTTATCTTCTTCAGAGCGATTTTAATATTTTTTTGTTCTGCTCTAGGGTTCGATAGGCGACTTATATATTGTTTTGCACCAAGTTGCATAGCCAACTCCTTTAACAACAATTTACATTGAGACAATATCGGCTGGTTGAATAGTTGAGGGCTTGCAATTTTATACAAATTAAACGCTGCAACACCAGCGATGTCGATCATATTAAAAAAAAAAATAAAACCATTGGCCATCGTTTAGTCTTCCTTTTGTACGTGTATGTTCTTACAATTTGTCTAGTGTATCAACTGCGCCTTTAACTAAATTGTAATCCAATATGATATTGGGTTTATTTGAACCAGAGTCAACTCCTTCATCATTATGCAAAATTGATATTAAAAAGACGTTCTTATTTGGCTTTGGAATGTAGCTTACCAAGATAAGATTATCGTCAAAACAAAACTTTAAAGAAATCACATCTCTCATCTTTTCTTGATTTCTGCTTTTCTGGTAAATTCTTTTGACAGGTTAGGTTTATTGGAACTTATATATTGTGGTTTTTTTTCTTAATAGCTGTCCAACTGACATACAGCTTGTGAAGAAGTTATCCATGGTTATAGTTCGACTTTTGTTAACGTATGGTTCAGATAAACGATGAAATAAATGCAATGCATAATCAGTTAAACGTGGCTCTAAATGATCAAAATAAAAATAACTTTTGTAATATTAATTTCTTTCTATACATTATGAATTTTCATATAAAATACATGTATTATATGCGTATAGTTTTCTTCAAACGGCGACAAATACTTAATATACAATCAAATTTGATCCCGTTTTTTTATTTTGAGTTTAGAAATTACTAATTCAGGCTTTCATAGACTCGTTGATTGACTTAATTGACGCGAAATAAGTTTTTTTTATTTTAAAATCGATTGCACAGAGGAATGGACAGAGGAGAGATTAAAGATCCCCTATGCTAGCACGCATCTGCTCATAAGCATAAAAATATTTATAAAAACGAAATTGATATTTTATTTAACACAATACTACATCTAAATTCAATAATAAAATATGTGAAAATATTTGAAAAGCAAAAATAAATAAAAATAAAATAAAAATCGAATATTTTAATTTTCCGCAGCATCTGTTATAACAGTAAATTATTGTTAGTACCAATTTTCTCACGAATTTTCCTACAAAATTTTTATTTTACTACAACCTATCTAAAACACACCTATTATTAGTTCGATTTAAAGCTGTTGTCTACTTAGGTATTATATATACAATCACAAGAGAAATGAAGTGTTAACAGAATTAACAGAAAATATTCGAAAGATTTCTCAGAAAATAAATTTAATAAATTTTTACTAAAAAAAAAACAAAAAATTCTTACCTTACAATTTTACTGAAATTTTAATGAAATGAAAATTCTTCGAGAATCACCTAATTATTAGTGATATTCATTCAAATCACTTCTAATCAGAAAATAATTTGCTTTGGAAGAATTTAAAAAAAAAAAAAAACAAAACAAAAATATAATAATGGAAAAATGAATAATAAGGACGATTATACGAAAAAAAAAAAAAAACTTTTCCAGACTATGTAGACCTGTGTCTAAAATTAAAAATTCTAGATTAACAAAAAACAAAAAAACAAAATCACAAAAACAGAATAAGGAAAAACCTCCTTGAAACTTATTCAATAGGGATTTCTCACTTTTTATTCTGTTCTGAATATAAACTTGTATATAGAGTGTGTATAAGCATAGATTGTGGTCTCTGGCAGTAATTTTGTTATTCAAAACTTTTTTTGTTTCAATTACATCCAAAGTACTTATTTATATGTGTATAGGTAGATTGGATGCGTAATATATAGGTATATTTAATATATCGATACCTTTTTGGAAGAATGTACTAAGCGACATTTTGAAAAATGTTCACAAAACGAAAAAAACTTCTCATTCACTGGTTTTTTTTACAATTTTAAGTTATTATACTGATTTTAAAAGGATTTTTAATTACAAATATGTCTAGCCTTTTCAGAAAATTATATTTTGAAAGGGAGCTGAGTTTTTGTCGCTTAGTTCATTTTTCTTACAACGATTTTGTCGCTTAGTACAATGCAAAATGTCGCTTAGAACATTTATGCTTTTAAAAAAAAATAAAAACAATTTTGTCGCTTAATTCATTATAGTTTATTTAAAAAACAAAACAAAAAAGGCATTTAAAAATTATTTCAAAAATAAATTATGTAAATAAAAACTATCTCAACAAAATTAAATTCAAATATAATTTTAATAATTATAATATAGCTTTATTTCAGCTTCATCTAAATTTCCTCTCTCTCAGGAACTACATCTTCTTTTTCAGTTTCTAATAACTGATCTTCTATTTCACCCACGGTATTTATAATTTCTTTGAATTCATTCTGATACCTTTTCGGAATTATTGAAAACCTTTCAATATTTGCATGCACGGAGTCAACTGGCATGTAAGTGTGACTAGAAAGCAAAAAAGTTAATATTTTTAGCTTGAGTCTTCCAAAACAAGAAAATCATTACTAACATTTGGCGATTTTTATTTTGACCAAGACAGCTTTCACAGTAAAGAGAAATATTTGTAATATTTCCCCTTTCATCAACAATACTCAAATATCTATATAGTATTGAGCAAATTTCGTTTGCTCCTCGCATACCGTCTATTTCTCCCCAAAGAAAATTGTAAGCGGTTTGGGTTCCGCTTTCATAAACAGTTTCATTATAAAAAAAATATTTTCTGGTATAATAAAACAGCATACTTTGTGTATGTGGAACATTCAGTACCTTTTGCATATCAAAACTTACACACAAAAATGAAGTAGAAGTCTTCGATCTTTCCTGGTCATCTTTGAATAATTGTAGACTGTCCTTCTTATCTTTGATATGTTGTAAATATTTTTGATTTTGTTGCTTATCTTTTTCGAAATTTTTGTTGGCTTCACAAAATGCACATTTATCCTTTTTGGGAACATGTATACTGATATTATAAGTTTTAAATATTCGCCGAAAAATGTTTTCTGAAACGTATTTCTTATCTTCTTCTTTCTCCTTTTCTCTATACAGTCTGTATATGTTGGAAATGCTGTGGTAGTCTGATGGAAGGTAGGAGCGATTTGTTTTAGATCGACAATAATGTGAGGGGACTTTCGGCAAGTTTTTTATAAAACTATAAACTGATGCTGTCAATTCTTGAGAAGTAACATTTGCAGGAGTAGCTGAACCTCTATTATCCTTCGATATTGTATTTAAACAAGATGATTTTTCAAGAGTATAAGTTACAACTTGACTGGAAATATTTAAGGTTTAAAGCAAATACTGTCTGCAAACTTGGACTTTTTTCCCTTCAAAATTTATAAAAAAAGCCGGCACTTTTTTTTATAATTTAATGTATTTTGAACTCTTTTGCTTAAATTTGAAGAAATTAAATAATATTTACAATAAAATATAAAAAATTTAAAAAATAGTTTTTTGATGAAAAAAACACTAGCTAATAAACATTTTTTGCGTGTTTTGGGTTTTTACGACAAATCATATAATTGACTTCCCTTGCTACTTGAGCGGCAGATAAAATTTCAAAGTTATCCATCTAGTTACAGAACTTTATAGCATGATCTTTCTAGAACAATGTTTCTTTTTTTATTTTTTATAATATTTTTTTGAATTAGATGCACTTTTGCTGTTTCAAGTCCTAACTTTATACTTAATACTTCATCAAAAACAGAAATGCTTAACAGACCTTCTTTTTCCTAAAATAGCGTTACTTCCAAAAAAATATTTTAGAGAATAGATTCTCACAAGTAATAAAACTAAATTTAAGAGCAAAACTAGAACAAATACAAAAATAATCACAGTAATAATAACAAAAATAGTAAAAATAATATATCCATACAAATTGTTTAAAGGTACAGGAGTACCTTTCCACTTGAAATAAGGGTTTTGGAATGCCAGCTGAATAAAGGTTAAGTCTTCTGCAACCAAGAAGTTTCTGCAAGGTGTAAAAACTAAAATCATTTAATTTTTCACCTAAAAAATACATGCTAAGCGCCAACAATTGTATGAAACTTTTAATCTGCTATGTACTAAGCGACAAATTGAAATATACTAAGCGACATGTGTTGCATAAAAGTATACTAAGCGACAGATTTTTTTTTTATTTTTTTTTTGTTTGTCGCTTAGTACATTTTTGTTACTATAAATATTAATAATGTATTAAAATGTCGCTTAGTATAAATTTATTTTGCTTATAACTTTTTTTGTTATTTACATAGAATAATGGAGATTAGGCGAAACTGTGGGATTTGGTTTAAGCTTTAAGAATAATGTAAAAAGTTAATTTTGAAAATTTTGTCGCTTAGTATACTCTTCCGATAAGGTATCGATATATATATATAATATGAATTTCATTGAATATCAGTTATTACAGCAAAAAAGAAGCAAAAATATACAAGACTTGAATGAATATTTCCTTTAAACAAATGAAATGTAACGTTTTTTTTTTTACAGGGATTAAAATTTTAATATAAAAGAAAATGAAAAATAATTTCAAAAGTTTTCTACTATTTTACTTATAGTGGTGAAACTTGTAATTGAATTAAAATTAATATTATGAAAAAACAAAAAACAAAAAAAAAAACAAATATTTTTTTCTATCATTCTATTTCTATATTTTTCTTCTCTTAATATTCCCTGTAATTTGCCTGTTATTCAATGAAATAAAACAAGAAATTATGAAACCATTTTCTCTTATTTTGTTTTTTTTTTGGTTTGTTTTTTGTTTTTTTTATTTTTTTGTTTTTCATTTGCATAATAGAGTAAACCTTATTTAATCAAGTCACCTTGGATTAAATTAATTTTTAGTTTTGTTTCTTGTTGTTTTTTGTTTTCAAAATTGGATCTAAAAATTTAAAAATAGTTGAAACAATCGTTACTGTAGATATGAAAATATAACCTTATGCTTTTTATATAGGTAGGTAGGTACTCTTTGGAATAGAGAAAAATAATTATTTTAATATCTTAGACAGTGGTAATTTACAGTAATTTATATTAGATTATGTAATCTATAAAAAAAAAATGTATAAGTCCTTGTTATACAATAATAAAGAAAAATAAAGATTATGATAATAATATTATTAAGAAACCATTTTTGTTATTCAGTTTTAAAACTTTGTGTCGATTAGATTATATTGTAAGGATTTGTGTACAATATGCGAAATTCATTTAAACTGAAAGCTAAATATTTTTCTTGGAAAAAGGACTTTGTCTGTTAAGATTAAAAATTGACGATCTCTTTATTATTTCACAAGTTAATTTGTCATAGGAAATACATAATGTGGGGCAGGCACGAAGCGTCCATATATTGAGTTGAATGAGTACTTCCCCAAACAAAATATTATTTATTATTTTTTACAACTTAATATAAAATTTATATTTAATTTAATAAAAAAATTGCTTAACTATAAAAATTTAAATCTAGTGAAAAAAAAATTTCAAGCTAAAATTATATGCATAGATATTAACTACATTATATATGTTTAGTAAATATTGCCTATATAAACATCATTATTTTCTATTATTCTTTCAATCATACAAGCCAACAAGAGATATTCAACAACCACAAATTTAAAATATTTGAAAATAATGCCTATTAAAAATCATTATTCTCTTACCAATTTAGCTATAATAATTATACATTGCATAAGAATATAATGCGACAAATTAAATATCATTCTCCGCAGCTCTCATTTACAATATGCATACACTCAAACACACTGTCCTAGCAACAACAACAAAATAATAAATGAAGCGACAATAAAATAAAATCTTAGAAGGAAAAAAAATTTAATGAGTCTCTGATGTTCACTCCAAATTTACCTGATATAATTAGAAAATATCTGATAGAAAATAGATTATGTAGGAAAACAACAACAAAATATCGCATGACACAAAATGAATTTACAAATAAAAAAAGTAGCAAGGAATGAATTAATTTTGTGCATTATTGTGGTTGTTGACTTAAATGAGATTTAATATTTATATAAGTAATGTATGTAGTTTTGGGTTTTTTTTTAGAGAGTAGTATTTATTTGTGTTAAGTAATTCTGTAGTTTTTTGTTATTGAATGCTACATTGTTTATTTTAAGCCATAATTTTGTTTTATGCAGTTTTGAAACAATTAATTTGTTAACAAATGTAAAAATTTAAAACATTTGTTTTTTTATTATTTATAAATATACAAAATAGATAATTATAATTGTGTTATTGAAAGCTTAAGAAAAAATAATTTTCGGTTAGAAGTTTTGAGGAAAAACTATTAATTGTTAAAGATGGTAAACCAATGTTTGCTCTATAATAACAACAACAATAAAACGGTGTAATCAGCATTTTTCAATAAAATCTTTTAATTCGTATAGTTGTATTTTCCAACATAAATATAGAAAATGCATATTCACACTGTTTTTTACATTGCTTTCTTAAAGTTAGAGCTTAAATTAAAGTTATATTTTCAGATGAAAATTTTAATAACAAAAACAATATTTATGAAATATTAACATTTTTAATTGAAACTGGATTAAACAACTCTTTTAATGAATGGTCTAAACTTTGTAAATTGATAATAACAGTTCCTTTATAACAAATTTATTTCAGTTGAGCGATCGTTTTTCTGCCTAAACAGAATTAAAACTACTTTGAGAAATAGATATCAACAATTTTGACTGTCGAAATTAGCAAAAATTTCAATAGAAACAGAAAAGCCACAGCAAACTGATACTTCCTTTTATAGTGCTTCCCCAGTTGAAAATTCCATGTCCCGTCACTGAATTGTGGGCTTAATTTATCTTCAGGAAGTTACTTTGTCAGTCTACATACGTTTGTAGCCATTACAATAAATTAAAATGTAGTAAAATATTATTCACACACATTTTTTTCGAATATTTCGAAAAAAGACAGTTATATGGCAAATAAATTAAATAATATAAATCGATGGTCCCAAGCAAAACTATGCTAACTTGACTTAGCAGTTTCTTTTGCAAATACATTTGTTCTAAGGCTCGTTATTAAATCTACCGTCTGTAAAATTTTCAAAACAATCCGTTAAAAATTACGGATTTTATCATGATTTTTGTACTTAGAATATTTACGTGAAATCAAAAACATTGCGTGCAAAAATGTGCTAACTCTTTTTATCCGCATAATAAAAAAAATTAATATACCAAAACATAAGACAATTCAAATTAGCATAGTTTTCGGCGTAAAAAAATTCAATACTTAGCATTTTTATAGTGGAAAAATTAATAATATACCTCCTATAACAAATTGAGTTAACCAACTTCTGCTCCATATACAAAAAGTCTAAATAGTGTTAGCATAACAAATTTATAATTATTTCCGAAATTTTATGATCTTAACTTTCTCTTGAAATATTTTTTAAATATTTTCCGTAAAAAAACAGCTAAGTTGATTTAGGATACTATATTGTAAAGTCAAAAATATGCTAGCTAGGCTTTAAATCCCGAAAATGTTAAAATTATAAACAAACCATTTTATGAACTTAAACCTTTAATAATAATATTCAACTATCCAAAAAATCAAGTGATAATCTCTTATATTTTAGAAAATATAAACGTTTGCAAATAGCGAAAAACTTTAAATTGATTTTCTGCGAGACTTACTTTTTAGAGTTAGCATAGTTTTGCTTTGGACCATCGAAATGTATATAAATAGGAACATTCATAATTAAATTATACACACATTTATATACAAAATAGTGTGTAATAAAATCCGAACATTTTGAATTGCTAGAAAATTTTGATCTTAGTGATAGTGTAGGTAGGTAAAAGTAACCATTCCAGATGCTTCTGGAAAACCAATTTGTACTTAATTGTGTCTTTTTGATATCACAACTCGAGTGATCTATTATAGTTAACAGGTGATATACTTCTTCACTGATTTTTAGTTGTTTTGTGAAACTCAGTTGCTTAGTTTTTAAGAAAAAGTGTTCATTAGTGATAAATAATTCAACAAGAGTAGATAATTATATTATTATATTATTTTTATTAAATTGATGAATTTGTACACAATATGTTTAACTTCATATATTTTAATTCAATGTTTAAAAAGTTTATACTTGAATATTTACACCTTTGATTTGTATTTATTTAAACTAGCCTGACTCAGTTATTTAGAAAAATGTAAGTAAAACCTTTGATAAATTATCTATAATTATAATTGATAAGCATTTAGGGACCTGCGCAGTATACACCTTTTTATTTTATTTCAATTCTCCTACTCATTAATGAACTTCTAATATAATATATAAGTTGTATATAAAACAATAATGCGCACACAGTTTAAAATTTCTTACTCATATGGTTTTATTATTAAGCAAATACATTATGCATATATGAGATCTTATTAAAATTCTAAACAAAATTGTTTCCTTTGTCAGTTATTATAATTTATATACAGATGTACTTGCAAATGAATCTATGTACATATGCCAAAAAAAAAACAAAAAAACAAATTCATCTAAAATAAAAAATATAAAAACAACAAAAAAACAAATCACTTGAATTCTTCATTTTTATCTTCTTAAGTAACTGTTTCTAAATTTTGGTTATTTGTAGTAATAATATAGTTTTTATTAAAATTATGTATTATGTAGGTATATACATATATACATACCTCTTTAATGACAAAATTTTCTATTTTTAGTAATTTTATCCACTAAATGCCACTTACTATAGGGAATATTTGGGAAACGAAGCAGTATATGAGGGACGTGTATTTATGTGTCCTAAATAAAACTTACTAAGCACAAAACTTTTTATTAAAAACGAGTGGTTTCTGCTACATGCAGTGCGAAGTCTATGTCAGTACGTAAATTACTGTTTTTTTAAAAACTTTAAATTTGACTTCAACTTGAAATATAATTACTCAACAGGGGCCACTAGTTTATATATAATCTTTTTTTAATTACTTACAATATGCTTTAATTATATAAAATCAATTTGAAACCTAATATATAAACTAGACTAGTGACAATTTATTTAAATAATCAATCTAATTTTCATATTAGATAGTCCTAATTAGAAACGCATATAAGTAATTTACTTTAAATAACATAATTTTTTTTCATCATTTTAACATGACTTCTCCATCTAGTATCGCATATCATTTTAGACATAAAATTGTGCATTTATACTTCACAGTTATATCAGTCTATGTTTTTCAACTTGACAAAATCTACCATCATCATTGGTTTTTGGTGAACTAGCAGCGGGTGCACCAGTCCTTGATCAAAGAATCACTGTAATAGCACAAATAGAGATAATTTGGAGCACCTAGTACTAGTACCTACGATATTACCTAATCTCAGACCTAATATAAGTCCTCAACTTAATCTTCTACTTATAGAGTCTGAATAGATCGCCACTGATTATTTTAATCGTTTGATGTGTCACTATGGAATTCATTATCACAAGTTTATTTAAATCATGCTTTAAATCCGGACAAAATAATTTTGCCAATTAAATTTGATAGAGTCTAGTTATTATATAATTTAATTTATTTAGTCGAGTGCATAATATAAATGTTCAGCTAAGTAACGAAAATCAAGTTATCAGACATAATCAAAATATTTCGAATCAAAAATCAAATTTGGGCAAAAATATTTAAGGTGACCTAAAACCATGAAAAATAAAAAATATATAGATTATGATTGAAAAATTTTGCCATAGCAATATTAAAAGTGAAAAAAATTAATTTCGAAATAAAAAAAAATTAAATTTCACTTAAACACAAATTATAATAAAATAATTGTTGAAGCAATTAATTTTAATTATTAAATATTCATGCAAAATGATATTTTTTTTCAATATTGATATTTTAATATTAAAATCATCAAAGACAATATATTACTTGAAAATTACAATTTACAATACTAGCATTATGTAATTTTTTTTTTTTTTGGGTTGGTCAAAGAAAATCGCATTGGAAAAAAATTGTCTAATAAATGTTCATTACATGTCCAAAGATATGCAAGGTAGAACAATTCAACTTTTCTTTTTATAACTGATTTATCTAACTAAAGGTTTTGGTATAAAAAATGTAAATTTTTGTGAAAAACATTAATTATATCGGAAGTTAGCTAACATGTTTTTTTTTTCATGAATCTATCATGGTCTATCTAAAAGCCAGATAGCGTAAAATAATTGCAAAAATATATGATGGTGAAAAAAGCATTTTAGTCGTTTTATGGAAGCAAGGTGAGTCAACATGTGATATTGGTCAGAAAATAGAACGTGGGAGATCATTTGTGGCTAATCTCATTAAAAAATTTTAAAGTACTGGGAATACAGAGTCGTGTAAAGCATCTGATAGACCACGAAAGACTTCAATAGTGGAAGATAAATTTTTGGTACTTTGTTTTTATGATTTAGAACAACCCACGGCAATCTGTTCAACAGATGGGCCAAAATAAATTTTCTGGATAAGAGTATGGGCCACAGGGGTTTAATACTTACTGTTACATTTTCAACTGTCACAAATAAATTAATTTGAATTAAAACAAGTTTTCAAAAACAAAGTTTTTTATTTTTTTACACAATTTTATAAATCCATCTGACAAAAATAAAACAAAATAGTGTAATTGTAATTAATGAGAAATTTGGTATTTTTTGAAAGTTTTGAGTAACTCGTTGTAGTTCACCTCAAAGTTGGTTCCACCTGCTCTTAATATTACATGTAGGTAGTTCATCAGTTATTCTACTGCGATATTTGTTTTTTATGTAATTTAACTTTGAAAACTTTTGTTCTTAAATATAAATGTGCTTGCCAAAATTGTTATCCTCTAAAGTTCATTTTTTAAAATATTATTTTTAAGTAGTTTTAGTTCAATTTGAAAAGTTTTTATATTTGAATTTGCTTTTATTTGAAGCTTTCGGTTTAATTCGTTCATTAAAGAAGTCATGTCTATTAAGAATGCTAAATCAAAAACTATTTTGGATCCGATAATTTTAATATTTCCCTTTTGCTTTAAAAACCTTTAAGTGAATTTCTTGCACTAAGCCACCTTACTTCGCAATACTAGATATCGGAACAGACAAATTAATAATAGTCGAGTATTTTAATATAGAATTTTAATAGTGACGAACGAATAAAACTAATAGTAAAAAAAAAAACACAATGGGCTGCATTTAAAAACCGAATGGGCCATATTTAGCCCATGGGCCACATCTTGCCGGTGGCGATAAAACATTCATAAAATTACGAGCAGATATTGTCAGAGTAAGAGGAACCATAATATCAACATCAACTGTTCGAAGCAAGTCGATTAATACAAAAGCCTATCCTAAAGGCAATTTCAAAACTTTCTCGGCTTTATTGGGTGCGGGAGCTTTCGAACTGAACTAAAAAAAGTTATAAAAATCTTATCATCCGACTTAAGTTTAATCTGATAATATTTCCTTTCAAGAACTCATATTAGCTATCAGAGGCATAAGATATACCAAAATACAACTTAACACCAATATCCATGCCTCAGTTATCAGAACACAGCTACCCGGTCTCAATGAAGAGATTACCATAGTCAACCTATAAAAGAGGGAATAAGACTACTGCTATGTTGGGTAACATCGTCACACAAGCTCCTCCACCATATACCATACAAGGAGATATGAATGAAAGGAGTGAAATGTGGGGAGATTTTTCTAGGGGAAGTCAGAGGCAAAACGATATAAGACTGGCTTGAACAAAGAGATGAACTCCATTGAATAAAGATTCTAAATATACCTACAAGCTTAACGAAGCAGTGGACTTTGAAGGCAAGTATTGGGTTAAAAGCGTGGTTTGAAAGAAAATTAATTATGAACTAGATTTATTTTGATAACAATTTATATACGTATGTATATGAAAATTATAACGAAAAGTATTGGGATAACGAAATATAGTCTTCTAATCAATATTACCTAGTGGCAATTTTACGATTTATTTCTTAGCTTCAATTTGTCTTTTATAAATTAAATTATTTTAATAAATCCTTTTCTGTTAAATAGTTAATATTTTTATTTAACTATGTCTATTTAGTTCATCAGTAAATTTTAAGTGCTCCTCTGTAACCTACCATCTTTTAAAAAGTATAATATCAGAACTATATTGGGTCATAAGGGATAATTGTCTTATTGAAAAACATGCCAGACTATTCAAACTGTCCAACACTTACTCTGTACCTGTCTTGGGCTTAACCCTAAAAGGATTAAACCCATCTAGGATTCTTCGTTTTAGACTCACTAGGTGAACTTGATGGAACTAAAATCAACTGATGTCCACCGCTTTGTAAAACAGCTCGAAATGATTCAACGAGTATAGTCTTATAATGAGAGAAGTTTTCGTGGTATCACGATGAACCTAACTCGTCTAAGTGTGATTGTCGATTGCCACTACTACCTAACTACTTACTTTCTATTTAGTTTGATAGTATGAAAATAATTATCAAAAGAAAAATACATACATACGAAGTTTATTTACATATACACCAAAATTAGAGACACCAATTATCTGTTTTTCAATGTTTTTAATTGTGAATTAATTTAATTTTTTAACTTTCTTATTACTTCCTGTTACCAAAAATTATTGTAGTGAATTCAATTATTCAAAATACAAAGTATTTTATTGTAATGTAATGTACACAACAAACTGCAACACCAATATGATGTCTAATAAATTGTTTACTGTAAATTAATTTTAACTGTTATCGTAACATACAGATTTTAATTCACAAGTCATCTCATCCTCTCCTCCTACCAACCTGGTTTCATTATTTGAGAAAGATTATTATAAAAAAAATATTTAATTTCATGTTTTCTTTAAAATTACGTTGTCCAAAATTAATGTTTTTTTTTTTTTAAACTTACGTCTACCGCTTATATCCTGTAGAAATTACAAACTACTTGTAAAAATATTATAAAAACAAAAAAAAAAAAAAAAATATCAACAAAAAAAGCATTATTGTAGATTTGAAATAGGCGGACATTTCATTTCCATGTAATAGGTATGTTTCCACTTCCCTTCTATTTTATTTTTTTAGTTTTCACATACCTATAGGTACTGAGATAAAAATTCAAATGGCCCAAATTTTTAAAAAATTATATATTTATAAATATACGGTCATATTGTATAACACTACACATCCTTAAGCTATTAACATCCTGTAAATATTTTTTATTTTCTCAAAAATTTCTGGGTCTACAAACAACATACATAACGTGTATAAAAATACTGTCACAACAACAACAACAACAAAAGTAAAGAACTTTGAAAAAGACCTGGATTTTTCAACATTTTGTGAAAAGCCGATTCAACATAATACCACTTGTAAAATTTTATTGTGAATTGAACTTTACTGGAGCATTTTTATTTTTCTATTTCATTTTCTTTTTTGTTTATATTTTGGTTCGTAAGGGCAAAAAATTTCCTAAACTAAAAAAAAAAATAAAAATGTTCGTTCCCTTAACAGTGTAATCGATGTTTCCCTTCCCTGGTTGTAAACAAAAATTTAGTTGTAATAGAAAAAAAAAAAAAAAAAACAAAAAAAAAAAAAACAGTGTATACAAAAAGGACTTTCCATTTTTTTTTTGTTTTTTTTTTTTTTTTTGTACTGATTAAATTAGCGGCCTATGTTGTAGTACCAGGAAATATAACAAACTGTTGACTTATATCTACACATCTAGTTTTGTAGTTAAGTAAATAGTAATGGCTTCAACTTTTTTCGTTATGGTATCTTTTTTTTTAATTATTTTTTATATTTTAATTCTTCCTCGAAGGAAGAAAATAATATTTCGTCCTTTTTATTGAAATAATCAAGAAGAAGAATAATAAAAATAATAAAAAATAAATAAAATAAAAATAGACGATTTGAACTCTTAAAAAGAAATGGTTATAATTAAAACTTTCCGATGTTTTCATAATGACTTTAGAAGAGCCTAAATAAATTTCATTATTTTTATATCTGTGTCCTTTTACTTTTGGACTTTGGAATTGAATAGAATATTTTTTATTTAAAAATATTCTAAAGGATTTACAAAAAAAAAATATATATATAATAATTTGTATATATATAAATAATTTGTATCTAAAAGAACAGTGAGTTGCAAAGATGTCTAAGCCAACATAATGTTTTCAGGTTTGTTAGTTTCTTTGGGTATTTCTAAAGTATAAATAAGACCAAATTTACATTATAAGAGCTGTTCACAACGGGTTTAAAAATTTGTATACTTAATTCTTTTTAAAAACTAATCTGACGTGATATTGAGACCCCAACATAGTTTTGGATCTTCTTGGAGATAATCTCTTGCTGTATAATGGCTGATATCGGTTCTAATTACTTTCATTCACAGTCATAGATATAAATAAAGTCATTGGGAAGGTTATTGTTTTTGACATATCTCAGCGTTTTTGTAATTTTTTGAAATAATTTTTGATTGAATTATTTGTGTTATATGTGGGTTACCTACTTTCAAAATTTGATGTCTGCAAATATCATAATAGCGGTTTGATGTGATATAATATATTAGTTGTGACAACATCCTGTAAATGTTGATCAAAATAAATTATAAATTGTGATAATTAAATTAAAAATTAATTTGTACTGTAATTTTATTTCGAAACTAAGCGCAAATTTATTCGGAATTACACAATACGAAGCGGTTCAAATACAATATTAAGTCTAAAATCAATCTAAAAATCTATAAAGCTTTCAAACAACCCAAAATGGAGTAAAATTTTCACATATTCATTCTTAACACATTTAGATAAACTCCAAAAACGGGCTATCCCACGTAACAATTTTATCACTATAAGACTCTTGCGCACTCTTATAACACTATTATAAACACTATTATGGCAGTATTAGTGTTAATTTGAGTGCTCCGCAATTGCTGCGAAAGGTTATAAATACGTTATAGCACTAAAATAGAGAATCCTATAAAGCACCGGAGCAAGTGCTGTAATATTGTTATAGGATTAGTTTACATGTATTAGTGTATATGTTTTTATTTTGAAATGATATTCATTTGAAATAATTTATGTTATGCGAGAGTGAGAAATAATTTATGTTATGCGAGAGCGAGAAAGGTATTATTTTTTATTTTCAAATAAAAATTTTATGGAGTTTCTATTTATTTCCTGAGAAAGGGAGATAGATATTAGTTAATAATATAAAAAATGTCTTGCTAATAAATAATATGTTTCGGTCAAAAATAATTGTATTAACATTTATAATATTATTGTGACCAAAAGCAAAATTTGGCTGGGAATGAAATTTCATTGATATTTATTATAAAAATACTTCGAAAAAATACATTGCCCTTCAAAAATAATCAATTTTTAAATAAATAAAAGAAAATATATTTTAAATTGCATCTTTAAAACATCTAATAATGTACATTATAGGAATACAGTGAAATAATAGCACCACTACTGGTATTTTAGCAATTCTATTCTTATAACAACTCTATTCTATTCTTACAAAAACCATTGCTGAATCACTTGCGGAAAATCGCTTTATAATAACTCCCGCAATTGCTATAACAACATTCTTATAGCAATATTTGTCACATTATTCCCATAAAAACATCATTATAATACTTATCGGGAGTCATATAGAAGTCTTGTAGCACTAATTTTGTTTTTATAACAATAAAATGTTACGTGGGATTAGTCCTACTACTGACCCAAAATGTGACTGATCATCTTGGTTCTGTTGGAGATCGCCATATAGTCGGAGCTTCCTTACGTCTTAGTGATATTACGTATGGCATAGGTGAATGCTTTTTGGAATTCCAATGTGTATTACTTTAGTGCTTTCCTCCTGAAATACAAAGAACAACACGTGCTCATTTCTACACCATTGAAACATTTTTTTTTATGGTTACACCATCAGGTGAACAACTGATAGATGATTATTCTGGAAAAATATTACGAAAGTAAACAGCAGCCATTTAATACTTAATTTCCAAACTAAATAATATTACGCATAAAAAAGCCATCAAACAGATCCATTTTTATAATGTGAGACATCCAACCGATTTATTTTACTCTAAGAAATATTTCAGTTTAAACAAAATTTGTACCAAAGAACTGTTATATCACAGCATTGAAATTTATAAATAACTATTTAAAGCACAACTTTTATTTTGAATAGTATGATTGACAATAACCGTTATAATACACGTAATAACTGTAATTTCTATTTATCATTATGTAAAACAAACAGAAACAATTATTGCATTTATAGGTGTATCAAACAATTTAACGAATTACCTTTAAAGAAATAATCGAGATTCATTATATTTAAAAAATAAATTAAAAAATATATTTTAAGATACTAATAATGATAGCAATAATTATACATAATAAATATACATAAAAGTATTAAAAATTATAATAATAATAATAAAACTATTAATAATAATAATAAAAATAGTAATAATAATAATAATAATAAAAATAGTAATAATAATAATAATAATAAAAATAATAATAATAATAATAAAAATAGTAATAATAATAATAATAATAAAAATAGTAATAATAATAATAAAAATATAAAAATAATAATAATAATAATAATAATAAAAGTATTAATAATAATTATAAAAATAATAATAATTATAAAAATAATAATAATAATAAAAATAATAATAATTATAATAAATAATAATAATAATAATAAATAATAATAATAATAATAATAAAAATAATAATAATAAAAGTATTAATAGTAATAATAATAAAAGTATTAATAATTATAATAATAATAAAAGTATTAATAATAATAAAAATAATAATAATAATGATAAAAATAATAATAATAATAATAATAAATTAATAAATAAAAGTTTTAATAATAATTATAAAAATAATAACAATAATAAAAATAATAATAATTATAATAAATAATAATGATAATAATAATAATAATAATAATAATAATAATAATAAAAATAATAATAATAATGATAATAATAATATTAATATTAATAATAATAATAATAATAATAATAAAAATAATAATAATAATATAAAAACAATAATAATAATAATAATAATAAAAGTATTATTAATAATAATAAAAATAATAATAATAATAATAAAAATAATAATAATAATAATAAAAATAATAATAATAATAAATTAAATAAATAAAAGTATTAATAATAATTATAAAAATAATAATAATAATAAATAATAATTATAATAAATAATATAATAACAATAAAAATAATAATAACAAAAGTATTAATAATAATAATAAATAATATAAAAATAATAATAATAATAAAAGTATTAATAACAATTATAATAATAATAATAATAAAAATAATAGTAATTATAATAAATAATAATAATAATAATAAAAATAATATAAAAACAATAATAATAATAATAATAACAATAATAAAAATAATAAAAATAATAATAATAATAAGAGTATTAATAATAATAATAAAAATCATAATAATAAAAATACTAATAATAATAATAACAATAAAAAATTCTAGTAAACTATAATAAATTTTATCACACAGAATTTACTAAAATAAATCAGATAAATTTATTTTAAAAAATTAGTTATAATTTCAAATATTATTAAAGTTAAATTAATATTATAATTATTCAATTATAATTAAAATTAGCTAATAAAGAAAAAAAATTAAAGTTGTGTTTTTATATTGCAAGTCATCCAATGGGGCGCATACCAGGAGGTGTAAATGCTATTTTTGCAATTCCTGGTGAGCGCCTCATTGGCTTGAATTAATCTTTATCTTGGTCTGTATCTGTACTTTGGATTGTTTAATAGTTATTTTGCTAATTTATTAAATTTTTATATTGTTGAATTGTTTAATTTTTTCTGTTTTCGATTATATTTTGTTAAATTTCCTAGATACTAAATGTTATAATTTGTAAATTTTTAAATATTATTTCGTTTATCTTTATATTATAAAGGCTCACATTCCGAAAGCGAAAAGGGTCTGTAGTTGGCCTGCAAATTAATCTGTAGATCCACTATTAAATAAATAATTAGAAAAAAAGTGGCATAATAATTATCAGTTCATATGTGCGTTTTTACAAACCTAAATCGATTTAACACTAAAACAAAATACGCACATCATTTTTACACTCTCTGTATATATTTTTCAAATTTAAATTAAATATGGAAAATTGAATAGAGAATTTTTAATTTTTCTTCGAAAAGTTTTAAATTTGCGTTCCCTACAAAATATTCGCATACCCATTTTTCTCATGATTCTATACATAATAGCTAGTTAGATATAAGAACTGTCTGTATAGCAATAATAACTGTAATTTTATAATTTGATGGAAATTGATATGAAAAATTTTTGTAGAGTACTAATAGTTTCGTTATTTTTTTTAAATTTTATTTATTTCAGAATTTTTGAAAACTTTGTAACATTGTTTGTTTGAAAAATATTTTACATCAGAATGATAGCGAAAATTTTCACTGAAAATTTGAAACAGATGGAAAAGTTTTTGACATAAAACCTTGACTTGACTTAGGAAATTACATTTTGAACAGATTTTAATAATCATATATATATATACATAAATAATTATATAAGTATATAAATAATTTATTTAAAAATATAATAATATTAATGAATATGTGATTGTGTGTGTGTGTGTGAATTTAAAATGAATATTTTGAGATTGTGTTGTATGTAAAATGTCATCATGCTCTGATATGACAATTAAAAATATTTAAAAAAAATAAGGGAATTTCGCTCAGGGATTTGGACAAAGTTTTATGAAAATATTTTTTTATTTTTCATTCTTTTCAGTTTCAGGTTATTCTTGTAAATGCCAAATAAATTGGTTGTGAAATTTAAAATGAAATATTTTGAAATTGGAAATTTTGGCAGTCAATTTGGGTTTACTGAACTGAAATCTAATTGAATAGATGGAAATAGTATTTATAAGTTTAGGCTAGTATTAAATAAAAATTTTTTCATTATGTCACCTTATAGATGAAACAAATAATTTGGACTGGGTTAATCTACATTTCATCCCTTTAAGCTAAGTATGCTGTTAAAAATTTTTGCCTGCCAAAAAGTTAATACAAAAACTAATGCAAAATCGGTAGCAAAATTTTATCAGAAATTTCGTTTAATCAATAACAGGTGGCATTATTTGTTCAATTGACAATCAACAACGTGTGGAAATAAAATCTAACTATTTTTAAATAATATTTTTTAAGATTAGATTTGTTTTGTTTTACTATGTATACTTCGATTATTCATTTTATTTTACTAGATCAAACGTTGCTGATTGTCTAATGTCAAATTTTTGCCGAGCAAAAATTTTTTTAAATACACAGGTATATAAATGAGGATTTTGAAGCTTAACACCTGGCGGTCAAAGCATGAACTTTATTTTTTTTTTTGCTCAGCATACTAACAGCGTACTACAAAGTAAAATTTGAAGCAAAAGATTTGTTATCATTTTTCTACAACAACAAATTACATGAAATAATATTAAATTTTTGAACAGCATAGTTAAATTTGATGTATAAACGCCGCTTTAATATATTATTTGAATAAATTAAATAAAATGAAAGTATGCTATTTAAGAAAGCTTATAGTTTCTGATAATAGCAGTACCTTTCCATACTTAATGAGTAGATAAGTCAGTTAATTAAATACTAAAAAATACTAAAAAATATTATAGATATTGTAATGAAAAATTCCAGTACCCTACTTAATTAAGTATGAAAAGGTGATTTTACCCAAGTTACTGTCCAGATTGTAAAATTAAAGGGAGATTAGTTGTATTAATATTACGAATATAAATTAAAATAACCTGGGATTTTGACGGATTTAATCGAAGATTATTATTTAGAGCCGAGAAAGCAACATCATTAAGATCATCATTAAATTAACTAATAAATCGGTTAATGTCAGTTATAGGACCATTGATATTGTTAAGCATCATATGCAGACGAATCAGCAATGAGATTCAGACAATAAACGGGAAAAACCATTAATAAATAAACTAAAATATAATGGACTCATTATGGGTCCTTGAGATACCCTGCACTGAACAGATAGATTATTAGAATTAACACCATTTTTTTTGTTTTAACTTTTTATTTTTATTTTTACTTTATTTTTGTGTTACAATTAGAAAAAAAGTCTTACAAAATCTAATATTCATTCTAAGTTTAACAATAACTAAACCTTAAAACTATGTTAAATTTATTTAGTTTACGTCATTCTTATAATTGTAGGTTCGTCTTTTTTTTCCAAATTTTTCGATAGAAATAGCTGTATTATTTTGTTTATATTTTGGAAAACAAAAAAAATCAAAACTTGTTGAAATTTATTTTATTAAAAACCTTAGAACTAACCTAAATTACTTAAGCTACATCTATAATCTAACTAAACCTATGCTACCCTAACTTATCCTAAGCCTGTTCTAAAGTTAGATAATCTATTTATGTTATTGGTTTAACCACCAGAGATGAGTGATTATCTGGGATATAAATGTCATTTTTGAGTGAATTTGTCTCTAAAATGTGCGGGTTATATTATATGCACTTGCATGTAGCCCGTATATTATAGTGATATAATACAAAGATATGCTCGTGGTTTTGAATATACCCTTTAGCATCAAGATAAATAAAATGTTCGGGTGCTATAAATCCCGTTTTCATGCTGTTTTTAATGTACTCTTCATTATGGTAATATATATAAGATATTAGACCATTTTCTGTTATGGTAAGAGATCTATTAAAATGATTACGAATTGTTTTTATCAAAAAATTATCGAATCTTACGATACTAGCTTTTTGGTACAAACACTTAGTTGAATAAAAATGTTTGTAGTCCGTTTCGGGTTTTCTATGTAGATTTATGCAGGCTCTTATGCATTTTCGTTCAAATTTTCTTATTTTCTGCATTAGACTTGCACTTATGTTGAACCAAATGGGTCCACCATATGAAATAACTATGGTCTAATGAGAGTTTGATAGGCTAAAATTTTTACTCTTTTTTTGATAATTTTATTATAGAAAAGTTTTTTGGACGCCATAAATGCTTTAGTCCCCTTTTCCAAATTTTTTCTAACATTATCAATGTAATTTAAATGTTGATTCAAAACAACACCTAAGTATTTGACTGACTTTTTCCTGTCAATTATGGTGTCGTTCAAAGCTTTTATTTGAAAGTTCTTCCAACATTTTTTGATATTACCGTTGGTTTTGTCAACAGTGTTTCGAAAAAAAATTGCCTCACATTTATCTACGTTAATTTTCAGTAACCATACCTTGCAATAATCAATAGTAAGATTAAACTGTTTCTGAGCGTTTGCTGTTATTTGTGTTAACATATTGCCGGCGGAATAAATAATTAGATCGTCCACAAATGCTATAGAGTAATATGGGCCCTTAAAGTTTCCAAGTAGTTCCAACAATTCTGTTAAATACAATGAGAAGAGTACCCTGTGGCAAACCATTTTTAATCGCAAATTTGTTTTCAATATTTGACTTATTGGCTATTCTGAATTCATTGTCGCATATCATATCCATTATTTATCTTGTTAAATTATTTGGAAATTGATAATTTAATAATTTATATATCAGATCATCAATCCAAACACTATTAAATGCCTTCTCTAAATCTGTAAGGCATGCGCCTACACCTTCTTTATTATTTATGTACCAGCATATATCAGAGGTTAGTTTCTTTATAGTGTGTATAGTGCTATGCTTATTTCTGAACCTAAATTGATTTTCAGGTAAAAGTTGGCTATCGTTTACTAACTTTATAGTTTCATACACCTTGCTGATATTGGGCAATAGACTGATTGGTCTGTAATTGTTAGGATTTGTAACGTCCTTACCCGATTTTTTTAGCATGACAACTTTAGCTATTTTCCATATTTTAGGGAAATAACAGTAATTCAATGCATTATTAAATAATATTACATATTTCTCTATGGAATTAACACCATCTAGATACACAAATTGATTTCTATTATCTAAGTAACTTTGAATGACAGTAGTAAGCAGAAGACTTACAATTTTTGCAATACTAAAGCTAACATCACTGTACGTATGACCTTTCATCATGCGTACTATACTCTTTTTTGTAATACGAAAACAGTTATTCATTTACCGTAACCATAGAACAAAGAATCAAATTTGATTTTAAAAACGATTTGTTCAATAAAAAAAGTTGTGCCAAATACTTTGTAGGTAGTAGTGGCTGCCGACAGTACGCCGACAGTACGCCGACACACTTAGACCGGTAAGGTCCATTGTGATAAATAATACGTTGTAAATATTGATGAAAAAAAAATAATACTCAGTATAAGAAAGGTGAACAAATTATTTTTTTTCAACGGATTAACGGGGTTCATGTGTTTGTATTTTAATTAGTTACACGAATTGCAAAAGCTGCATGTCACAAAATTTATACATCGAATATGGGTTCCTAAAAATATTCTGAATTCAAGGATAGAGTACTATTATTATAACTAAGTACTAATTTGATCTATACGCCATTTAGTTGGAAATTAATCAAGTTTAAAGTTTAAGAACCTGTATTTCAAAAATTGTGCGATAGAATTTTTTTTAAATTTTGCTAAGGGGAGTGTTTATAGTGCTTGTATCCAAAATTTCAATTTCATTCTAATGTTCGTTCTATTGAATTGTTTTTATATTAGTAAATGGAATTTTACTAAAATTTAATTTCTCAGCTGGAATAGAATAGCTTTTCAAATTGGTCGAATGTAATTGCAAGACTTTTACTTTAAAGTTTTGGCTAAAAATATTTAATAGTAACTGAACAAGGTTAAGGGGACTATAAATTTAAATATTTTCTAAATTTTCATAAATAAATGAGTGAACTCAATCCAACTTTTGGATATTCAAATGTCCTGCATTTGAAAATGTTTGTATAATTTCTAAAATATTTGCTTGTGACTTCAGAAATACCATAATTTCGATTGAATTCACTTTGTTGTTATTTTGTTAAATGCATGAATCAGTTCACAATATTAATTTATTCCATTCACGATAATTCTTCACTCAAAATACGAATCAGAACACTTATAATATCATTTCCAGATATACTGCTATTGACTTTTGGCCAAATTGAACAGATGGTAATTAATTGTTTTACATCAAATTTGTATGTTTACTTTATTTGCTCAAATATATTATGGCATTAATCTGGCAATCAAATTGTACTTCAATTTGCTTTTGTAATATAAAGAGCTTGACACGACCTTTTGTTAGACCAATTATGCACATAGTTAGCTATGAATATGAATCAAACATAAATAACTATGGATATGAATCATAATGCTCAATAATATATTTTATTTAAAATGACCCACATAATAATACTGCAATACATACGACAAATTTATATGGATCAAAGCAGAACTGATCTAAAACTAAATTTTTATCTAACAACCTCCATTACAAAAATGTATCACTTTCGTTAGAAATCTCTTTGAACTTCAATGGAGCATTGAAAATATTTTTTTTACATCCTTGCTTGATACAAGTAAAAATCTTTTCTTGATACAAGTAGGATTTTAGAATATATTCAATAGAATATATAATTCAATAGAATCTACATTAGTAGGATTATTTTGTTTTAGTAAAAAAATATATGGAATTTTGATCCTTACACCACCGATTTTGGATATGGATAAAAATTCATTTCAAATTGCTCAAAAAAAGGATATTGATTAAATTGATGTCTAAATACATCTCAAACCGATAAAGATAGACATGATTTGACAATTACATTCGATAAAGCGGCCTCCAAAATCTAGAAATCAATTTCTAAGTCCAAAAACGTTAAAGTTGCGTATGGATCCAAATAGCGCTCATTAATTAAAATAAACCTCGTTATCATTTATTTATATATATATATCTTATAAATTTAATAATCTAGTTTGTTTTTACACCATAGAGTTATTAACATTTTAAATGTATTGGTTTAATTAAAACAGACTAGACAGCTATGTGAGAATTTTTGTTTTAAAATAATTTTACATTAATTTTCTGCGATCCAGACATATTTCAGTAAAACAGAATCCAGTATGGACAACCGAAAAAAATCCATTAAAATAAAATCCAGTAAAAAAAATCCAGGAAGTACAAAATCCAGCAATTTCTTCCAAAAAAATTTGTTAAAACTTTGCTGTCTGCGTTTACCTGTTGTCGGCAAAAACAGGGTTCTGATAAATATGTAGAGGGGGTTTGGGGGCAGCAGCAGCAATAAAATAATTTTTTTTTTATATTTTTTACTAAACTGTGCTGTATGCGTTTTTTTTTTTTTGCCCAATGTCTTTGGTCCCAACATTCGAATCGTTGGACCAATCCGCATTTTTTTTAAAATTATTTATAATAATTATTAATAAACTTTTTCCAAAAAAATACAATTTCAACACGTGATATAGAGTTTCAGTCCCAATTCCTTGAAACCAGGACCTATTGTCTTCATCACATTTAAAGGCTATTATACTGATGACAAAACAAAAATAAAAAAAAATGTCAAGGTCTTTCTTGGGTCCTATTCGTAAATAGTTTTTACTGGATTTTGTTTTACTGGATTTTGTTTTACTGGATTTTTCTTACTAGATGTATAACATCCCCAACCCTAATTTTTTTCTTAAATTTGAATTGACATTGAAATAAAATTTTATCACATTCAAAAGAATTTATACTTAAGTAAATTATCTTAGAAAATTTACAAAATTAAAATTAATTGGCAACCTTTTCTATAAAATAAACATTTTTCAAATTCATTTAGAAAAATTTAATTTGCACTTCAAATTTTTAAATTTATAATAATTAAAATTATTTTAAATATTTAAATTAAATTATCTTTATTATAGATGTAATAATATAATCCTTTAAATGTGAATATTTAAAAAAAAAAAAAAATATCTTTACTTTTCATTTACAGTTGACCGAGTAGGAAGAATGAAAATATAAGTATTTTACAAGACCTAATCATGATTTCTTATCTATTTTAGTTAATCAATTTTTTTGTCATTGTTTTGAAAAACTGTGCCAACAAATCGTAACCGTTTATGTCAATAAAACATAATTTTTGAAGGTAAGTTTTTATGTTGAAATTCGGTTTGATTCTGACAAATAATCGACAACAATAATAATGTGTTACAAATGTCACATAGAAAATTGTACCGCTTTTGACAATTCTTATAAAATTGTCACATGCAATGGCTTTTGTAAGACAAAACTTAATGATTCCTGCATTGGTGCATCTGAGATCAGGAGGTTTTTACCACTATTCATTAAAATAATTGTTTGTATCCTGCCATGGTCTCAGTCTCTTCTACGTGCGATGTACGATAAAATTTATAGCAAAATAGCTGCTTTAAACAATAAGAAATATGGTATCGCAGTAAATAAAAACAACTTTGCAGATATGGTGAAGAGCTTTAATAACTTCTCAACAAAGCTTCAGCGAAAATCACCATGTCAAACTGAAAAAGGAACAACTACCTGTAGGTACTACAGAAGATATAATTAACAAAATAATATGTTCAGCATGTAGAATAAATTCAAATGCTGTTTTGACATGACATGAATTAACCAAAATCACATGTCTTCCAGAATTGACGCCCTGTGTGTTTTCACAAATGCAGCACTTGCCTTTAACAATCAATATCTAGTAACTTCTTATGAACTACGTTAAACCGTGGATACTTTTAAAAAAGTTGAAGCAAAATGGATCTAATACACGCTGACATCCATTTGAGCCTAAAGTTGAAGCTACATCACTTTTTCAAGAGTTAAAGGTCCTCTAACGTCGAACCACTTACACAATTAACTCAAATTCAGTCTTCTAAAACCCATAAATTTGAAACAATTTGATGGTCTAGAAAAGAATGGATAAAGCGGATAAAGAGGATGACGTATAGCTTATATAATACCATTCCCAAAGAGGTGACTTGGCGTGAAATCATCTTTAATTAATCTGTTTAACAACAAATTCGTTATTTGTTTAATTAGTCTTTGAATGAAAATTCTATTTCAATTTCACTACTCTTTCATTCACTAATTCGTCCCGTTGTAAATTTGACGAAACGGTATCCGCAAGAAGTCAAAGGGCGACATAATTTACTCCGGTTAAGAGATCAACAAATATTTTAATAAAAATAGGGCTTTATTTAGCTTATCTCCATCATAAACCTGAAATTGTCTGCATAAGGGATAAAACGAATGATATTTATTCAAAGGAAAGGTCTTCCCATTGAATTCAGATCTCTCAGAAATATATGGTAAAAATATTTATATCACAAAATGCTATATTCCTACCAGTTTTGACATAAACCTTTTATATGTGCCTAAATTGAGTGTTTTTTCTTGCGTGTATTGGTGGGAATCTTGATACACACAATCAGCCTTGTAGCTTCCATTGTTTGTCAGATTTTTACTGACTAAACCACAAGCCTCCATTAAAACAAGTACGACAGACTAACCATACAAATAAGCACCGTGTAGCTTCCGTTGTGTGTCAAAGTTTTACTGACTAAAGCGCAATCCTCCCATGAAAATAAGTACGACAGACTAACCATTAATTTATTGCTGGTGTTATTTTCTTAAAGAGAAAGCTTACGAAATTCTGTCGTATTAAGTCTAGTGGGTTAGTTCTTTAAAGCCTTCTGATATAATTTTGATTTTCTACCAGCTAAGGGACCTCAACGTTAACATTACCCTCCATACGAGCCAAATGCTTTGCTGCATATCTTTGTATTTCATTTTCTATGCAAGGAATTTTTATATCTTTGTCACTGTTGCCAACATACCAAGGCGCATTTTCCATGTTGCGCAAGACTTTATTTTGGAATTTTTGTTTACAAAGTACATGTGTTTGGATGGCACATCCCCATATTTGTATGCCGTACAACCATATAGGATTGATTAACTGATTATATAACAATATCTTATTATATATAGGCATTTTGAATTTCGACCTAAGAGCCAGTACATTTTTCTACATTTATTATCAAACTCTAATTTTTTCTTTTTGATTCCTAGGTATTTAACGTTGTTTTCTTGGGGTATATTCATCCAATTCAGATTTACCGATGGTTAATTTTCAAATTTTTTATTTGTAAAATTTGCATGTACCGATTTTAGCTCATTCGAGCTTAAATTTCCATTTCTTGTCGCTTGCTCGTTGCAATTTTTGACAAAGAGAATTTATTGCAGAAAGCCGACTATTCTAGCTTTGTACTCGTATACGATATTTACGATAAATTTTCATTTCTATTAAAGATAAGAAAATCTTTAAAAATTTAATCAAAAAATATAATTTTTAAACAAATTAAATTTATCAAATTAAAACCAAAAACGATTTATTTTTACAAAAATCCATAGAAATTTAAATCGAATCATTGTTGTCTGTTCTTTTGTATTTGTGTTTTCTAAATAATGTTAAGAGGAAAATTTCTATAATAGCTATTCTACAATTATGTGAGGATAATAAAATTTAAATGATTTTTTTTTTTATTTATAAAAATAAAATTTAATGAATTCAAAATTAAGAGCTTGCTATTTTAAGTTTTAAAGTTTATTATAAATTTTTATTTTTATAAAATTACTTCAACATAACAAACAAAAAAAAAAAACAAAAAAATAAAAAAAAAATTTGCGGTCAAGAAGTTGTAAAGTTGTTTTGAAAATAAAATTTAAAAACATTTTTTTAACTTCCGTAATTGGAAATTTTATAAAATTTTTCAAAAATATTTTCACAAATTTAAAGTTCTATTATAATCTTTTTTTTTTGTTTTTATTTGTGCTAGACTTAATAAATTATACTAAAACAAAACATATACTCAAAAAAATCAACATGATTGTAATTTATACTTTGAATTGACTACTTCAATAATTTTTAAAAACCAGATAAAACTTGGTGAATATATAAGTTGTTCATGATAAATTAGCTCTCAGAAATTGGTAAATAGTTGCTTTTGACCATTTTTGAGTGAATTGTCGTCTATTTTTTTTTTTTTTTTTAATTTTTAAATGATGGTAAAACTGAATTGTTCTAAATTTTGATGCCCAGTAATGGTAGTTTTATTTTTTGAATTTATGATATTATGAATAGGTACTCTAATTAGAAAATTCCAATATTCTGAAAAAATAATAAATCCAATTGGTATACCCAGGTACTCTAATTGGATTTTTAAACCCGGCTACACTATTCGGAAAGCATACTTATAGATATAATCGTTACCCATACATACATATGATAGATTCTGCACAGGTAGTAATATTAAAATAAAACCAATTAACATAATTGGTTTAGTAATAGACAATATGAAAATGGTTTTAGTATTAGATAACATCCAGTATCGAAATAGATCGAAATTAATTTTCGAAAAATATAAAATCTAATTACTGTACCCGAGGTTCTGTAAATGGAAAAATGTTTCGATTAGTTTATCCGGAGTACTTTATTGGGAGGGGTATTATATTCAGAACTTTACAGTATAATAATATCTAGGCTAATTTAATTTTTGAAATTCATATAACAGTTCTTGATATTATTCTAACGAATAGAATATTGAAAATACGAATTAACTAAGTATATTTGCCACTTCAAGTTAGAAATTATTTGTTCCAAAAAACACAAAATTGTATTTGAGCTCGAACTAATTTACTTTTTATGTGCTTATTTCGGGTCGGATCCGTAATCTCGTGCTTTTAAATATCGTTTGATCAGAATCTAGCGGTAAAGTTAATGGCGGCTACACATAAAAATAATTACCGTAAATATTATGAAAAATGCAGATACTCCATTTTTGCATACAACAACGACTGGGAAAAACCAGAATCACGACGATATTTTGGAAAGCGATATTTCAATAGAGTAGATTTCATTACATTTTCAATATTTTTACATTACTGACAAAAATAACAACCATTTATAAGCATATTAAGTAAGTAAATACATATATAGTTAAAACTGTAACTGTATTGGATTTACTGTACCCAAAAAGAGCTATTACATTGTTGTCTACTTAATATTACTTTTTTTGATCTACTAGAAATTTTTAAAATTAAATCAATATATTTTATATATAAATTTATTATATCAATATATTTAAATCAATATATTAATATATATCTATATATATTATGAAGTGATATCAATATAATTGATATATATATATTATATATATTAATACTTTAGAATGCTTTGCTACAAGTAGAACATGTAAAAATTTCTTTAAGAGATTTCATCTTTCTATACCGAATCATCCTTTTGCTGTAGAACTACTTTTAACCATTTGATATACGAGCCCTAATCATTATTAATTCGGATACTGACCTTGTTTTTTTAAAAATTATATTGCATTTTGATAGAATTTTTAACATACTTATAGGGGATGTCGTAAAGACTGTCTTAAAAGGACAGTAGTTTCCAGCAAGCCAAAGGGTTTGAAATCCTCTATTTTATTGATGGTAGATTAAATGCCCAAAAATATAATATTGGTATTTTGGACCGACACTTATAGCCGCATACCATTGATCGATTACAAAGTATGCAAGAATTCACATGCCAGCAGGATGATGCTTCACGACATATACAGGTAAAGTACCAAAAAATTGGCTTCAGGATAAAAATATCTACGTTTTAGAGTGGCCATCAAGCAGTCCAGACTTAAAATAAATTGAATCTGTGTGGGGATAAATGAAAAGAACTGTGCATAATAATCTACAATACATAATATGGTTTACATGAAAATATTTATCAAATTTCGGATTTTATTACTACCAGATACTTATTTACTTAATGCCAAGAGAAGTGGACTCAATTCAATATAATCAATTAGTATTCAATGCTTTTGCCGCTTTCAACGAGATATGATGATCCCATTTATAAAAGACAAAATAATGAAATTCTCTGTTCAGTATAACCGAGTTTTTAGCTTAATTGACAATTAATTAAAACTTTGTGAAGCGATTAAGTTGAACAAGAGCCCTTGAGTTATAGTTAAAATATTTTATCCATCAAAATATTATGGGAAAAATGAGCTACTGATTGTTAATTATATTATGAGGTTTATTGATTAAAGTTGTTCTAAAGTGTCGCTAAAGATCAGCTCATGAAAGCTCTTTCGACAATTTACTGCTTCCTGAAAAACTTTGCACCCTGCGTATCAGCTTTTTAAGACTGGAAGGAGCAGTTATTTTAAAATTTAAAAAAAAATTATTCACTAAATCGAGTGTGGCCTATCGATTGATGATATCCGCAAGGACCGGAAAAGGGTTTTTAAGACCAAAAATCGCCGAAATTGGCCGAAATCGAGATTTTCAAATGGGAAGGGGTACTTTTTTATGCAAATTCGGATCCTACGTCAAAAAATAAGAAACTTCGGCTCCTTCCCCTCTTAGAAAGCTGATGTGCATGCTCTGGCACACCCGGTATAATAAATATTCTAAATTTTCATACATATGAATGAACACTGAGTATACAGTTTCTAATTTATTGACTAACATGGTCATTTTAACCAAAAATAATATAATAATCTAGTCTATCACCACAACAATCTAACATGTACATTACCTTAGATTAAAAACTAATTATTACCTTCTAAAAATATAATGGATCACTATTATTCTCTAATACTTGTTATGGTGGTTATAAATATTTTACAGGTGTAGTTTTCGAATACTAACGATAAAGTTTGCAATGTAATGCTTTTCATATAAGTTATAACTTCATTCTTTAGTAAAATTAAAAAAAATTAATGGTATTAAATCAAATTATAAAAGAAAAAATTAAAAAAAAAATATATTCATACTTTGGTAGTGATAATAAAAGTTTGTTTTTTATGCTTGTGTTTTTTTTTTCCAACCTCTAATTATTTCGTTGATTGCAAACTTTAGAAATAATTTTCTATTTTAATGATTAAAAAATTAAATTTACACTATTTTAAATCATACCAATTTTCAATAAAAAAATAAAAAGACAATTGAAAAAGCGATCCCTTGAAATAATACCATGTGGTCATAGAACACAATGATTTTATTCTTCACTCTCATCTCTATTATACAATATTTTTATATCGAACTTTTGGACTAGGTTTTTATGCGGATGATAATGTTTAGAAGTTGAAATTAAAGAAAGATATGAATTCTAACTGGAATCTACCACCTAACGGGGAAATTTAAATATGAGTTTGATTAGCAAAATCTATGTATTAACCATGTCGTTATTTTTACTAAATTAGGAGCCCAACAGACCAGACTAGATTATTCTGGGCCTGACTAATCACGGACAAATTCCATCCAGTTGCACATAATTGCTTAATATTCCGATATTTCTTCTCGCCAACGAAGGTTATGTCTATCTTCAGGCGTCTTAAAACTGTGAGTTGAAGATTCTTTTGATCGCATCATTTTTATGGAATCGTTAAAAGGGTCCGTTCGAACCACTGTAGTTTCATGGCTTTAATTATCGTAACAATGTTAACTTCATTATACATCAGTTCATAAAGTTCGAATTTTTTTTTTTAATAGGGAGTTCTATGTAAGCGCGAACTCTTAAGATTTATTGTATCTCCCCTTTTATCTCAGAATTGAAGGTATGTGTCCTTGATAAACGCAATTATTGCTTTAATGTCAATTTCAGAATCAGGCAATGTGTATTTCTGGAAATATTTTCTATCTTTTGCGAGCTATGGCGTCGAAAACGAATATAATAGGAGAGGAGAAATCCCTTTTTTATAAGCAGTCTGCATCTGTCTGCATCTGTCTGCAACTGTCTGCATCTCGATCTACCAATCTTGAATGGATGCTTCTTAAATGGACATTGTTATCTATTGTCCCTGATTACCTGATTCACTCTTTGGATACTTAGTTTGAAAAATACTTTAGACTGTGTAAGTCCTTAAGTCCTTGGCAACTATCTCATACGTTTTGGGGTTCTGCGGCAATCAATTACTTTTCTTAAATAGTATAACATTGAAATTGCTTCGGTTCCTAGTTTAATTTTCTGCAATATTATACTGTGTGCTGGTCTTTTGTGTTTGAAATTATTTGTTAGCTACAGTCTGTTAGATTACTGTTATTCCTGCCATCTTCATGATGTATATATGAATCGTTGGAAGGCCCCAAATTTTTTTTATATGGCTAGAGTAGGGCACGTTTTGAGTGCTCCAAGGCATACTATTCATACATTCACCATGCAAATGTCGTGTAAGATATTATAGCTCTTATTATAGACTTGTAGAGCGATGCAGTCATCTGTGAAGATAGTCTCCATGATTTGTCAAACATACTTTGAAATGCAATAAATGTTGTGTTAGCTTTTTTGTTTATGTAATCTATGTGAGAATTTTTTTTTTGTTTACTGCCAGATTTATGCTTAAAACAAGCACATCCGACGTCTATTCCTAGAAGAAGGTTTGCTTCATTTAATTGCACAATAAGTCATCTTCCAGTAAGGTTAGTAAATCACCGCCACCTTTGATTAGAAAAATCTAAAAATAAACTAATCCAGATACATGCTGTTAGTAGAAGGGTAAAAGTCATATAAGTTAATACCTATATTATTAGCTATAGATTTATTAAAAATACTTCTCGATCAAAAGAACTAGAGTTAGAACTTATTTCACGGGGCATTCTACTGATTTGCTCGAATCTACCATATTAAGTAGGGTGGAAGGGAATGTGGAACAACTGAACGGTTCTGAGATTATTCCGATTGGATCTTTCAACCCAATAATTTGAAATTTCAGGGGCTAGGATCTTACCCGAAAAGATCTGGTAAATCAAAGAGATATCCATGACAGTTTGTTATCAAGTATTTTTCCTAGGTGTTTTGTTTTCTTTACCATTTAACAACTCCGTCCAATGTAGGTGGTTGGTAGTTTACCTTTTTCGATATGTAAAAAGGATGTTGTTTACTTTAGTGACAATCGACGTTTTTGCACCATTTATGCACTTTGCTTATACCAAATTCGTTCTGAGTTCGGTACTATGGGTTCCCCTTGAAGCCACATCGTTTTTAAAAATATATAATTTTCTTGTCGAAGACATCTGGTACATACTAACTTACTTTGTGCCCATGATTTGTAGAATGTATGTATAATTTTGTAAAGTCTTTGTTTGGAATAGTATTTTTCTATATCTTCTATTTCGAACTGCTGTAATTTTTTCACTGACACGAGCTTTATATTTATACGAGCTTTTTAAGCTCCTTTTCTTAGATTAATTGAATAAAACCAAATGAATAATTCATTATGGCATTATGTCATATGATTTATTTGTATGGCGCTTAAAAACGCACAACAAATAATAAATTGGTTTTACTTTACATTTCTCTAAATTATATCCACGAACTTATAACTCTCTAGTAATCACCCTTGGGCAAAAGAACAAAAGCAAATTATGTTATAAAATTCAAATAAAAAAAAACTATATATATTGCTATATTACTATGAGGCGTGAATATTATTATGGACCATGAATAAATGAAATAAAAATAAAACTAACATTGTAAATCATAGTTAGTGGTCAGTAGAATGTGGTCGTAAACACAAAACATAAAACAAAAATCAAAACAACATACAAAAAAAAAAAAAAACGTTTGATAATCACAACTCATATGCAAACTATAATGTACATATAATATGTAAACGCGGCCAGCGACAACATATAATATTTTCGAACCCAATTGTGGTGAAAATATATAAAATAAAAAACAAAAAAAAAATGTTTCCAAATCTGATATAACAAACAAGAAATAAAAAGGATATTTTTTTAAATCTTTTTTTTTTGTCCTATTTTTTTTTTTTTTTTTTTCGTGTAAATTAATTTGAATAATAAACATTTAAAAATTTAAATTTTAGTTTTGCTTTAGAATTGTTGTATTTTCTCAACAAATATTTAATAGGAAATACATTTTTTGGAATGTTATTGTAAATAATTGAATTAATTTTATTCTGTATGTAATAAAGTATATGTAATGTAATGTAAATGAAATATTACACGTCATCAAATTTTTAGTTAAATTTAATTGAGCTTGGAAAATGTTTTTGATTATACTTATTAAAAATTTTCATTTTTATTTTGAATGTAATTGCCAGATTATCTGAAAATTGGCCAAAATTTTAGTTTGAATAAGGTGAAAATTTTAATGAAAAAGATTTAATTACAATAGAATGCTTGTGAACACAACAATTGACAACTAAATTAGTTAAAGAGAGCTCTGAAGCTATTAAGTTTCATAAGTTTATCTAGTTTAAAAAAAACACTAACCGAGTGTATATGAAGTTTAATCAGAAGGAAATAAGGGTCTTCTGAGGGAGATATTGTATCGGTGTAGGACCTAATCGTCATCAAATAAATGTTAAAATATGCTCCAGGCTGTTATCTTTCCAGAATATATAACTGAATATATATACATATACTTAATGGATCAACAGATATAACGGTTTTTATAGAAAAACATCAAGGATACATTCAAATGTCCTTTTCGTCCTTAAAGGATAACATGCGCCACTAAAGACATATATTTTTGGAAAGCCAGGAATTCTAGCTATCACACGCCGATACAATATCTCCCTCAGAATCCCCGGAAATAAAATATATTTTGACACTTTTGATAATTTCGAGGTAGCTTAGGAATTAATATTTATACTTAGCATTAGACCAGCGATAATACTACAAGCTATATCAATATAATACTAAGTAAGAGGCATTTTTTAGTCTGTTATTCCTTTGCTTTGACAAAGTATTGTAGAGTGAAAGATGTTTCTACCAAACCCTAAGCTACAATTATTTCAAATACTAGTTCTATGTCCTATTCTATGGTTCGAACTAAACAGTAGTGAAAAAGCCAACAGAATTTAAATTTTTATTTCAAATGGAAATTTATATGCTTTGACAAATTGATTATAATCAATTTTGGAATGTCAGCAAGCATAAAAACATATGTTGAATATTGATTGGGAAATTGGAACAATATCCTTAACTTATTTGTCACACAAATTTTTCAAAGTAAACTACCAAAATAGTACTTAAGTTACCCCGATGCTGCCCGACAATTAACATTAACTAAAAAGCTAATATTGATATGATAAATTCTTAAATGTACAAATTATATGAAGATTTCAGTATTTATTAAGCGGGGATTTATTTAACAAAACCCACCGATCAAATGTATATGAATTTTTAAAGTAGGTTTCAAGTTTTTGTTACATTCAAGTTCTTTTTACATTTGTTACATACATTTATATCATTGTTTTAGAGAGCCCTATATGCTCATCTGATTGCTCAACTAATTTATTGAATGAAATCTAAAAAGTATTGTTTAATACAAATATTGTTTTTTTTTTTTCAATAATAGTTTTGTACACTATACAAACTAGTTAGGTAGAAGTTATTATAAAGCTTTTAAAAAAACGACTAGAGTGGTCCATTGATTTAAACTGCTTGTTTTAAAAGATTTTTCGTTAAAAATAAATTTGAAAGCCAATCTAGCACGGTTAAGTAAGTTAATTAAATCACTAATTTTGCTGTCTCGGATAGTCTCTATATATTCAGGGAAACACATACTAACTATTAAATGTTTAATAGTACCGTTATTGATTCAATAGGACAGGCATCAATAGATTTTTACTATAAAAACAATAGTTTTCTGTTTAAAACAATATGTTTTGTAGTTTTGATTTAATATGATGCATATAACTATTATTAAATTAATATAGTAGACAGCATTAATGTAATTAGAAATACTATATATTTATAAATGTTCTACTCATTGTATTTATTAGATTATACTATTAATATTCTAGATAATAGTATATTCTATAATATATATATATATATATATATATATTCTAGATATTATAAATTATACTAATACTAGGGGTCCCTGTTGAGTAATTATAATTGAAGTTGAAGCCAAATTTAAAGTTTCATTGTATGTAATTATTATATATATATTATTCTGCATTTATCTGGATGTTTGTTAGTTCGACGGAACGCTCCAACACATATACAAATTGCATATGTATACAAATGCATATATATACAAATTGCTTTGGTGCTTTTTTTAACCCCTGTCTACCATGCTGAACCTTTGCAGGAAAAATTGATTGCACGAAATATATTTTTTTAATTTAATGTTAGTCTTCTTCGCAAATAATAAGGAAAAATAAAAAATAATAATAATAATATAAATAAAACAAACAATTTTTTTGATTTATAATAATATGGACTAATAGAATTTTAATCAATAGTTTAATATGGTATAATAACCAAAAGGCAAACAGCATTTAACACAAAAAAAAAACATAATTCACTCAAAGGTTATTCTTATTACTTAAAATTATACATAATAATACACATGTGTATCAGCATATTTGTATTGTATAATATTATACATTATACTACTTTATTGCTTCTACCTTTCATTTTTGGCATTTTGTGTGCGTAACTCACTTCACTCAAAAAAAATTATTCTTGTTTTGTTTTTGTTTTTTTTTGTTTTTTTTTTATTATTTGCTGTATCTGTATTTTGTATGTTCTATATGCTCCATTCCAAAAATATTATTTTATTTTCAGTGTTAAGTGTTCACTTTTCACTTCACTGTTCAGGTTCATTGTTCAATCAATAGAACTTGATAGAAGTAGAGTAGGATATATTAACTCTACTTCTACGCCGGATAATAAAACATTGTTTTTTTTAAATTGAAAATTATTGATGAAAATGTTTTTGTAGTTTTTGTAAATTTTACCAATTTAGATACAAAATTTTGGAAATTTTTTTTAAAAATAACACAATACCATAATAACAGTTTATTCATATAGCCAAATAAGATCCCTATACATTATACAAAAGACAAAATTTATATGAAAATAAGATCCCATTTTTAAATTTGCTCTCCCGGATGACTCAATAACGCTAATACGGTATAATTTATACTAAATGGAACCCAACTAACGAATTATAACTAAATGGAAGTGAGTACGAGTATACCATACAAAAATACAAACATTTTATACAAATTTGTTGGTATGGTACTTCTTTTTCTGTTATATAAAAAAAAAAGATTAGTGTTAGGCCAATATAAACATAAATAAAAATAAATAAAAAGTGATATAAACATAAGTACTGTAATTTCGGAATAAAGAATCTAATGAAAGATAAAAAGAAACTAGGATTTATTTTGCTTCCGTCATTTATGACGGGTTACAAAGCTAGTTAATAATAATAACTGATTTGTTTGTTTTTGTTTTTTATTTTAATAGGAACTCATATATGCATAATGTAATTAGGTGAATAATAAAACCGTACGAGTAAAAATGTTCAACTGTGTGTGCATTATTGTTTTATATACAACTTATTTATATATTAGGAGTTCATTAAATAGAAGCGAAATAAAATGAAGAGGTGTCTACTGCGCAGATCCTTAAATGCTTGTCAATTATAATTATAGATTACAAAATAGTTATTTTTTAATAACATTACTAGAATTAATTTTAATATTAAAAAAGTTAAAAAATTAAATAAATAAATTAAAAAACTAAAGTATCAAAATGAAATTTAAAAATAAAGATAAGAAAAAATTAGAAATAATTGAAATAAAAGAATAAATAGTAATTTAAAAATAAAAATAAGCTTTAATAGTGCTTAAATTAAATGTTATAATATAAATTAAAAAAAATCTAATTTCGATAAAAAATGTTTACCAAATTAAAATTAAAAGTTAATAAATTAAATACTATATTTGAGTGGACATTAAAAATAAAAATAAGAATAAACGTTATTCAAATAATAGTACTTAAGCAAAATATTATAGTTAATATACCTAATTAGAAAAATTATAATTTTGATCAACAACTTTTGCTAAATCAACTATAATAAAGAACTAATATTTCATTTACACTTCCAATCGAAGCTGATCTTTAATTTTCACAACAACTTGCTACCGTTAAACGTTTTTTCGAAATGGATTTAGTTTTTGAAGAAAATAATATACCATATCATAATAACTTTCATTTGGTATATGAGGAAAACTATTCAAATTATTGAAAACATTGACTTGTCCGAAGCAAAAAAATAATATTTTGAGACAAAATTTATAGGAAAAATTTCTATTTAACAAAGCTGGATATTAAAAAAATTTCCCTTTATCAAATCAACGGAATAGTTGTACACAAAACTGGGTCTTATATCTTATGCAAACAGTGGCATGATAATTATTTTAACGAGCATTTTCAAGCCTGCGTTGTAAATGTTATGAATAATTAATCTTAAGATTATTTTTTCTTTTTGTTAAATCTAATTTTAATATATTTATATGTGACTATCAAAAGCAAAACATGCTCTTGTCCATCATAAGTAATTTTAAGAAAAAAGCAAAAAACTTTTTTTATTTTTAATTTTTTTTTTTTTTTGATTTTCATATGGATCAGATATGGTCTTGCTTTTAATAGCATTATTATTTTAATTTTTAAATAGGGATAAAATATTATTTTTCATTTATTTTTCCGTTCATAAGTACAGTTTTTAATTGCGAATCTAACGGTATCAAAATGTCAAATAAATTATTTTGGGATCAGATATGGTCTTGCTTTTAATAGACACATATGCTTAATATTAGTTAGTTACTACTGTTATTAAGTTATTTTGATAAATTTAAGCTATATTTCTATTTTTATAATAAAGTACAAACAAGTCTGTTAAAATGTACAAGTAAAAGTAAATAATGTTTATAGAATAAAATGATTTAATAAATAATTAATATTGTTTCATTTAATTTGGACTTTAACTTTATATAACAATAATATAGTTACTGGAAAAATAGGATTAATCACATTAAATTAAAATGAAGTATAAAAGTAATAATAATATTTAATATTAAATTAATGTGATGCTTCTATTATAAAAAAAATTATACCACTTCGGCAATACTATTAAAATGATAGTATGCATATTAAATTTATTTAAATTTATTTAGCTATTATTAAAATAGGATATACTATTAAATTATAATGTATGGACTATAAAATTTACAGGACAATACTATTAAAATAATGGTATACATTTCAACTATTGATTTAATAAGATTCAAATTGTTATTTTAAAACTGTGTTTCTTATTGACGAATTTTAATAGTAAAATCTAATTGAATTAATAGGAAATAATTTTAATTTTATAGGACTTTTTCCTGAGTGTACCATTAGGAAGTGGCAATCTTAAGTAGTCAGACTGATTAATGAAATATAATCATTTGAATTTGGTACAACTGCAAGAAATACTCACTTGATAATAACTATACTCGGCATTAAGTCAACAAATTTTTTTCTGTAATTTTTAACTATTCAGTACCATTACCAGTACCGTACAGTACTGTACAGTACAGTAGATAAATTTACTTGAGTACCAGTAAATAGAATTTAGTATTTTTTTTATAAGTCATATAAAGTAATTAGATTTTATTTATTTATTTATTTGATTCATCAAATCTCATGAGAGCTTAAAGCTCATATAGAGTGTAACATATATAAATTAAAACTTAAATAATATAGTCAAAATCATTAAACAAAACAATTATCAAGTTCAGTACAAATATAAAAATATACATATTATATAAGCCAATATATTCAAAATATAATATATATTATAGGAATTAAAGAAAAAATTTAAAAAATGAAAAAAACAAATTACAAAAGATAGTTTAGTTTATAAATTCAAAGTAAAATAATGATTCAACAACAATTATATATTAAAATAATTATATTCTAAAATTAATTTGAAATGCTGAATACTGTTCTATGTATAGATTTTTTAGATTTATTTTTAATTTTGAAGTACACAGATTTTTCATTGAATTTGGTAATTTGTTGAAGGCAGAAGAAGCTGTATTAATTATAGGCTTTCAAATTGTGACTGCCGATAAATCTTAGATGGCTGGCTGATCTCGTATTATGGCTGTGTATGTCTACATTTGTAACTAGTTTTGTATTCGATTTTATGTTGCTTGTTCTTATACTGTTAATGTGTAGAATCTGGATCATTTCCCTAAAGTCTTTAAGTCTTTTACTTTTAAGATGAGAATTTAGTATTTTATTTATAACCCATACAAAGTAATTAAATTTTAATTTGAATTACTTTTGTAATTATTGTTTGCAGCTCAAAAATCTAAATATTGAAAAACTGAAATGAAATACTAAATTTTTTTTTTCTAATTAACCACAAATTTTTACATGTATAAGTACTGATTTAGAAGGAATTATTTATCTGGTAATAATTTTTATTAATATATAAGCAAAATCAATTTCCTCTGTACTTTACAGGTCTGCTCGATATATACTAAAATATTCTTGGACACAATTTCATATGTCGCATTGTAGGTATATTTGCAATTTATTTACTTAAAATTAAAAAAAAAAATCTTAACAATTTTAATTATTAATAATTTGTTTATATTTTTACAGCAATTTTAATTACAAATTCTGTTTGCATATATTCACATTTTTTTTTTTAATTAATATAAAATTAATTTTCATAAGAATAATAATAAAATAAAAAAATTTAATATTAAAATGAGTAAATAAATATTGTTTTTAAAATATGCAAAATATTATAAAAAAAAAAATAAAAAAATTGTTTGCAAATTAATTTTTTTAATTTACAAAATACAAAACAACTAACGAAAATGATATTTATCCTTTAATTGACATCTATTGTAATTTTTAGGGATTTTAGTTTAACCTATAATTATACAAAAAGATTTAATTATAGATGGGGGTTCATTATTCAATGATTGTGCTTAATAGAATATTAATATAAACTAAAATTAAAATAATAAAACGTGACTTACACTTAATTTATTGTGATACTCTGTTATTTAATTGAAAAATATTTTAAATATGAAAAAAATGTTTATATGAATTTAAATAAAAAAGTAAATATATTAATTGAATTCTAAGTATATTTCTTATTATTATTATTACATTATATTTTTGTTTATTTAATAGAAAATTCTTATTTTCAATAATAGTTGTATTTTACCCTTTATCAATTTATTTTAATTTATCTCAAAAAGAGATAAATCTTCATTCAACAAATTTAATTCATAAATAAATTTCTAAAGATTTTTGGAGACTTTGTTTATTTCTTTCGACCCGGTTGGTATAACGTACATGTACCACTAAAAGTTTAAACATTCCTATAACTAAAAAATTGTATATAAATTGCGCTGAATCTATATACTTATACCAAATCGTTTTGTGTGTTTTTATATAATTCTTGAAAAACACATATTCATTTTGGTGTATATTTGTGAACAAGATACCGTTATTTTTCGGAGATAATCAATTACAAAGTGTTTGGTGATAATTCTTTCACTTTCAGCTTTGTTCTTTGGTTTTGATTTTCTGACCGCCACTTTAGTCAGAACAGAAATATTAAAATTATTTTCATCGGAACTAAAAAAATCTTATAAGTATAATATCTTATTTATAAGTCTATCCATAAGTCGATCAAAAGTCGATCTATAAGTCTATCAAAAAGTCTATGATTAAGTCGATCAAAAAGTCGATCAAAAAGTTGATCAAAAAGTCTATCTATAAGTCTATCCATTAGTCGATCAAAAAGTTGATCTATAATTCTATCAAAAAGTCTATGCATAAGTCGATCAAAAAGTCTATCCATAAGTCGATCAAAAAATCGATCAAAAAGTTTATTTATAAGTCCATCAAAAAGTCGATCAAAAAGTCTATGCATAAGTTGATCAAAAAGTCCATCTATAAGTCGATCAAAAAGTTTATCAAAAAGTCTATCTATAAGTCAATCAAAAGTCGATCAAAAAGTCTATACATAAGTCGATCGAAAAGTCAATCAAAAAGTCTATCTATAAGTCTATCCATGAGTCGATCAAAAATTCGATCAAAAAATCGATCAAAAAATTGATCAAAAAATCGATCAAAAAGTCGATCAAAAAGTTGATCGTTAAAATCAATTAGCTAAAATTTTGCTGCCTAAAATATGACTCAACACAACCCTTAAATTTTGTTTTCAAATATTCGTAAAGATCCGTTGTCAATTTTGAATATTAAAAAAATATTAATATCCTATCCAGATATTTCAGAAACTCTTCTGCATGCAAATGGATTAACAATGTTGTACCAGCACGCCCTGGTGAAGCCCCACTTTGTAGACAAATTTTGTCCGAATAAATGTATTTTAGAGTATGTATATAAGACATACTCCAAACACATTTGATCCTAACTTTGAAATTCGAAAGTCGGGTCGAAACGGTTATAATGTACCAGTTCACACTTCTCACCTATAGATATAAGTTAATTCTTCTATTATATTGTATTATATTTTTATGTGACTAATTTACTTATTTTTTGTACCAACTTTTTTCATCTTATATAATAAAACGTAACAATCCCGCTGCCAACGTGCCGTAGCAACCGTTGCTACAACAAAATAAAATAACAAAAACAAAATAGTAAACAAAAGAAAACTTAAAGTAAACAACAATTTTTATTCTCTGCTGAGTTTGTTCATGTACATAGACCTATCTCTTTATAAAAAAAAAAAAAAACAAACAAAAAATAAAAAAAAATACTTAGTGTGTATTGTACTGCGTATGCATAATGAAATGACTTCTAATTGTGATAAAATATATGCAGATGTGTATACTCTAGAATTGATTTTGAAATTATGTAGTGAATTATACCAATGAAATGAAATAATAATAAATAATATCTATTATAAAATAGAAATAATAATAAATAAATACTATCAAGTAGAAGAAATTAATAAAAACGTAAAATAAAAAAAAAAACTGTTTTTTATTTTTACTTCATATTATAAAGAAGTTGTTATTGTAAATAAAATGTATGTGATATATATTTTATTCTTTTTCAGTTTTCAGTCAGGTCAAAATATATTTAATGATGTTTAATAGGAATATTGTAATATATGAGTACATGTATATTAATAAATATATGTTTATATGTAGTTTATTTATATAATATATATGTTATGTAGATAGTATATTTTAATTATTTCATATGAATAAGTTGTTGTTATTGTAAATGTTGTATGAAGTTATGAATAGTATGGATAATAATTTTGGATTCAAATTTTATTTTTTTAAAGGTTTTCAATCAAAATAATTATGTTGTGAAACTTCGTTTCGTTTATAATTCATTCTAGAATAAAAAAAGAACTAATATAACTTTGAAAATTCCAATAAAATAAAATAAAATATACTTAAATTTTTTCTTTACTAAATTTTGATGCTATGAACTTTTTGCCTCAATCTATTACCTTTTGGTGGAAAGCTCATAGTTCTAGGGGGAGATTTCCGTCAAACATTACCCATCTTACCCTATAAAAGCCAATCAGATGTTATAAACTCTTGCATAAAATTTAGCAACCAAGTTAACCCAAAATGTTAAATCTATAGATCTATTATTTAGCTGTGGTAGATGGTGATCTAGCGAATAATCAAAGTTTGCCAAATCTAGAAAACCGTCTTGAGAAGGGCTTTACAACTAGTAATAAAATAATTTAAAAAACAAAATACTCCCATCTACCATTTTAATTCTGCAGCCGTACTAGCAAAGTATTTACTCAATATTTGAAATACTCTATATTTAAATTTTCATATTAAATTTTATCCAATTGATTTGATTTCCGTTTTCAAAAAAAAAAATATATATATTTTCATCAAATTTTAAATTTTAAAATAAAACATTTTCTTTTCTTCTTTTCTATAGTCAAGGTCATTTAGTTTTTATTTGCCCTCATTTTAAAAAAAAAAAAATTTCTTTAATTTTATCCATTCATTCCATTTTCATTCATTCTTTATATCAGACTGTCCAAATACTAATATTTATGGTTCACACAAAAAAACAAAAAAAAAAAATAAAAAAAAATAAAAAAATAAGACACTTGACAGAAAAAAAAAAAATAAAATAATAAAAGTCCTCCCCCCCTCTTTAAAACCTAATTGTTCGGAGAAATAAGAACAAATTAATCGAAAAATGTGTATAGGTACAATAAAATAACAATAAAAAATTTCAATTGAATGAAAATGTTTTTAACACTCATTTCCACCCAACCCACATCATTACACTTTCTATCATCTCCTATTTTTTAGTTCAATTGTGTTATATTAATGCACCCGTATATGAACGAATTAAATAAATTGAAAAAAAAGAGATAAAAAAAAAATAAATCAAGGGCTCTGACGGTCAAAATAATGAAATCTATAAAATTGCAAAAACCTAGATAAAACAACTCGTATTGCAATCGTATAGACATAGTAGAAAATTTTATTATATACGCGTAGGTATATACATATTAGTCGGTTAGGAAGTAGGTTACGTATTCGCTATAGACAAAAAAAAAAAACTAGTATCCTAGATGGTAGCTATTTAAGTTTTATATAATGAAAAAAAAGTTAGTGTGAAAATAAATGTGGCATAATTTTTATATTTTTTATTTACAAACAATTTATTTTAATTTTCTCGTTAATGAAACTTGATAAAAATTTGTCCATTGCGCAACCCTTTTAACTTTACCTAATTATTTTTGTACTTTTATTTAATTTATTTATTTATTTGTGTGTACATATGAATGCTTACAACTAATTTTTGTACCCTTTATCTTATGATATGTGGGCCATCATCACATTTTTATTTATTCTGTTAGTGTTTACTTTTATTTTTTAATTTTTTTTTCTTCCTAGGGTTAATGTTGTTAGACTATATATTTCTCCATACTCCAAACTATTGTAGTATACCTATACTTTTTCTTATATTTTCTTTTTCGTTGCTGACGAGTGCTGTTAATGGATTGATGTTGTTGTGCTAACACCAGCCCCTGGCTTACGTGCTTCATACTCAATGGCCGATCACAGTGGTTACACTTAAGTTGGTCACTACCTTCATATAAATATTTGTGTATAGCTAACGAGCATCCTATTCTGGCTTCAATTAATTTGACCCCTAGCTCTGTGTTAGATTTGTTTATGTTGTTGTTGAGGCATTCGGGCAATGTGCTTTTCTATAGACGTTTGTTTGACTATAAAGTGTCTGTTTATGCTTGAGTATTAACTATGCTATTATTATTTTTTCCATTGAATAGGCATTAGGAATGATTGTTCTGAGTGGACTACGTGCACCTATTTTAGCTTCTCTATCGGCTGTCTCGTTGCCTACTATTACAATGTGCTCCGGTATCCATGCTAACTGAAGTTTCGCTTCATTGGTTATTAACTTATTCCGTATGTATTGGGTAGCTTAAGCTTTGTTGTTCACGTTTTTATAGCTCAGAATACACTTAGACTATCGGTATAAATGATTTGTGGGATTTGTTCCTTTTCAGCTTTTTTGATCACTTCCCATATTCCACTTCTTTCTTCCGCTGCGTTGTTGTTCTTTTAAAACCTTGATTTTTACTGTACTGCCACACAAATTTTATGTATTTTTTATACTTGTAACTGCAATAAGGTTTCAATACCCTTTTGAGTTGTTTAACTATAATGGGACAGCTATCTTGAGTATTGTAATACGGCTTGACTAGCTCTTGAACTTAATTTGACTTACGAACAAAATTATATTTTTTGAATTAAAAATGAGATGCTTGTAATTTGTCGAGCACAAGGTTTTGAAAAAAATTTACAAAATGTTATAAAAGTGAGGTTTTAAATAATCCAAACAATTTTGTGCCAGAATGTACAAAAAAAAAAATTAAATTTAAGAATTCTTTAAAATGAATAAAAATAATAATATAAATAATATAAAATAAATTTTAAATAGACCTAGTACATTACAAACAGATGAAACAGTTAAAATCAACTGAACGCACGTCGATAAAAGATTTTTCAATATTAATTTAGCTAATCTCTATAGTGATTTTGGGAAATTTTCATATTTTAGGATTGTTTGGAGATGCTGTTTGGCTTAAAACAGCTTTCGTAAGTAGTCAATTTAAAAGAAAACGTTTGCGAGATCCCTGACAGTACTCTTACAAAATTATATTATGTTTTGTCCCTTTTTTTCGTTTACAGATATTTATTAACTTAGTTGTCAGACCTTAAAAACATGAATATTAGAACAGCTTGACAAATATAGTTATGAAATATAAAGCATAAGATCTTAATCACTATTATCATTATCCATTTTTTATCACCTTGTTCTAACATCGAGTAATAACCCCATTTGCGGCTGCGGTGATATAGAGACAGATCCCCTCCCGGAAAGTTTAAATCTACATCGACTATCAACAAACTTCCTTCATTGAACTCAATTTCACGCAATTGATTTTAGATCATCCTAAGTTTTTTCAGAATTACTTGATTTCCATAATACTCTTTGGTGCCATGTTGCAACACTTCATTTGACGTTGTAGAATTCTTTCATAGATGCAGTGAATTTCTTTGCTTCTACAGGCTTAAAAAGTGTGTAATCAATCAAATTCCAGTTAACACGTCATTTTGTTTTTATGATGTATCTTTATTAGGCTGATATTTTAACAAACCGAAGCCACAATTACTTGACAGAGTTATTTTTCGTTGAACCACTCACATTATCGTTTTTGGTATTAACACTCCTATTGCAATTAAAAAATATTATGCACAACCTTGAATATAATAAACTAAATGGATGACACGTAAGATGAGACTACATTACGTTTAATTGTGACAAGTAAACGCTGTTAAGTTTTTTTTTTTTACTATTACTTACTTGCTTCATCCTCTTACAGCCTCTCTACTCTTAAGTATTGAAGATAATTTCATTTTTAGATAATTTGTGAAACCACATTTCATATTAATGAGAATAAAATATTGTCAATCTACTTCTATACTACTTGTGTAAAATATACTAATGCTCTACTACTTGAACATTATGTGCTGTAACTTCTTCATTAGAGCATGGGTCGCAGCTATAAGCTAAAACAATTTTTGAATTATGTCTTCGGTTCTGTTATTTACTATGCCAACAACAAAAATATTAAAAATTGTTGACACCACGACTCGATTGACCTATTTGTTGCTATTGGCTATTCTAGGGGATCACATCCTCATTTTTACTCTTCCCAAGAACTTTCCAAGTCTAACAGCCACCTTATGCGGTTGAGAAGGTTGGTTAAATCTGCAATTTTATTTTCCTCGATTAAATATATATTAGCCTGAAGTGCAGAGTCAGATTCTAGCTAATGTTGGGCAACTGGGAAGGAAGTATTCAAGCAGTTTTCTCTCATTTACATTTTTGCAGCTGCAACTATGGGGACTGGACGGAATACCTAGTAGCGTGCACGCTTTATATCGACCAATAATCCGTTCTGATGGCTAGTATTCTTGATATATCCGTATACAGGACCTGGCTATAAGTTATTTGGTTTTGTTGATGTTATACGACTGCCATGTTTTTCTAGAGATCGCATAGGTATTTAGTCTATGTCACATTTCATTCATTTTGCGAAAGCATCAATGGATGCGGTACTTGACAACTCCCATTGTTGAGTGAATCTTCTTTTCAAGGGGCCTGTCAAGATACACATTACTACATACAGCCTACAAAGCAGTAGGTGGATTTGTCTGGATCCAATAACAATTATCTCTTAAAGTTAAACGGTTAATTACAATTTTTCATAAAATATTATCAATTTGTTTAACCTTCGACGGCTTTTGTGATATCAAAAATAAAATCGTAAGCTTACCCAACAAATAATTTTCAATTTGTGCCCCAAAAATGCGACCGCTCGTGTCTGCTCAGTCGCCACACTACAGTCCAACATATATCGTCGCAATTTCGCATAAATTGTGGTTATAAGAGTCAGAAAATACCGCTACATTGGTTCGGGTTAACGCATTCTGAATGCCGGATTAACTCATTCTGAATGCAATAGTTGGTTTGAGTCAAGCACAACTAATGCTCTTGTGAAAGAGATTCGCTATATTTTGCTGGATTATATGGGCTCATGAGTTAGCAATGCAATGTATTAATGTGGTGGATAAGAGTCTATAAAATAGAATTGCATGCGTCGGTTTGAGTCAAGTACAACTAATGCTCTTGTGAACGAGATTGGCTATATTTTGATGGATTATATGGGCTCATGAGTTAGCAATGCGATGCACTCATGCGATGTACAAGAGCCCAGCAAATAGCATTTCATGTGCTTGCATTGGCGCTCTATAGCTTCTAGGGGTTAGTTGAAGTATTAATAAGTATTTCTTAATTCTTTACATATGTTTTTTTTTTATTATAAAGTATATAGTTTAAGTAATTATATCTGATAGGTATATCCATTCATAATTAGTTGCTTATCATAATACAATGTAATTTTTTTAAACAAAAATTCTTAATTTTTTTTTCAAATTGTCCTTCTACAATTCATTTTTGTGATTTTCGTTAAATTTTATTCTTAGTATTTTCAAAAATTTGATTCAGTAAAATTAAACACCAAATGTGATAAATTCAACAACTTTACTTTAGGACGATTTATAATAGCTACATATTCATCTGTTATAGTCTTCGTACAACCCTTAAGCATTTTCTACTCTTCAACTGGACTATTCAATTTTACTGAATCAGGAAAATAAAAAAAATTCTTGTAAAATGTTAATTCATCATTGTCCTTTCTGGTACTACAGAGTACATTTTCTTGCTCCATTTTCTTCTCACTGAAAATATTTTAAATTTAGAAATGAAACAAAAAAAATTTTTATTTTTCTAAATTCATTTAAATGTGGTGGATTCGGTTTTGCAGGGAATTTCTATAAATCAAAGATTTCGAATATTTTGTAGAGTACAAATTGAAACAAAAACAAAAACAAAAAAAATTAAAACAAGAGAATTTTACAAAAAAAAAAAAAATTAAAATGAAAATAAAGATAAAAACAAAAATAAAAGGATATTACATTTTGTATAGATTTTGTGCCATCTGTGGTTAAAATTGTTTTTTTTTTTTTTTTTTTTTCAATTTCCCTGTACTTTAAATAACATTTCAGAGAAGTGAATTTTGAATACATGAAGATGGAAGAATAAAGAAATATTATTTTTACATTTTTGTTACGTTTTTCCTTTTTTTCTTTTTCTTATTCAATTGTGTGTTAACAACAGGATCAATTTGAAATGATAAATTTGAATATCTGTTGTTTTCTTTATTATTGTATAATGTTGTGTTCTGTTTCATGAAAGTAAAATAAATAAAACAAAAAAACAATATTAAAAAAAAAACACATTGTTTTATTTTAATCAACCACAAGCAGCACAATAACGAAAACAATGCATTTTAATATCCCTAAAAAAATCTTATTGACTCTACATACCAAAAAGAGTATATGAAGTGGAAAAAAGAGATAAAATTTGATGTATTCAATTCTTAAAACCATATCTTAAATTTGAAAAGAAAGATTTTTGTATAAAATTTGTAAACTAAAATAAAATAAAAAATAAAAAATAAATAAACAGTTTAAATCTCTAATACATACAATGGTTAAGAAGAGAAGGATTACTATGTACAAATCTATCGATTTATTATGTCAATTATTAATAATTTTAACAGTAGTATAGTGCTTTCCATAGAGACTAAAAATGTTATTTAAAAATAACTGTAAATATTTTTTACATTTTAATTCAATCCTATAACTATAATCCAATAAACGAAATCACTTATAAATTTACAAAACAGTATGCATAATTCGTTATAAACAATCCATGAGGAAAATTTTTTTGTTAGTTCAAACTTAAAAGTTTTATGAAGAGTTACGCAGGTACTTGTATCCAACGTTTATAAATCTTTTAAAAATGTACCCTTAATATTGATGAGAATTGTATTATAGATTTTAGATCAAGTAAACTGATTTGTGATTGACCCTATACCTATGAAAGGAATTTCACTTCTTTCGTCAAGGATTAAGTTGAACAAAATATTTGATATTGATAATTGGCAACTTGATTTCACTCTCTTCAATGACTTATAACTATAAAATCAAAAACCGCAGTGAAGTACGTGGAAATTCGGATCAGTAAAAACTTAAACTTTTCTGAACATGTAAAAGCCCAAATTATAAAAGCCAAAAAGTCAAAAAGTCTATTCTACTCAAAACACTCATTCGCAATAGTTAAAATATTAGCATACCAAACTATCATTAAACCAATTATAACGTACGAGTGTCCGATTTGGTACAATATTAGTGCCTCGTTAATGGAAAAAATAAGAGGATTCGAAAGGAAATGTGCCAGGGCTTGCCTAGGAGAATACCATATAGAAAATAGTGAATATAAATATTATTTGTCTAATAAATATATTTATAATAAAGCGAATATCATAAGAATTGATAATGTTATAATTTCATTAATCAGAAAACATTTTCTTAAAGCACAAAATGTTACCGAAAATAGCCTTATTTGTTAATCAATCTATCCAAAAGAAACATATATAATACAAATAATTAATTCAGGCTACATTCCACCTAGTGATTCCAATACCGAATGCCTTTCGGTATTTCGGCATTTCGGTATTGAGGAAATCTCGATACCGGTATTACCGGTATTTTCGGTATTATTTATGGAATAAAAATATCTAAATAAAAAGCACCAAGAATAAAACAATTTTTCCCAATATATTACACAATACAATTCATTGTTTATTTAATATAGTTAATAAAACAACAAACGACAATTCATCATTATTATGGTTATTAAAAAAGAAAAAGAAAAAACAGTTCGATAATAAAATTAAAACAAAACAATTAAAAATTAAACATATACAGTAATTAATACAGGTGGGTAAAGTACCTTATTTTTTTTTTAATTCCTTCTTTTTGTGAATTAAAATATGCTCGTAGAAAACATAAATTGTCGATGCTTTCATCTAAAAGGCGTGATCTTATTTTCGTGCAGATTAATCCTGCTGCACAAAACCCACGCTCAGATTCTACACTTGTAGGACGAACGTCGGATTTATCAGCCACTGTCACTGCTTCGTCCATGTTTTGATCACCCAAACGTTCAACCAACTTAACAATTATTTGTGTTATGGCTGTTTTGCTTATTTGATTAAATATTCTGTAATTGTCATCGTCTTCATGGTTTGATGGATTGTACAAATAGTGTAATACATCTGAAAAGTTCGTACGCCTTTCAAAAATTCTGCATTTTAATGTAGTTTTTAATGCAATACTTAGTGATGTTTTTTGTTGTGCAAGCTCATCCAACATAAATTTTAAGGTAATATCTGCTTTATATAGATTTAAATTTGCGCAGCACAAACTTTCAACTGCCACCTTAATAGAGGTTAAAGCTGATATTATTGTTGAGAGTAGCTGAAATTCATCTTCCAAAATACAAGTATTATTATTTAAATCAATAAGTGCTTTTCTAACGCAATCTTTCAGCATATAAAATCTTTCTAGCATAGCTAATAAACTGTTCCAGCGAGTTTTAGAATCTAATATCAACACCAACTATTTACCAAATTCTTCCTTAACATATTTTTGTAATGTTGCATCATTTTTTGTAGGCGAATGGCGCAACAATTTAACTACACTTCGAATCTTTATAATCAATGCATATATTTCAGAACTTAAAGTTCTGTTGGGCATGTTCTTCTTACATACATTATCGTGGACTATTAGCATACCATCATAACCATCATCGTCTTCGCTATCAGTTTGTTCTTCGGTATCTGTTTCAGTTTCGCATGGAAATAATTCTCGTTCATCATCAGAAATATTCGGCTGATATAGCACGCTAATAACCGCTAGTTGTATACCATGTACAAGACATTGTTGATGATCTGCATTCCCAAGCTTACCCACTTTTTTCATTATAGAAGCGCCATCCGTTGTCAGCGTAACAATGTCCGCCTGTAGTGAAATACCGTGATATTTCAATTTTTTATCAACTAGCTCAATGCATTTATCTGCAGGCATAGACTCTGAAATACGACTTAATCCAAGGTTCCAGAAGCTTTTGCTAGAATGGACATTTATGTTAATGTAACGTCGATTTCTGATTGACGTCCATTCATCGAATGTAATGCTGAACTTATCTCCACTGAATTTTCTTGACAACAGTTCATTTTTCAACTGCATTCTAATTTTTTTGCAGTAATTCATTACCATTGGTTGAATAGAAGTTGGCGATGTAGGAATTTCACCAAGTTCTCTTGCTGTTAATGCTCGTCTTAAATCAATGGAAGTACAAAAAATACTAAAAGCTAAACCATCTTTAGCTGTCATTCGAGCTAAAACAGCAGGCAATGTGTTATCTTCTTCAGTTTGAAAATAGTTGGTAATTCTTCCAACATTTTTATTCACATTTGAAGTATAAGGAAGATTCTCGGTAACGCTCAAAACACATCTTTTAGATTTTAATAAATTTATTCCATGGATAGTTTTCAAATGTGTGTGCATCCCACTTGTACTTCCACCACAGACTTTAATTATTTTCATGCATTTATTGCACCTACCTAGTTTTCCACTTCGTTCTCGAAGAAAATAGTACCAGACTGAAGTTTGGTCTTGGCTTCCTGGGCAATTTTTTTCACAAATATGACTGTCCATGTCCATGGCTTAAAATTTTTTATTTAATTTTCAAGTAAACAGAAATTAAGAGTATATTTACCTTTCGTCCGGTTTTTGTTTATATAACGATAAAGCTAAAATTAATACACTTGATATTATTTACTGCAGTATAATCTATTCTATACTATTATGTATATAATTAAATTGCACTCTCTCACATCAGAATATACATATAGATTGACGAAACAAGAATTTTGGATATTCATAAAACAAAAAAAAAATAGATAAATCATCTTGCCACCATGACTACATTTATTATCACGCTTTCTAAGATGGATTATAAAAATTCAAAACAACAAACGTAAGCGACGTTCAAAAATCTAAAACAACAAACGACGTTTAAAAATTTATTAAAAACGTACATATATATATGATGCATTTTAAATGTTAAAAAAAAACTAATACCGGTATTGTTGCATGCGGTATTTCGGTATTCGATTGAAGCCTGTAATACCGGTATTTTGGTATCGGTAGTACCGGTATTGGAATCCATAATTCCACCGGAAGGTTTTCTAAATTTAGATAAATACAAATACATACAAAAAGAGAATAATGTGCCGATTCTTTGTCATTTCAACAGAAGAGCCACAAACAAAATCTCAGCCTAATTAATATTACTGACTTAACATTTAGCATAGATATATCAAATAAGACTCCAGACAGCACATCAATAAAAACAGTTATTGGTAGTTAGAATCACTTTAAAAACTAATACAAGTACACACTGGACATACTTTTACTTCCTATTTTTTCTCTTTTCCTAATATTCATTTACAAAATTCTCATCTTAGTATTAAGTTTTATCAAAATTATTAAAATAAGCTAGAATCGGTTTTTTTTGTGACTATTTTTCAATTCATATGTTAACTTAATTTAAATACTGCTTATAAACAGTTTGTATGATATTAAATAAAGATTGATAAAACTCATATCTTAATTTCTAAATTTATTCATTTAGAGTACTCCAATGAGGGACGTTGAATTTAACAGTAATCCACATTATGTGATTCACTTAGTTTATAAATTTTTTGTTATGTGAAAATATTTCTTATTTGTAACTGTGAAAATAAATAAAAAACTATAAAAGAAAATGTCTTATTGCTTATGTTTTTATGGTTTATCGGTTGTTGCTGATTAAAACAGGATATTATAAGACAATGTGGCTTCCAAAATGCAATGAAAAGTGTAAAATTTACAATGTAGCATCTTTCAAAATGTATATCAAAAACTATTGACTTTGTGCACTATTCCAAAATGTTTAAAATACGTAGTGGAAACCTAAACTAAAAGCAGAGTTAATAACGTAAAAATGTAGACTTACATTTTGTATACCTGTCACAGATAAAGTTAGCACAATTAATTAAACTATAGTTAGCATATATTTTCGTCTAAAAAATAAGTTTACTGTAGCAAAATATGTTAATAAAATATATTTTTTGGTAGCAAATAATATGTGTTGTACCTATGAAGATCTGAAAATTTTAATTTTCATGTAAGGAAAGATAAACCAAAAATAAATTTATTGAAAGATAAAGAAAAAATCGGATTATTAACGATTTGTATTACAAAACACTAAATTATAATTTAAAGGTCAAATATGTGTGATATAATTGAGAAGCATTTTAGGACCTGCGCCGTAAATACCTTTTCATTTTATCTCGGTTTTGCTTATTGAACTCTTAATATATACATAAGTTGTATATACCACAGAAATGCGCATACGGGTTGAAAAAATGTCTATTTGGTTTTATAATATTCAAACTTTTAAATAAAATGTATCCATTTTGTGTCCTTCAACATTTTATTATTTGTATACATATAATTAGAGGAAATTTATTCTATTAATTTTTTTTAATTAATTGTCTCAAATTATTGTTTTCTATATTTTGGATATTTGTAGTAATCATATAGTTGTGGTTAAAAATATTTATAATGACTCTTTAATTACAAAAATGTTTTATTTCTAGTAATTTTAAATATTAAATGCCATTGTCTATAACCAATATATTGAAAACGTATCAGTATATGAGGGGGGTGCATTTATGTATCCATAATAAAACTTACTAACCACAAAACTTTTTATTAAATGGTTTCTGCTATATCATGCGAAGTCTATGTCAGTACGTAAATTACTGTTTTTTTAAAAATTTTAAATTTGGCTTCAACTTGAATTATAATTACTCAACAGGGGTCCCTAGTTTTATTAAATATTTTACAATAATATGGTTATAAAAGTTTTAAATGGTAGTTGAACTATATTTAAACTGTATTAAAAATTTTTATACAGCATTTTAGAAGTCATCCGTTATTTATAACTATTACGTTACGTTATATACCTATGTTGTTGAAGATTTTTTGGCAACATCCCTTCTATCTAAGGGTTTTCATAATGATTGTTGCAATATTATATGCAAAAAATCAACATGACGTAATTAATGTATACGTGAAGTTTTCAGCTTCAGGATTCAAAATGAAGTTAGCGTTAAGAAGTTTGATTTACAACGATTTGTTTTATACAGCAATTTTTGGTTGAATACGTACTGATATTTATATTTAGTTTATCAGATTGTAATAATTAGTTTTGTACATCAATTTAAAAACACAGAATTCTAAAGAACATATTCTTCCAGCTTGTACAACTTCGGAGCAAATATATACTAGATATTTGTAATACATTATTTTTCTAATCCAATTTTTTTTTATTCTCTTGTAGTCTACGTTAAATTTAAAAATATACGCTCACGGTTTAGAACAACTTTTTCAATGAAATACTCCAACAAATTGCTACTTAAAAATTTTCAGGACGTAGATCTTTTTATATAAATATACGATATTTATTTTTCACTAGCAGCCATCAGAAATCACATCGTATATTGCAAGATTATGTTTGATGCCGCCGACATTGACATCATCGCTAGATCACAACGTATGTGTTGTCGACGAATTAGAAGACCTATCAATATCATATTGGTAAGAACAACACTATCGGTACATATAATTTGGAAGTAGTTCAGGACTACCTTGAAACCACTGTTAATCCCACAAAAGTCAATGTAAAGGTACGGTGAAGAATAACCGTTGCAAACCGTTTCGGCTTCGCTTTATCAAAAGATCTCGGATCAAAGTAGCACCAAAGTTCAAATCAACAATGTTCTAGAGATCCGAATCCAAGGCAAGTGAGCATGCACTTGAAGACATTAAAGACAAAAATTAAAATTCTTCCCCGTGGATATATGGTCCTGAAAGCGACGATGGGGTTTGAAGGAGGAGGTATTATGCCATAATCTATGAGTTGTATAATGAAAATGACGTACCATGGGCATGAAAATTGAAGTGAAAAACCTACAGTTGTGTGATATTTCGATTAATTCGCTCTAAGTGTCGGTGCCATTGTAGTATTTTGATACCAGCCAAGAGAATCTCCCAGCACAGATTCGAAGTGTTTTGGGGCAGATCAAACTTTCGTAGGAGAAACAAAATATCTGCAGGCATAAAACAATTTTGTATCTGCAAGTTAAAGAAGCTGCCCATGGTCGACAAAAATGACAAACGTTGATTAGTCAAGCCCAGAGCCTACATGGTCTGGTGGTTGGCCTAAATTAATAAGTAAGTAATATGTTTGATATTGTTGACTGTCAATAAGAATGAATCTCACTAGTAAAATTCAAAGTAAAAATAATAAAAAAGTAAAGAGTTATGGATAAGCAACTTGTTCGAGCTCGTGTTATTAAAGTTATTGAACGTACTGGATCCCAGAGTCAATTATTCGTAATGTTAAGGGTCCAGTCAGAGAAGATGATATTTTAACACTCTTTGAATCTGAAAGAGAAGCAAGAAAACTTCGAATTGAAAAGTACTTCCTGATATTCCTAAGAGAATAATTATTTATAAGGTATTTAAATGGGATTGGGATTAAATACGTTTTAGATAATACTAAAGACCTACGGCACCTTCGCGCCTTCTACATCGTGATTCTGAGAAAGCATCTGCTGTAGTAAAACTATTCAGACCTATTTGATTTTTTTTTTACAAAAGTTTTTATAATTAATTTAGGAGGGTCAAAATTTCGATGCCTGGAACCTATTCGGGAGAAAAAGTTTGAAAAAAAAACCATTGCCGTCAATTTAAAATTCTACAGTCAGAATTTTTGTAAGAATTCAAGCTTAATATGTACCACTCACCAATTAAAAAAATTATTGTTTATTGTTATTTACTACAACTTAAAGTTCTAATAAATAATACATAATAAAAAACTTTCAACACAAAAATTAATGATTTTAATATTTTTTTTTAATTTAATAAAAATATACATACAGTATAAACTGAGCTAATTACCGATTAAAATTATTTCATCAAAATGCAAACATAAAATAATATTTTGATCCACACAAAATCCTATAAAATACAATGAGTATCTAATCTATACCCAAATGGGGTATGTACAATACAAACACACACAATCAGAGTATGTACTCGTAAAAAGGAAATTGCATATATATATAAGATGAGAATGCGTATTCTAGTCTAATATTATTATTGTGTGTTGGTTGTGTAAACCATTACATGTAGGCTTTTTGAAAGCAATTTATATAATTAGTATTAGATAGAACAATATTCATATTATAATAATTATTACACCAGCTGTTCATTAGATTTGTATTAATGTTGTTTTCCGCAAATGCAAAAATTATAAATATGTTATTATTATTACTAATATTACTAATTAATAGTATTTTTTTTTGTTCGGTAGTATTTTGTGCATCACTAAACTCTTCTTAAGTTATCGTGAACAGGCGAGTTCAATTTTGTCAATATTTTCATAAAAAAAAATACACTTTTATACACAATTCCAAAATTTTATATCTTTTGAAAATATCTGGGTTAATCGTCCTTTATGAAATTATATATCTCTATTTCACGATATCTAATAAAAAACTTTTAGAATCCTGATTTAAATGAAATATAATCCTTGAAATTATTATTTTTTTTTTATTATCATATTTATTACATATCTAAATATATCTCTGCTACCTCTTAATAAATCATTTAATATTCATATTATATATAATAAATAAATATTAGAAATTAAATAAATTTTTGTTTATTATTTGCTTATTTCAATAATTATTTCATTAAAGTTTAAAAGATATAATTTATGCTCTTATCACATAAAAAGCAATTCAAAATCTCTTAAGATTTATTTTCAATGGTATACAATAGAGATTTACGATGAATTTAAAAAATTAAAATAGAAGAAGGAAGATGTGAAGAATAGATATTCCTCTTTAAAATTATTTAAAATATTATTGTTTATATTTAAATTCGTTAAGTTGAAGTGTTATAAGAGTAAAAGATAACGAGATTGTAGAGATACTTATTAAAATAATAATCTAAGTTTTATTCGATGACATTAAAATTAATATTATGAGGTTGAATTTTGATGGGTTTTTATAGATTTAGAGTAGAATTAAATAAACAACTTATGTGTAGATATTTGCTAAAACTAGATAATATTAAAATTGAATAAAGGTATTATTTAAGGAAATACAGTATAATTTTGTAATAATTATCTATATAAATAGTTTTCTAAAATGACTTATTCAACATAATTAATATTTAATTTAATAAATATTGTATCTTATACAATAATCTGTAGTTTTTGAGAATGAAAAAATATTTTTAAGTAAAAATGGTTGTACATAAAAATGATTTAGAATACATGTAGAACATATTCTGGAATGTTATTACCTAAAGTGATGATGTATACCAAATTTAAAAATGTTGGATAGATACACTTCTTTAATTAAAAATTTTTTAAATTTTTTCGTCGTGGTGAAATGATTTTGTCATCACTGACTACCTATACGAAGTGCATACATACAATTTCGTCCTATTTGTAATAGATATTATTGGTCGCATGAATATTATTTTATACTATATGTCAATTTTGGGTAAATTGACCTAACGATTAATATAGAGGTTTTAGGGTCTGATCTAACTGAGTTTCTGGTCGGTTTTTTTCTACCTTATTTAGCTTTTGATATAATGAAAATTAATATTGTACCATATCCATCTATTTTTTTTTTTTTCTGTTTTTTCTTTATTAACAAAAAATAATGTTTACATTATTTACATATGTATTTGTATAACAATATTTTATCATTGAATTATTCATTATTGGAGGAAATATTAATATATAGAAGGATTCAGACCTTAGCCTAAGCTGTATGGTCTTATAGTTATTTACATTTTAAGAGTTATCAACAAAAAATAAAAAAAAATAAAAAAAAAATTAAGTTTTGATTTAAAATAATTAAAAGTAAATTTTCCTAAATATTCAATAATACTAAATTTATTAATACTAAATTTAATAACTACCAGCATTCCAACATTCCTTCCCTATTACATTACTTAGTCTATTTTAATTAAGTTTTAAAGTTTGTGTTCCCTATTAGTTTTTAGTTTTTTCCTATTCCTTTCACACTTTATTTACTATATTTATTCTTTAATTTTTATTCTTTATTTTTATTTTTTATTTTCATTTTTATTTTATACCGCAAGTAAGTTTTCGATTTTCCTTTTAAATAAACTGTATGAATTTATATTTTTTAGGTCATCCGGTAGAGTGTTAAAAATGCTTAAACTGTTGTATACGCAGTTTGGTTTTTGTATATCTAATCTAAGCCATGAAAGATAAAAATTTGAGCGATTCCTAGTGTTATGGCTATGATGTATGTCTATATTCCGATTGAGTAAAAATGTGTGTTTAATCATATTGTTTATAATTTTGTATGCAAGATAGTACATTTCACGTTTACATATGTTATTCAAACTTATGTATCGTTCACTATATAATAATTCCGTAGGATATCTTGGTGGAAAAAAATTAATAATTTTAATAGCTTTTTTATGTATGACATCCAACTGTTTGAGGTATGTTTGTGGAGCGTTACTCCAAATGGGATTTAGGTATATAATATTAGAGGATATGTATGAAGAGTATATTGTATAAAGGGTATTGGTATTAATATATTTCCTCAGCCTTCTTAAAATAAAAATGTATAAGGAGTGATTTTTTTAATTACATAATCAATATGTTGTCGCCGTTTCATTCTATTGTCAATAATTAATCCTAGGTAATTGAAAGTTTTTACTATTTCTATGGTTTCATTTTTGTGTGTTATATTAACGAAGCTATAGTGTTTATTACTGAAAAGCAATATTTTTGTTTTCCTAACATTTAATCTCATACTATTTTTTTTGTAGCCATTCATCAATTAAATTTAAGTCATTTACGATCGAGTTTTTTAGATCTTCGACGGTATTGCAGGAGTACTTAATAACAGCATCATCCGCACATAAAGTTGGATGATTCCATTAAGGTTTAGCATGGGGATGTCATCGATATAAATTTTAAAAATATCAGGCTCCAAGATGGATCCCTGTGGTGCCCCTTGTTTTATAGTTTCTAAGCTACTATACACGTTGTTTCAATGAACCTGTTGTTTTCTATTGGTAAGGTAAGATTTAAAAAATTTTATTTGATTTTCATTGAACTTTAATAGGGATAATTTAAACAGAAGTACATCATGATCAACACAGTCAATTGCCTTTTGTAGGTCGATAAATAAACATCCAGTATATTGTTTTTTATCTATGCTTTTAGAGATAAAATCAGTGAGCGCTAGACAGGCAGCCGTCGTATTTGATCTTTCTTCAAAACCATATTGTTCTTTATTTAAGACACCATTGTTTTTAATAAAAACTATAAGTCTGTTTTTCACAACTTTTTCAAAGATTTTTGAAAAGGAGTTTAGTACAGAAATAGGTCTATAATTAGATAAATCTGTTGTATCACTTCCTTTATGTATTGGAATAACATTAGCCACTTTAAGTGAAGTTGGAAAAACTGAATTTACCATAGAAGTATTTATTAATTTTACCAGAGTTGGTATCAATTGACTATTGAATTTTTTTATTGATTTTGCTGAAATACTATCATATCCCGTAGCAGCTCCTGGTTTTAAAGAATCAATTATTGTTTTAATTTCATCTGAATTCGTAGGAGTTAGTTGCAGTTTTTGATATATATTTTTGGTGAAACAACCCAAGTAATTTTTATCAATGTCGTTTACTGTGGGAATGTTTAAATTTTTTGTAATATTAATAAAGTAAGTGTTAATAGTATTTGAAATATTTATCGGGTATGTAACAAATTTTTATCCTATAAGCCATAAAACGTAAATTTTAGAGATGAGAGAGAGATGTTATATCGGCGTAGGACCTAATTACCGTACCCCAATGATAGCTGGTATTGCTAGTTTTTCAAAAATATATATTTTTATTGGCGCATCTTGTCCTTTAAGGACGAAAAGGACATTTGAAAGTACCCTTGTTGTTTTGATGTTTTTACACGCTTTTGGCAAGCAATCAAACTTTAAAATTACCTTTTTTCTTAAACTTTCAAATTAACCAGCTATCAATTTTCAACATGCAAAATTATTATTTTGCGACTTAGCATAAGTGTGTTCTAAGCCATCGATAAGTCTTACTAAAAATCAATATGATTGCAGATTTTTTTGAAATCAGTATGATTGCAAAAAAATACAATTTAACCAAAGTTAACAAAATTATTTTACGCTCGAAATATTTTCTAAAAGTATATTTCTATATAACCCAATCAGTAGAATAGCAAAAAAGTACATTCTACCAATGGGACAAACACAGGATGCAAATTCCATGGGAGATGAAATTTGTATCTTTTACTAGATGATAGGGTGTACAAAAAGCAAAAGTAGACTAATTTATGTATCATTCATGCAAAATTATTTTGTTAGTATTATTTTCATCTACTTCCATTGCCCGTGGATTTAGAATGAAATAATCACCAAAAAAGTGTTAACATTATTTTGTCCAATACGCACAAGAAATTTTAATTTTAATTTTAACAATATATTTTCTAATATCACAACTTATATAAATTTTCGAATTTTGTACTATCGTATAAAAATTCTGCTGCTCTTGATCGTGATTTTGTAATAATGTATAATATATGTAAAGTTTGGTAATTCCAATGAATACGTAATTCAATTTTCAATAGAATATTAGCGACTGATGTAACGGTAGAAATAATGCAAATTATGAGGATGAGAGCTTGCCATTGAGTTAAGCCAGCTCTTTAAATTATATTTAAAAACACAAATTAGTCAAATTTAATCTAACAATAATTAAACTGTACAATTTACGAAACGCCAAACAAATTTTGATATAATGGAAATCAAATATTAATAAAAAATTACTTCAAGCTAAACAAGTTTATAGAAATCATAAAAACAAATCCTTTTAATATTACTATGATTATATAATCTAAATATACTGGGGGTTGGCTCTTATTGAAAAACTTATATTTTACTTTTGTAATTTCTATTTGTATATTATAGAACTACCATTTATAACTATTCATTATATTTTATTGAATAAATTTTCCCGACTTGTTTCAATTTATTCATTATCAAAAAAACCTATGTTAAAAATACATGTAAAATTACTTTATTCCATCAGGAACAAATAAGTAAAAAAGTTAATAATTTACTTTCAATAAATTAAAATGACTAAACCTTTTTTTAAAATATACTAATTATTTTCAAAATTTAAATTTAAGTGAAAAAATATTCAATTTAAATGGATGATGTAAAAATCTAAATATTTTTCTGCTGGTTTTTTTTGGTAATATTTTCAACCTAAACATTAAAAATCGATTTTCTCAAAATGTATCAAACGACGTATGAGATAAAATAACTCTCATGCGACGATATAGATATATTCAATTTTCTATATATATACATATGTAATTTACTATAGTTAGTTAAATGATACACAAAAATTTAATAATTAACAGAAATAAAATTTTTTGACTATATCTATTAAAATAATCAATATTTTTTTATCACTAAAGTCTTGACTTAGAGTAATAAATGTTTTACTAGGGGCCCTTGTTGAGTAATTATATTTCAAGTTGAAGTCAAATTTAAAGTTTTTAAAAAAACAGTAATTTTCGACTTCGCACGATATAGCAGAAACCCCTCGTGTTTAATAAAAAGTTGTGTGGTTAGTAAGTTTTATTTAGTACACATAAATACACGTCCCTCATATACTGCTTCGTTTCCGATATATTCCCTATAGTAAGTGGCATTTAGTGATAAGATTACTAAAAATAAAAAGTTTTGTTATTAAAGAGGTACGTATATATATACCTACATAATACATAATTTTAATAAACACTATATTATTACTACAAATAACCAAAATTTAGAAACAGTTACTTAAAAAGATAAAAATGAAGAATTCAAGTGATTTGTTTTTTTGTTGTTTTTATATTTTTTATTTTAGATGAATTTGTTTCTTTGTTTTTATTTGGCATATGTACATAGATTCATTTGCAAGTACATAATGTAAAATATAATAACTGATTTGTTTGCTTTTGTTTATTATTTTAATAAGTTCCCACATAGGCACTATGTATTTGCTGAATAATAAAATCATATGAGTACAAAATTTTCAACTGTGTGCGCATTTTTGTTTTATATATAATCTTATATATTATATATATTAGAAGTTCATTAAGGAGTAGGAGAATCGAAATAAAATAAAAAGGGGTCTACTGCGCAGGACCTTAAATGCTTGTCAATTATAATTATAGATTCTTATGCAATGAAAGTATATATACAAGATATACCTATTAAAAAATTAAAATAACTTTAATCAACACATTTAGAATGACAGTTTTTTAATTTTTAAATATTCTATATATTTTCTTACTATATATTTACTTGTTTTATCTTTTTTTTATAATATAATATTCGTATTTTTACTTGTTGTTTACTGTGATGTATATTTTTAACACTTTCCCGGCGGCGTTCGAATAAGCATGTTAAAGTAAAATTTTGAAGCAATTTAGTTAAAAGCTGTGCACTGAACGTGAAATGTGGCAATAGATCTCAGTTATTACCAAGGGCTTGGGCTGGGGACACTGGTACAACATATATGTACCATTCGTCTTTATATGTGGTACAGCATGTGTACCAGCAGTCTTTTATGAAATTAAAAAAATTAACTTAAAGTTCAATAAAAATAAAACAAAAACTTCATATAAAAATAACAGAAACAAAACAAAATCAACTTATGAATGATATAATGCAAACCAAAACTTGCATAGCGGTACATCACATTCCTGACATATTGTTTTGGTACGAATTTGTTTATTTTTCTTAGCGCAACTAGTTTCGAGTTTGATGTTTTATTTGGTATACGACACGATTTTGACGATATGCTGTTGTCTTCAAACCTTCCTGAATTAATTCTTCTGTTAATTCCACCAAAAATTATTTGAACGATGGTTTCTTTCGGCTAAGATAGCAACAATGGACGGAAGTTTGTTGTAGGACATTATAAACATGCATCCTATAACCACTTGAATTTCTCCAACATTATTTTGCACACATTTACGTCGCTTTGGATTTCCTTGTTCATTCATATTTATTCGTTGGTTTGTGCATTGTGCTATATACGTAATCAGCGAATGCGGCATCAATTTGTGGAAAATTTCCAAAGCAGAAAAATCCAAAATAAATTTATGTTTTCTGCGATTGAACAATTTCGGTCAGCACTGAGAATTCTTTTAGGCACGAATGTGTCATCATTCTTTGACCATATAATATCATTAACTGCAACATCATTATTCTCTTTTGTTGAATAAACCTGTTGCTCGCCACATAAAACATCATTATCAATTTCAGAATCTTCAGATTCAGAAGATTTTTAATGTTGTTCATCTAAATTCGGATAATAAAATTCATCGCTTCCAGAAGAAAAATAATCAGCACTTGATTGTCTATCGTCACTTGAATAGCCTTCTCTTGGGAAGTTTTCTACCTCCTCTGGGTTCATTTTTTTTATATTTTTTTTCTAGTGCTGAAAATAAAGTAAATACTGTATAAATATAAAAGACTAATTCTACATCTATGTCTACATCTACCAAAATCTTTCCAAAATAAACTTTATATGTAATAATTTCCATACATACTGTAACAGATTTGCATAAAAATATTATAAAATATTCCAGTTTGCTAACAAATATTGAAATAAATTTGGATTCACTAACTTTTTTTCAATTTGTTACTTGTTTTATTCACACTCTTAATACAAATGAGCGAAACTAATCGCGTTTACCAAGCAAATTCTGTTATATGGGGAATCCCCTTTTTGTAAAAATTAGCTTATTTGCAAACGTATGTGCATTATATTAAAAGACGAATTGGTGCATACTATAACAAATTTTAGTACAATTTTATGTTTCTTTATTGAATTTTTCTGGTATGAATGTGTACCAGTCGCGAAAGGGCTAAGTACTAATAATCAATCTAAACTCACTAAATAATATCACTCTGTATGAGCTCTGTAAAACAAAAACAAACAAACAAACAAGATATAAATATATTTAAAGTACTAGACTAGACTGTTAAAATTGCATAAATATTTCGTCATCTATCTGTGTAATAAAAATTAATTGTCAGTAAAAAATTTCTGTTATTTTTGAGTTATCACAATTTTTGATTACATCCTTGGACAGTTAGTTTAACATATCCTAAATTCTATTGAACTTAGTTTTAAATACTTATAAATCTAATTAATTTTATTGACACAATACAGTTTCCTGCAGCACCTATTTGTTCGTGCTAGAGGTAATTTTTACACTTGTCCGCACGTACGTACAGTTATAAAATAGAGACAGTGCTCCAACTATATATGACAATGTCCAAAAGTTAAAAACAATATTACAATTTGGTCGACAATTAGAAAAATTGTGTGATTTTGAACGCTGTTAACCCAAGCTCGAAAGCGAAACTCAAATGTTAGAAGAATATTCCATCTTGGGTTGTATAAATATTTTAAAGATATTAACCCTTAAACGCATGCTGTAACACATCTGCCTCATGCCTTTTTTTTTTAGCTTCAGAGCTCTTCCAAAGGTTTATTTTTTAAATACGTTTTAGGTTTCAGGGGGTCGAAATCTACCAAAATTACAATTTCAATGTAAAAGGAAAAATTATGCATTCAAGGGTTAAGAAGAGTGTCGAATTTTTTATTTTTATTTTTTTTTTTTTTTTTTTTTTTACGCAGTCTGGTGGGAATCTTCAAAAGACACAATGAGTCCCGTAGCTTGACATTGTGTGTAGGATTCTTACCCACTAAACCACACCTTTCCTATATTGCGATCTAGTCCTACAGGACTAATGAGCAATTTTTTCTTGGCTTTATTTTATTTTTCAATGTAGACTACATCCAGCGATGTCTATCTAACTTTTCTTTGGCGTATTCATCCATAACCTTGAAGACCCATCGCATCAGCGACAATTCTTCACCAATCCCATAAAAACAAATCTATCTAAACGTGGGAGCGGGTCAACCTCCAATCACCAGCGCGACGAGTCCTCAAGAGTGTGAGTGTGGATTATTGCTGCACTAACTCAAAAGGTTTTACTCTTTTGAGTCGTCTGGCTATATTTCTATTAACCAGGAGCTCGACTACCTTCACATTTACATGGTGCTGATGCCTTTTTTCGTGACTTCTTGCAAATTTCTGTATTTCCTTATCGACAGGTTCTATTTGCAAACCTCTATGTAGGTCATTAAGTTTCTTATGAATCAGGGTTTTTTAGGACTTTATTCTGGAACCTCTGAATAATATCTCTATTACTTTTTTTGCTGCATCCCCATAGCTGGATGCCATATGACCATACTGGTTTCAGTATTTGTTTATAGAGCAGAAGTTTGTTTTGTATTGTTAAGGTAGAATTCTTACCTATGAGCCAGTTAATTTTTCTATAGTGGATTTGTAATTTCTAATAATGGAGCTTTCCAGCGAAGTTTCGCATCTAACATCATACCAAGATATTTGGCAGTATTTGAATGGGGTACTTCTTGACCATTTATATATACTGGATTATGGTAAATTTTTTTATTTGTAAAATCCGCATGCACTGACTTAGCTTCATTTAGTCGAAAATATGATCGTGTCGAAATTGAAAATATAGTTTTACTTAAATGGTTCAAACACTTGGAAGCTCCTTCTGATGTCAAAAATATGATCTAAATATCTAAAATATTGAAATTATCTGAGTTTTACAAAGTAACGGCTTAGAATGAAAGATTTAATTCAAATTAGAATGTTTTGAATTTTTGACGAGTTAAACTTAACTATGTTTGTCTTGCTCCAGCCCGTACTTTTTATGTTAGTTATTTCTTTTCAAAATCACTTATTTTAGAATATTTTATTTACGCCTTTTGCATATATTTTTTTAAATAAATCAATATGTTGTAGGATGATGGCCATTCTATATAGAATTTTTATTAAAATTATCTTAAATATTTTCTTCAAATAAAATTAATTAAATTTAATTGAATTTAGCCTTAAACTAAATTATAAAATATAAAACTATTTTGTAAAATTTATCTTATATTGTTATTTTTTCATTTTATATTTTATTTTTTTTTTTTTTTGTGTAATTATTTTTATATTCTAGTTGAAAAATTTCAATTCATTAATAAACCAATATTTTAAATTCATGCATTATTATATTTTATAGAAAAATATATATAGCTAATATACACATATATATATATATTTACTTATGCATTTTTTGTCCCAATTTTTTAATCAAATTTATAGTCTCAATTTGAATTATTTAATAATAAAAATAATATTTTGGAAATATAATAATATGAATACATATATACAATATGTATGTATATATATAAAAATAGTTAAATACATTATTTTTGAAATTATTCATAAAATTTATTTTTTTTTTATGCAAAAGTTTTATAGAAAATTTATTATATAAAAATATAATATATGTATATTTGTATATGTATATAATATTACGAACAATACTATTATAAATATATTTTTTATTCAATGTTTGTCGTAAATTAAAATAAAATATTATTATTTAGTATAATTTCTATATTTAAATTTTTATTTTTTTTTTTTTGCTTTTTTTGTAAATAGAAATACCTAGTTTATTAAAAAAACAAAACAAAAAAGTGTTTATTTTATTACTTGTAATTTGGAAGTGAAAGCAACCAGCAATTTTCAATTTTGTTTTTTTTAAGTCATAGCCAATAATAAATAAGAATTCTTTTTGAAATATAGTATTTCATGATCATAATATGATATTATTTCAATAAAAATATATATAATTTATTTTATATTATTTTTTGTATGTAGTTTGAGAATTTAAATTTAAATAATATTGAAAATTTGAATTGAGTAAACGTTTTGTACAGTAAGTGATAATTATTTTTAACACGATTTGGGTGTTAAAGTTTAAGTTCATGTTTTTAAGTAAAAAAGTCGTTAGCCATGGGAGCTGGGGCTTATCTGTGTCTGATTTAAATTATATGCAGTAAAATGGAATAATAATAAAAATATTTTTAATACGAAAACTTGCATTGTTACTTACAAAAATTATTGAAATTATTCAATATTTGCCAGTCGTTTTTTATATATAAGCTTGCAATTTTTTAAAAAAGTGAATCAATCATATAGTGACGCATTTTAATCGTTGTAAGCTTGTTTTTTGGTTTAATTTGTTTCGATCGAAAAATTACTCAGTGTGCCAACAACCATGTGTTAAAATTTATATTTCATGCAATTGTAATAATTTTCAATCAAATCCACAACTTTAAGATTATTTTGTTAGTTGAGTCAACTGTTGACACCAATCTGCATGTCCTAAAATAAACAAAGAAAAATTCCATTAGTATAACAAAGTTCCAAAATTTACCTATTTATTCTAATTCCTTTTCTCCCATCGCTCATACTCCTCCTATTGGTTTATTCTTCTCCCTTTCCTTTTATAATCATTTAGTTATCTATAATTAATAATTAATTATATAATATAACTAAATGATTTTAATTAATATGCTGCATTCGGTGTAGGTGAATTTTTTGTTGACTAATTATTTATTATTTTGACCACCCTTAAAATGAATGATCAAACAATGTATTAGAAAGAGAAAGGGGCATCATCAAAATTTAGAACATTTATAATTTGTATTGTATCTATCTTAATTCAGCAAGATATTCAGCGAATAGATACTTTTCTGTAATAAATAAGGTTCGTCAAGTTTTATATTATAGAAATAAAATCAAACTAAATCCATATGTAAAGGTTTTAATGTTCCGTCAAGGTCAATGACCATATAATATTCCATATGAACGTTATATCTTTATATGAATGTTATATTTGCACATACATATTAAATCGGTTTGCCTTTATTAGAATTAGCGTTTAATTAAAAATCCTTTTCCATTCCGTTGTTACATTTAAAGAAAGAAGGAATTGAAGCGAATTAAATAAAATTAAATAAAATTTAAAATCAAGAATTCAAAATAAAGGTTTCCGTTTAAACTTAAAAGTCTTTATTCTCAATAACTAAATTTAATAACTATTATTAATAACTAAAAATAGTGTAATTTATTGATATCATTCATATATAAACTTTAAGTTTTAAAGATTTAAGAATAATCATAGTGTTATATTAAAATCTAATCATTGAATAAATAACAAGTGTATAATTGAACATTTCTAAAATTATATGAAATATACTTTAAGTTTTTAAAATTTTAAGAAAATCATAGTTCATATTTAAATCTAATCATTTAATAAATAATAAATGTATAATTAAATATTTCTAAAAAATACATGAAATACACTCCAAGTTTTTTTTCAAGATTTAAGAGTAATTAAAATTTTATATTAAATCCAACCAATTAATACATATTAAGTGTACAATTAGACATTAAAAATATATAATTTCAAATATATAAAAAAAATCGAAATATAAAGTTTTTGTTTCAATCATCTACGTGGACGCACCGACGTAAAAATCAACTTTAACTATGTTTGCTTGTAATACAAATAATTTAACTTAAAAAATCAAAAGATTTTTTGTTTGGCACTTGGTGAAACATTGTTTTTATAAATTAATAAAATTATTTTAATAAATAAAATAAAACACTTGTTAATATTTCACTGATTAAGAAAATATATACAGATTTTCTTATATATTTTATTTTAATTTAATATTTTAATAAAAATAAAAAATAAAAATATGAGCCGACATGTTTCGTACTTTTAAGACATTATCAAGACTAAGTAAAAAACATAAAATTTAAATTTAAAAGATGAAAAATTAACATGTAGTGCAAGTATACCAGTACAAAAAATAGTAACTGGTAAATTACTAGTAAAAATTATACATTTATTAAAAAACACACATATGATTTTAATATTAGCTAAGATTGACATGTTGTAAGCGACAAAGTTTACAAAATACAGAATTTGATTTACAATTTAAAAAAATTACTATTAAGTATCGGGCTGTCATTAGTTAGATCTAACTGATTGTTTAATAAGTTGACTTTTTTTATTTTTAGTTTATTAATATCAAAAATTTCATATTTATCCAAAACTCTGCTACCTGCTACTTCCTTTACCAATTTCAATTTGTCAATGTCGGTAAAGTGGTCTGAATATTTTGAGTGTTGAGCTAAGCCTGATGACAGATTGAATGCCTGAAGACCTGAAACTACCGATTTTATGTGTTCGGTAAATCTAGTTTGGAGGGTTCGTTTTGTTTTACCAACATATACTCCATCACATCCTCCACACTGAATTTTATAAACTCCACTTTTTGTTAAAATATTATCTGGCTTCGGTTGTCTTATTTTATTGTTAACAAAAATATTTTTTAAAGTGTAGTTGTTAAAAAATACCGGTTGTATATTAGCCGCCCTAAGTGGTTTTGTTAAATATTCGGAAATGTTTTTGATATACGGTATTTTTCTATAATTAATTATTTCCTTATCAACGTCAATTTTTGGAGATATCAAATTACAAATATATTTTCTAGATTTAGATTTTAAAAATTTGTAAACCAAGTCTTTTTTATATCCATTATTTCTTGCAATGTCAATTATAATACTAAGCTCCTTTTTAAATTTATCGTCAGTTAATGGTATGCTAATCATGGTAAGCATCACTTAAAATACTCAGACCCCTTTACCGACATTGACAAATTGGAATTGGTAGAGGAAGTAGCAGGTAGCAGAGTTTTGGATAAATATGAAATTTTTCATATTAATAAACTAAAATTAAAAAAAGTCAACTTATTAAACAATCAGTTAGACCTAACTAATGAGAGCCCGATACTTAATAGTAATTTTTTTAAATTGTAAATCAAATTCTGTATTTTGTAAACTTTGTCGCTTACAACATGTCAATCTTAGCTAATATTAAAATCATATGTGTGTTTTTTAATAAATGTATAATTTTTACTAGTAATTTACCAGTTACTATTTTTTGTACTGGTATACTTGCACTACATGTTAATTTTTCATCTTTTAAATTTAAATTTTATGTTTTTTACTTAGTCTTGATAATGTCTTAAAAGTACGAACCATGTCGGCTCATATTTTTATTTTTTATTTTTATTAAAATATTAAATTAAAATAAAATATATAAGAAAATCTGTATATATTTTCTTAATCAGTGAAATATTAACAAGTGTTTTATTTTATTTATTAAAATAATTTTATTAATTTATAAATAATTTAAAAAAATTCCGTCATCAAAAATCTTCCGGGATCTAAACTGACAATTTTTTTTAAATTCATTACAACAAATCCCATCATTTCAATATAATATATCTAGTTCCAGTATATCGTATAATATCCTGTTTAATTGTAAGTTCAATTGGCAACAATATACAACAAGTTGTTTAGACAAAAGTCAACTCATAGACATTACACACCACTTGAATTTACTTGAAATGTGGCCGCTATAATGTTTTTGTCAGCTAAATTAAACTATCCTTTTATTTTAGATTTATTTATAATATCTATGTACCAGTAACAATGACTTATACGATAATGGAAATTTTGTGGAGTACTTAGTTAACAGATTAGAACCAATTTATATTGCATAAAGTTGTTCAAACAAAATTTTAAAATTTTAAACATATTCAATTTATTAAGTTAGAAAACGAAAACATGTTATTGTTAAATTAAAAAAAAGTTGGAAATGGAAAAAAATTTAAGATATCACTTTTCATGCAATAGAAGAAAATGTTATTTTATTAGAAACGTATGAAAATTTTTTAAACCCATTTTTGGATGTAGTCTAACGCGATTTACTACAAAAAAAATTTCCTTTTTCCTCCACAATATTTTGCAAAGTCGGTCCGTTTATAGTCTGGCCAATGGTATCTGCCTTCATATCTTATATAAAATTTTTGTTATATTTTGAATCGATTTTCCTCTGACAAATGATTTTGCATATAAATGGTCAACAACGAAAGAGCTATAATTTCGGCAGAAATTTAACAAACTAAAACAATTTTATCTTCAGAAGCATTTTTGCATCTAGTAGAATTTTTTGTCTTATACTTATACGGTATACAATCTGATACAATATAAAAAAAAAAACTAAGTTGTCTATTTAATCTGTACAATAAGTTGGCAACATTGTGTAATGAGAGCTTTCTGAGACATTATGTTTTAATTCATTTGTGATAAAGCTAAATTAGTTTTTATTGGGTAGTAGTCAACATTGGGTTTTTAAAAATTTTTGTAAACTCAAATACCTGTCAAACCGGTCGTGGAGACATCGTCAACAATAATTGTGACGATGTAGACAATGTCTCAAGCTTTTGTGAGCTTCTGTAGGCATTTAAGATCATGTGGACGTTTTATTCAACTTTGTATTTAGACATTTACGATGTCAAGGATACTGCAATATTTTTATCTATTTGATTTACACTTCCCATTACATGATTAATCGCAATTTTTTGTTTTTCACATCTTCCACATTTATTCTACTTTGTAGATTCAAAATTTGTGGCCCACATTACCACTCTATTATACTTTTTCTTTTTGTCCATTCTATTCTGTTTACATCCTTTATAATTAACCTTCTTGCTCAACTTGCATCGAAATTCCAATTTACAAACGAACTATTGCCTTTATGTTTGGAATTGTCACAAATGCGCTAAAAAATATTTAATCATCTCGTATTACCTTTTCGGAATTATTTTGCAGCATATTAGACCCCAAATGATTCAAATGTCCTGCTGCGTCATAATCGCTGGAGTCAGTATCCCAATCCATATTCAGGGGTTTCAAGTTCTTCTATTACTTCAGCTAAAGACAATCTGTTATTAATTTTGCCCATATTTTTTTTATTTTTTTATATACATATACATTGCATAGTATCTGTTATATCGGATCGTTAAAGTATGACATCATATCGCCGATCTTATACATTTGCAATAGTAGCCAAATACTCAAAAACATATCCAGTAACATTATAAAAACAATATTTTGTGTAAAATGTAAAGTAATTATAAATAGCCATAATAAGTCAGGGTTATTAAATTTGGCTTACCCACCACCTGCTGCTAAAAAAAAGTTGGAACCATTATCACTAAACTTCACTTTTTTTATCACAAAAAATAACTATTTAAACCAATCAACATAAAATCTCTGACATAAATTATAGTTTTATCAGTTAATTCGGCTACTATGGATATCAAGCCTACTTTTGTGCAGATCCGATTAAACAGGTTATATGCATTAATGAGAGAAGGATAATATAATAATTGGTGCTTTATCCGCTTGAAAAAAATAGATCTAAAATTTTCTATTCCATTTCTACTTATTGTGCTCATATAACAGTACAAATTTCCACTTTTCTATTCATATTCACAAAAGCCAAGCGACGAACCTTTTTCTATATACATTTTCCTGGCTTGTAACTGCTTTTCCCTAACATTAAAATACAAAATAATTTTAAAAGTAAAACAAAAATAGCATTCCTAAAATTATTGCAGAGAACATTATTATTTCGACATGGTGATTCTGAAGAAAAAGAAAAACTTTACCATTTCAATTTAATTTAATACACCCGAGAATATTTTCCCTAAATATTTTTCGGCATAAAAAATTTATATGCAGAAAATGTATTTTTAGAAAATTTCAAAACAACAAAACTAAACTAAGTAGAAATAAAAATCAAAACTCTAAGCTGTACAACAAGAGAATAAATCAAATTTAAATTTTGAATACAAATTACTACAATAGAATAAAATAGAGAAAATAAAAAACAAAAAATTTAAAAATAAATAAAATAAATTAATAATATAAACAATAATATTATATTATTCTACAAGTAGTAACAAAATGTGAATAAAATAATGTTTTTGTTTTTTCAATTTTAGTTTTTTAACTTTCTTCACTTTTAAACTTTAAAACTTTAAATTGAAGGATCATTAACTTCAAAAGTGTGGTGTTATAAATACTTTTCTAAATATTTCTTTATTTTAGATAAAAATTTTACAATTTAAAAGAATTAATTAAAAATATGAAAAAAAATCTAATAGATACAATAACAGTTAAGTTGATTTAATTGGGGGTATTAAAGAAACCAGTTCTGTTTTTTAAGAAATATATTTTTTTTGTAAATTTTTGATACCCCGAAAAATTAAAAAAAAATTAAAGTTTGTAACGACCGAAGGCGCACGGTTCAAACCTCGTGAGAACCGAAAAATTTTTCAAATGGTGAAAATTATTGAAAATGTAATTTTCTATACAACCACTTCAGTTCAAATATAATTTAATAATTAATAAAGATATAATATAATATTATAAAATAAATTTTAATTCAGTAAGAAGGATTACCAACTAACTATGAAGCTCTTCGAGAGCTTTTCATTACATATCATGAATCTCTAGGTGTATCTAGCGAAGTTGTTCAGAAGGATCTAGCAACATATCGTAAGCACGTCTCAACAAAAAGGATAAAATATTTTTAAGGCCCTAAAGGCAAACATGAGAAACCTCAACGTCCCTAACCTTTTAAACGTAGCCCTAAATCAACCAACCTCAGTTTCTGCTTCTAATAACACTCCTATTAGTACCTTATCTATTTTCTATCAAAATGTTCGGGGTCTACGTACAAAAACTTCGAATGTGTTTCGTAACTCCATTACTCTTAACTTTGACGTTTACTCTTTAACAGAAACCTGGTTGACTAATTCAATTCAGTCCTTAGAACTATTTAACCAACCTTACACTGTTATCCTTTAGAAAGGATAGGTTTCAACAAACTTCTATCACCTTAAATTCAGGATTTGTTGCTAAAGGAGGGGGCGTTCTGGTGGCAATTAAGAATAGCTTTAATGCTATTGAATTGTTTCGTCCCCATTGTGATTCACTTGAATTAGTTGCTTTAAAAGTTGAACGGTGACTTTAATTTACCGAAAGTATCATGGGTACATCACGAGGATGACACATATCTAATTCCACTTCAGATTAATTCTGACTGTGAATATACTTTACTGGATGATTGTAATTTAAATGGTCTTGAACAAATTTCTTCAGTGACTAATTGTATGGATAGGCAACTTGATCTTATTTTTGTAACAGATTGGGCTAATTATACTTTTAGTGTTCCTATTATGCCCTTAGTAAATGTTGATAATTTTCATCCTCCTATATTTCTTTCATATTGTTATAATAGCCCAGTATTACCTGCTTATGATCTATCTTATAAATATAATTTTGCCAACGCTAATTTTTCTGCGCTAAATAATTTTCTTTTATCAATTGACTTTAATTATATTTGCCTTAACTAACTTGCCTTGGACTTTATATGTTTGTTTCAGTTTGCTTCAATTCAACAAAATAACCATTTCAGTAACCATTCAACCAAAGAATATCCATACAAGAATATGCACACATGTATGGATCAAATACATATATAAATTTGCTAAAAATTGTAAGAAATAGACTATAATAAGAATTTAACGTGCAAGAAAAAGAAAAAATTTGGTAAACAAAAGAGAGTAACAAAAAAAGTTGACTGAAATTAAATAAAAAAAAGTTAATAATTTCAAAAAAAAATTTCGACAAAAATTTCGTTGAAATATTTAACAATATTATTTCTAAATTGTATCAACTATGCATAAGATTTTTAGGAGACCTAACTAAAACAGCTTTATCATATTCTTTAAATTCTGTGATTTGTAAATAGATGTTGTCCTCAGTATTATTTTATAATCGTATACCAATATAATAAATATTTATTAATATAATTAATAAAAAATAATAATGTTTGTAACTCCAAATTATTACTAACAAAAATATTAATAGTATTTTATATTATTGTAATGTAATTATAATTTAATATTTTTAATAGGTATATAAGAAAATAATAATGTTTAGAATGAAAATATTGAAAATTTAAAAAATTATTCAATGGTTTAAAAACAATAAGGCCTACATCAACAGAAAACGAGAGAGTATTTTTTCAGAATTAATCTTCGTATAAGGGAACAAACTAAATTAGAACTAACAATTTTTGCCACCTTGCTACTCTCATAAAAATGGAAGGGAACGTAAACAAATCCAAAGGAGAATAATGAGAACCAAAATTATTTTACAGCATTAATTTCATAAGTGCGATAGAGAAACAATGATAAAATATCGGGAGAATGACAATAATATCGGGAGAAATATCGAGAGAGTCGCCATAAATATCGGAGAATATTTAAAAAAACATATCTTCGCAAAGATATGTTTCCTATAATTATCGCCGATATTTTTAATACTAACATAAAAAAATGTGTAATTACACAAAAAAAATTCGCACACTACCAACACATTTTATGGATACGGAACGACATTGCAATTTTTGAATTTGAGTAAAAACAATAACAAAAATTAATTTTTTGCATTGAATATTTTGAATGCGTGTAAATAAAACTGTGGCCACAAGCAATAACCGCTTAAGTCTGAAATTGATGTTTCGAGTAAATTCAATTTAAACTTTGATTTGATTTCTGAAAAAACTTTAATAGTAAATTAGGTTCAAACTTTGTAAAAAATAAAGCATGCTTAAAGAAGTACTAAAACTGTTACAAACCGGAATGAAAATACTTTAAATAGCTTCGTAAATAATGGAAAAAACAAGTTAAGTGGTTATACCAAACACTTAAAATAACATTCCTTAAACTTAAGTATACTTAAGCGTTTATTGCGAATCAGGTTGTACTAACATTTTAAACTTATATTGAAATAGGTTGTTATTGCAAAATTGAAATTGAAACAAAATGTCACTTAAGGAAAATAGTATATTAAAACAAAATATTTTTTATAATAATATTTTTCAAATTATTTATTTATTTTAAATAAAAACTATAATATTTGAAAATGCGACAAATTCAATGACAAATGAAAATAAAAATGAAGTATAAAAATAAAACAATTAATATTTTAATTCATTAACAAAAAAAAAATCAGTACCTATAATACATAATTCAAATTTGAATTGAAAATATTTTGGAAAAATTAAAATAATAGATCACAATAATTTATTTTATAATAAATTATTATGTAATATTCGTTTTAATTATAATAATAAAAAAAAATTAGTTTTCTTCTGTATCATTCACTAAATCTGGATGAATGTCCGGAACATCATGAGTTTGAAGATTTTTGTAAAAGAAGTGAAAAGAACTATCAATAAGGGGCAACAAATCTTCTAAATCCTTTTTCTTTTTTGAACTAATTTTAATATCTTCTTGAATTGTTGGGATATCTTTAAAATCGATTGATGAAACTCCTCGTTTTACAAAATTTAAAACTTTAAATGGCTCGTCACGACTCAAAGAATTTTTGTATAGTATTTTGCCAAAGTTGGTTTTAGAAAATCTGAGCCATCTTACATTTTTCCACACAAATTGCTCTCCTATTTCATTTCGGGATCGCAACATAAATTTTTCTTTTAAACACATTGAAAAATTAAAAAAATCATGAGTTTCCATTTCTATGACATTAAATTTGGTTTTGGAGCTCACAGTTCTCACAAAATTATACCAATCACGTGGATGGTGAATCGTTGCATCTGTTTTTTTCTTTTCCTTTCTATAGTCGCGTGATCGACGTCGCACTCCATGTGCGTATGACCTGGTTCTAAATATTTGTGATCAATAGTATCTAAGTTCTGATTACATTGAACAGCTATTGCAAACATTGTACACATAAAAGAATTTCGATTTTGACCAGGGCATGAATCGCTATAATATACTAAATTTTTAATTTGAAAATTATTAGAAAGACTCATTATGTGCTTAAAAATGCAGGAGGCTATTTGATTGCCACCTCTACCAGCAAGAGCCTCGTGCCACATATAGCAGTAGGCGAGTTCGTAACACAATCATGAATTGTGAGATTGTACGTCCATAATTTTCTTTTATAGAATGAGGTATTTGTTTGCAAAATGGAGTTGGCAAACACTGCTGGAGATCGAAAGCGTAAACTCCAATAGTTGAGTCAGTAGTAGCAAGATTTTTATCAGTTCTTTTTGATTCATAAGCGCCATCAGCTGCAGCATGATGATCTTTTAGATGATTTTCTAAGTTCAGTAAGTCTCAGGGTTATTTTCTTTTTTGTAACTTCAATTTGTACTTTCAATAAATCACATTTATTGCACGTGTCAATTTTAGGCTTCTTGAATTTGATATTCATTGCTGTAAAAAATTAAAGTTTATTGTTATGTTAATATATTTAGAATTGACATATAATAATAATTGTAATAAAAAATATTACTTTTAAAAATTTCCGAATATTTGCTAAGAGAGACTGCTTTATTATTTTTAAGTTTTTCGCAATACAATTTGTGCATTTGCGTAAGAGTCAAACTTGCATGTAAATATTTACAACTGGTATCTCTCCTTGAATAATGGGATTCGTAAGCGGGGAAACTGTCTATATGTTCTTTTATACTTTTAATAACATTTTCATCACATCTATTAGTACCTGAACCAGATCCTCGATAATCAATCATTTCTAAATTAGGATATTCTAATTTTTTTTTTATTATGTTTTTCAAAAAGCTTTCAGTTTCATTAAAACAATTTCTAAAGCATTTTTGACAAACTTCTATTTGCTCACCCTTAAATTCCAAATTATATTTTATATGGTATTGACGATTTCTAGGTTTAGTAACATGTTTTTCCTTACGTGCCGTTTTTGTAGGTACTATTTTCATTAATGAAGATATGAAGAGAATTCTTTGATTATAATTGCCTAATGACCAATAAGATTTGAAAATTTCTTGCTGCGTTTTATACGAAATTTTATCTCTACATCTTTTGCGGCAATCATAATTTAAGGAAATGCATAATCTTTCTGGTACCAAAGATCCTTTTTTGTTAATATATGAATCTCCCTTATTACGATTCTCCTTAGAGCTTTTTTTAGAATAACGATTATTTTCACTAATCTCTACTTCGGAAATGTGATTAATAGATTGTTCAGTTCCAACCAAATTTTCTTCAATTTGTTTTCCCAATTCAATCATTTCGTAGTCAAGTTCTATATCAGCAGAATTGCTCTGTTCTGAAATTTGAAAATCAGGATCTTTAACAGAATCATCCGAGTCGAAATCACTGTATTGTGTTGGAATTAAATTTTCATTTTTTTCATTAATATCGCTTAAAACTCTTCTGTTTAATGTTAGCTGATCGTTACTAGAAATGGTTTTTTCAAATTTACTTTTGCTTAATTTTGAAGGTTTTCTAACTGGTTCTGTTACATTTTCAAAAAATTATTGTTTAATTTAGCGTTAAAAAATACGTGTAATACCAATTTCAAATAAATTAAACTTACCTTCTTTTCTTTGTGTATTCATGCGAGACTTTTTTGCTAATTCTAATATTTTCATAGTTCTCAACGACATAGTGTTATTTTTAAAATCAAAATAAAATTTAAACAAAATATTTTATTAAATTTTATATTTACTTTATTTCATGTAATTATTATTCATCAACCTCAAAATTAACACTAAATTTTATTTTAGATTGAATAAAATTACAACCTCTTCAACAAAATTTTATTCTTAACTAACACATGTTGTCATTCAATGCACATGCTAAAACAACCTAACAGTACTTTAACCGCCAATTAGAAAACATGTTAAAACACAACAACCACTTAAATCGTGTTAAGACTAAACTTGCTAAAATTTTATTTTGGAATAAAAACTTATCTTTAAGTAAGAAAACTTAAATAAAAATATTCAATTTGCAATAAAAGCTTAAATCGATATAAGTTTTTGTAGCTTGATAAGGTATATTTAGAAAAATGGTAGCATATATAATTTGAAATAAAAGCTTAGGTAAACATAAGTTTTTTGTTTTAAATTAAACATCTACCAAATAGTACGTCTACTGTTTTCTTAAGTTGAATTAAGCGATTATTGCATATGCAGAGCAATTCCATTTCGACATAAGCGGTTAGGTTTTTTCGTTATAACTCTGATTCAAATAACGATAGAACTACAAAATTTTGCTGAAGTGTAGTATTCGACATAAGGAATTGCTTGGTATATTTATTTCATTTTTGTCTTAAGTCGACCTAAGCGGTTATTGCTTGTGGCCACAGAAAAAATAATATTTTAGCTTTTACGTATAATATATTTAAACTAAAATTATACATATTCTATTTATCTTATACATAGTTAGTTTATGTTAGTTTAACACATTTAAAAAATTTACTTTTAATTACAATTTTAACTTTAATTTTTTTTATCTGAATGAATATTTTAAATTTTGTTGAATGAATTTTAGAATGTATGTATGTATACATTTTTTTTCTTAATTCATTATTTAGTATAATATAAAAAAATAATATTTTAATTCTAATTAATACTTATGTAAAATTGAAAAACGTATTATAGAAAAATAATAAATACAAGTGAATTTAAAATTTAAAAAAACTGTTTGATGTAATGCAATTCTCCACATAAAAATTCTACAGATGAAAATCATATCATATTTCACTTTTTTTCACTTTATTTAATTTATTTATTTACTTTGGCGAAATTTTAAACAATTCTAAAGAAGATTGCTTAAATTAAATAACCTTTATTTTGTTTACATTTTGAATGTTTTAAGGTTATGTATATAGATTTTAGATTTCAAATCATCTATAAAAGTTACTATAAAAATAATATAATTTTACTCCCTCATACACATTAACGGTACACTATACTCTCTCTTTCTAAACTCCAATTTATCAGCTAAAAATTTATCATGAAAATCGGCCTTAAAGGAAACGACAAACATCTGTTTTGTACCTTTTCTCTCTCATAATAAATTTGGTATACGATAAGTAGAGGTAAATTTTACCTCTTTTAACTAATTATATTTTGCTTGGTTTGGTATTTCTTAAAATGACTTAGGTTTACGTAAACTGAGAGTTGGTGTGTATTCTTGTTATGTGTGGGTACTAATAATGGAATATGGATATTTGATAAAGTTAAAATTTGGTTTCTCTTTAAATTCACTGTCTATCACATTTATTTGATTTCCTTTTTTTGTTTTTGTTTTAAAAAACAAAAACAAAAAAAGGAATATAAAATAAATGTGTGCAAGTGCAATACAAATCATCATCAATTATTATTGAATTATATTTCAATTTCAATTATTTTCAATCATCATTATCATTATATTTTTTTTTGTGTTTTCAATTGGGTTCTTTTATTAGTCTCTTTCTTTTATTATTTCTCTTTATTTCACTATATTTCAGTATATTTACTTATATAAATACATGTGTCATATAGGGTTTGCATTTGTTACATACATAATCATATGGCTTAGTTTAATGAGTATAACAAGGATTTAGTATAAAAAATATATTAAAATAATTTAGAATACAAGCATTATAATAAGTTTTTAGAATATTTAGAATATAAGTTTAATTTTAAGATTTTGGGTTAGTTTTATTGAAGTTGTATTAAGAAAATAAATAAAATAACAACAAAAAATCTGTTTCATTTTTCATTAGCAAATGTCGACGGTCCAAGACGAAATTCACCGACACAGCCAGAGATATCGTGCTAGATTAAATAGTCATCCCAATGTAATAGCAAGTACACTTATGAATATTACACAACATACAAGATTACAACGAAATACACCAGGAGATCTGTAGAAATTTCTTGACATTATTATCAATATATTTTTTATTATAAATTAAGAGCATAAATTAAGCAAATTAGCCGAAATTCTAAGAAGTCTTGATATAATTTCATTAAGAGATTTGGTAAAAATTTCGGCTAATTTGCTTTTTCCGTAATTACAATCATCACTTGCTTTGAAAAACCTTATATCAAGCTGCGCTTCTAAAATTTATTTTTGCAGTTTTAGTACGTTTAAATTGAAGGCAAATATTTATGAAAAAAGTTTTTTTTCCTTTTTTTTATTTTCGATTTTTTTTATAGTTGAAGAAGATGACATCAATAAGGCGGTATCTAAATTCTACGAAATTCTATCTAAAGGTTTGGAATTGTATGTACCCTTGGCTCGTAATCGAGACCTTAGTTCTAGTCCTCCTTGGTTTAATCATGAAGTAAAAAAATTAAAAAATAAAAAGAATAAAGCTTGGAATAAGTACTTAAAAGAGAAAACCAATAAAAACTATCATGAGTTTGTAATTTTGTTCAACTCCTACAAACTGACATTAGATTTCAGTTATAACAACTATTTAATAAATGTTAGCTCTCAGCTAAGGATTAATCCTAAGTCCTTTTGGAAATTTGTTAACTCCAAACGTAAATCTGATCAATTTCCCGTCACCATGTCCTATAATGATGTTAGTGCTAACTCTCCGAAATCTATTGCACATCTATTCAAGCCATTTTGTCTGTAGTTCTTATTCAGAAAATCTCTTTGAAGTTGATGAAAATAATTTTAATCACATGATAAACCAACCTGAAAACGAAGTTATCTCAATAGATTTCTCTACTCAGAAAATAAAGAGTTATTTGAATAATCTCAACAGTGATGTATTTCCTGGACCTGACAAAGTACCATCTTTAATCTTAAAAAAACTGTTCTGAATCTTTGCGTTACCATTATCCCTTTTATTCAATCGATCGTTTACTTCTGGAATAATACCACAATATTGGAAAAATTCATTTATTCGCCCTGTTTATAAAAAAAAGGTGCTAAAAATATGGTCACAAATTACCGTCCAATAGCAAAACTTTCATGCATACCTAAATTTTTCGAATTAATAGCTTTTGATTCAATTTATGATATTTGTTCTAAACATTTATCAATTAATCACCATGGTTTTGTAAAGAAAAAATCTACGGTTACAAATTTAGTTGAGTCTTGCTCACACTTCCTGAACACAATGGAGGCTTGCTTTCAGACTGATGTCATTTACACAGATTTGAACAAGGCATTCGATTTACTGCCTCATAGTGTTATTTTATAAAAACTTAAAAAACTGGGATCTCCTAAATTTTTTATAATGTGGATTAAATCATTTTTATCCAATAGATCTTATAGTGTAATGTTTAGATCAGCTTTTTCTGAATCATTTTCTGCCACCTCTGGTGTACCACAAGGCAGTACCACATCTAGGTCCCTTACTATTCATTATCTCAATTAATGATGTCAACAATTTCATTAACAATAGTAACGTGATCATATATGCTGATGATATGAAAATTTATAAAAAAATATCTTCATATAATGATTGTACTGTACTACAGAACGATCTTGATTCGTTTTCTAAGTGGTGCGGCTATAATAATCTTCTCCTTAATATTGATAAACGCGCTGTTATTTTCTTTACTCGTACATTGATTCCAATAATAACTGTTTATACTTTTAATTCTAAACTAATCAACCGAGTTTTTCATTTTAAAGACCTTGGCGTACTTTTTGACGATAAACTCACATTTAAACTTCACTTTAATAGCATAATTAACAAGGCAAATTCTATGTTAGGTTTTATTAAGAGATGGTCTAAGGAATTTGATGATCCATACATTACTAAATATTTATTCACTACTCTTGTTCACCCCCACCTTGAGTACGCAAGCCCTGTCTGGTCACCTCACTATTTCACTCATATTAATAGAATTGAATCTATTCAAAAAAAATTTTTGCGATATGCTCTACGTAATCTTCCCTGGTCTAACCCAATAATCCTACCTCCATACATAAATCGTCTGAAGCTTCTTCAGATGAACACATTGCAATCAAGAATGGTAGTTGCAGATATCTTATTCATATCCCAAGTATACAATGGTGAAATTGATTCCAAAATTATAAAAGATCAGATTAACTCGTACATTAACACCAGTACGCGTTTTCGTATAGAACATCTTTTTAATCTTCCTTTCCATAGAACTAATTATGGTAAATTTGAGCCAACTAATAGAATGTTAATGGCAGTTAATCAATACAAAAACAGTGTTGACTTTTCTTTGAACAAAACCAGTTTAAAGAAAACCTTGTTTCACTTGCTTCCTTAGTCCTCCTAATTAATCTTGTTTTTCCGCTACTAATATTAACTAATTTGTAGTGTTATAATTAACTTTTAATACTTTTAATAACTTGTCATCTTCTCTTTTTTTTTTCTGATGAAATTTATTTTATCTAATTTTGTTTTTTGTTTTTTATAAAAACTATGTTGTATTAAATTTCAAAGTAATTTAAACTTTAAATCATAAATCTTATTTGATACATTGTGTTAATTCAAAATTTTAATAATTAAATTGTATTATATTTTGTAAACTGTTTGAACTAAATAGTAAATAAATAAATAAATAAATAAATAACTAATAAAAAAAATAATATAAATATTTAATATACAAAAATATATACCAAATAATTAATATATACCAAAAGGCCACATTTCGAAAGGGAAAAGGACCTATAAAGTTGGCCTACATACTTATCTGTATCAACTGTTAAAATAAATAAATAAATCAAGGTAATACGGACAAGTATTGCTTTATGTCAATAAAATCCATAAAACATTAATAACTCCCGGCCCGGAAGTGCAGAAATAGTATTGTCAAATACTGCAAAAGAAAGAGGAAGAAAATGTTATAAATTGAGCTGATTTTAATATTTTTCTAAAACCTAATTTGTAAGAGCGCAGAAAAAAATGGATAATAAAGGATGTAGCAAGTTTAGAATCAAATCCGAGATGAATAAAATTTGTTTCTGCTAGTCGATAGATTCCACAAACGACCTTAAGTAGAATCGTGATAATAGAACTACAATTTTTTACACATTTAGCAGTACAAGAGAATCCCATGTTAAAATGCAAGAAGCGTCAATCCTGATAACTGTTTAAAATATCAGCACATAGTTCAAATATACGCTTCTTGCTTTTAGACAAGTTCATATATTTGCTTTATCACATACAAACATTTTATCTAACATTATTTTCTCCAGCCTGAAATCAAATGTTAGAATTACACACATAGCATTTTTTAACAGACCTTGAACTATCTAATTTATTTTCTCCTTTTTGGTGCATTTATTGTTGCTACCAAAATTGTGTAACTCTTCGAAAAAGCAACTTTTTAAAAAGTTTTTGTTTTTTTTTTATTATATTCCACGTAACATTTTATTGTTATAAAAACAAAATTAGTGCTACAAGACTTCTATATGACTCCCGATAAGCACTAAAGGTGTTATAATGATGTTTTTATGGGAATAATGTCATTGAAGACTGTTCTTATAGCAATTGCGGGAGTTGTTATAATGGGATTTTCCGCAACTGATACAGCAATGTTTTTATAAATCTAAAAGTGCGTAATCCTATATTAAGAGTTAAAGTGTTGTTGTAAGAATAGAATTGCTGGAATAGCAGTAGTGATGTTATTATTTTACTGTATTCCTATAATGTTACTAATAAACTTTTAGATAAATATTTTGCGACGGCCATTATTTTCTACACACTAGGTAAATTTTTTTTTAATAAACAAAAACTGAAAAGTTTTATTTTGCATTCTTTTCGCAAAAATATCATTTTTACTTAAAAGAATAATTATTTAAATATTAAATTTGATGTTATGCATTAATTAACATACATTATTAAATGTCTTAAAGATGCAATTTAAAAATATATTTTCTTTTATTTATTTAAAAACTAGCTTTGTAACCCGTCATAAATGACGGAAGCAAAATAAATCCTAGTTTCTTTTTTTCTTTCATTAGATTCTTTATTTTGAAATTACAGTACTTATGTTTATATCACTTTTTAATTTTGTAAAACACATAAAAGAAATATTTTTGTTGTAGTCAAAACTTGGCCAATTTTTATTTTTTTTATTTTTCGTAGGCTGGTGGGAATCTTCAGGAAGATACAATGAGCCCCGTAGCTTGACACTGTATGTAGGATTCTTACCTACTAAGCCACAGCCTTCTTTAAAAAAATAATTTTTTTTGAGGGAAGTGAGTTACGCACACAATAATGACAAAAATAAAAGGTATAAGCAGGTATAAGTAGTATAATGTATAATATTATACAATTCAAATATGCTGATACACATGTGTATTATTAATAGATGAATATATTTGTTCAATATATTTTCTCTCGTTTTAATGGAAATTATTTTGATTGCTAGTGTTAGTACTTTTTGAAAATTTCATATATTCATATATTACAAACTACTGCTACATTTTCAATATTTCAGAAACATGAATAATTATTGTTTTTTTTCAAATAATTTAACAACAACACTTTTCTGTGTAATAATAGAATACGGTAATAAAGTAAAAGAAAGTTTAGATTCAAAAAACATTGTTATTTTTATTAAGATTGATTTTGATTCCTTTTATTTTATTCATACACAAAGATTTTACTAATTTTCTATTTAAAAAAACTATATTGGCTTAACACTAATCTTTTTTTTTTATATAACAGAAAAAGAAGTACCATACCAACAAATTTGTATAAAATGTTTGTATTTTTGTATGGTATACTCGTACTCACTTCCATTTAGTTATAATTCGTTAGTTGGGTTCCATTTAGTATAAATTATACCGTTTTAGCGTTATTGAGGCCTCCGGGAGAGCAAATTTAAAAATGGGATCTTATTTTCATATAAATTTTGCCTTTGTATAATGTATAGGGATCTTATTTTGCTATATGAATAAACTGTTATTATGGTATTGTGTTATTTTTAAAAAAATATTCAAAATTTTGTATCTAAATTGGTAAAATTTACAAAAAATACAAAAACATTTTCATCAATAATTTTCAATTTAAAAAAAACAATGTTTTATTATCCGGCGTAGAAGTAGAGTTATTTATCCTACTCTACTTCTATCAAGTTCTATTGATTGAACAGTGAACCTGAACAATGAAAATAAAATAATATTTTTGGAATGGAGCATACAGAACATACAGAATACAGATACAGGAAATAATAAAAAAAAAACAAAAAAAAACAAAAATAATTTTTTTTGAGTGAAGTGAATTACGCACACAATAATGACAAAAATAAAAGGTAGAAGCAATAAAGTAGTATAATGTATAAATTATACAATACAAATATGCTGATACACATGTATATTATTGTGTATAATTTTAAGTAATAAGAATAACCTTTGAGTGAATTATGTTTTTTTTTGTGTTAAATGCTGTTTGCCTTTTGGTTATTATACCATATTAAACTATTGATTAAAATTCTATTAGTCCTTATTATTATAAATCAAAAAAATTGTTTGTTTTATTTATATTATTATTATTATTTTTTATTTTTCCTTATTATTTGTGAAGAAGACTAACATTAAATTAAAAAAATATAGTTCATGCAACCAATTTTTCCTGCAAAGGTTCAGCATGGTAGACAGGGGTTAAAAAAAAGCACCAAAGCAATTTGTATATATATGCATTTGTATACATATGTAATTGGTATATGTGTTGGAGCGTTCCGTCGAACTTACAAACATCCAGATAAATGCAGAATAATTTATTTAAAAATTGGTTATTTTTGAAGGGCATTGTATTTTTTCGAATTATTTTTATAATAAATGTCCATGAAATTTCACAGCCAAATTTTGCATTTTGGTCACAATAATTATAAATATTAATACAATTATTTTTGACCGAAAAATATTATTTATTAGTAAGACAATTTTTATATTATTAACTAACATCTATCTCCCTTTCTCAGGAAATAAATATAAACTCCATAAAATTATTATTTAAAATAAAAAATAATACCTTTCCCACTCTCGCATAACATAAATTATTTCAAATGAATATCATTTCAAAATAAAAACATATACACTAATACATGTATACTAATCCTATTACAATATTACAGCACTTGCTCCGGTGCCTTATTGGATTCTTCATTTTAGTGCTATAACGTATTTATAACATTTCGTAGCAATTGCGGAGCACTTGTTAACACTAATACTGCTATCAGAGTGTTTATAGTAGTGTTATAAGAGTGCGCAAGAGTCTTATAGCAATAAAATTGCTACGTGGGATATTATATTATTTTTATTGATTAATATTTATTATATGTTTATAAAAATACTATAATATTCTATTAGAACCGAAGTGTTTTGTACTAAAAATTACTTTACTTGTACACGAGGTTTGAGCCTAACCTCTTTGATCGTAACATTACTATTCGAGTACTGTACCACTTCGCTACGTATATAGCATAATATTTTCGGAAAAAATTAAATGAGAGAAATTGTGACAGCAAATATGTTTCCAACATATAAAATAGCCAAATGATTAGTAGAGGAGTTTCGTAATATGGATAACCAGTTCGAAACCCAATCAGTGAAAAACCCTAAGGAACTTGCTCGACAATTACAATCAAGGAGAGGACTTGACAAAGACGAGGTCATAGTCTCTTTTGACGTAAAATTCCTTTTTCCCAGTATCCCAGTCAAAGAGGCTATTATTCTGGTAGAAAAATGGTTAATACAACAGGAACCACTGAACCACAGTGGAGGACAAAAGTAAAACAGTACGTAAAGTTGATCCGGCTTTGTATGGAAGAAAATTATTTCACCCTTAGAGGGTATTTCCATAAGCAATTAAAGGGGGCTCCAATGAGAAACTCCCTCTCACCATTCATCATTGAAATTTTGATGGATAAATTGGAGTCATATTTAGCAGCAGAAGAACGGTTACCAAGATTTTGGAAGAGATACATAGATGATATTTTTGCAGTAATAAGGGAAAGGAACTTAGGATCAACCTTAACTACTCTTAACGGACTTCACAGGAATATACAGTTTACTGTAGAAGTAGAAAAAGAAGGTCAACTACCGTTCTTAGATTTACTGTTAAGCAAAACAGGAATTATAGGAAACTTACTGATAGTGACAGGGTCATCCCGAATACTTCCAACCACTCCTATCAACATAACTGGGCATAGTTCAACCACATGATCCATCGAATGTTAACACTTCCCATCTCCCAAAAAGGTTTTGTAAAAGAAACTAAACACATATTTGAAATGCGAGAATAATCGGATATCCGGAACCAAACCGGACTTACTTAGTAAACGGAAAAGAAGTTAACAACGGAATTCCCTCACTAACCTACTCACTGATCCAACAACCCAAAAGAAGAGTAGCATTGGAGTTTAGCAAGATTTCTCTCCCAATCAGAGCGAAATTAAGAAAACACGGATTAGATATTGTATATAGCAGCAGAACCAACCAACTCAAGTCTGTTCTAGGTTCAACTAAAGACCCAATCGAACAAATGGAAAAATCAGGTGTATATAAGGTAACTTGCAGTCATTGCAACAAAGTTTATATTGGGCAAACTAGGAGAAACATGCAAACACGACTCAATGAACATCTGAAAGAAGCAGAACTGGCGAAGAAGAAGAACTCAACAGAGTTCCGATCCAAAGTAACAGAACACATCATCCAGGAGAATCATAGTATTTCGAAAGAAGACATTGTAATGGTAAATTATATTAGAGATTCTAGGAAACTAGATCAGCTGAAAGCATCGAAATCTACAAAACTAAAAATTACTCACTCCTAAATAAAGACCAAGGCAACGGATATTCTTCTTTATTTAAATTTTTAATGAAATACAATAAAACGAATAACACCACCCCTACCTATCACTCTAACGTCGGAAATATTATTTCAAATACCAACAATAAAATAAGTAAAAATATTTTTATTCAACCCCCTACCTGTGCTATTTCATTGGATAATAAACAACCATGCAGCTGCGAGAAACATCAAATTGTTACCTGTGCGAATAGAATAAATAGGACGATTTTAGATTTCTTGCCTCAGTCGAGTACAAAACACCGAAGAAGTCTTCAAGTAGTAGACGAAATACGCGTATTTGTACGATAAGCATATCAGTAAAATTAAAAGGAAAAACTTAGTCTTTAACGTTAGAGCTAAATTTGTATTATTGTTGAATTCCTATAACTAATATTCGACTATTTTCTACAATATTGTTTTGTACACACAAAATATTATCTCGAATATTATGATTAAGTCATATATGAAATAATTTAATGTTGAAAGAAACAGTTCGAGTAAATTGATTTGTTTCTATGTGTAACATCATCCATATAATCTTGTTGAGAGTAATTTATAATCAGAATCACCAATCCTAAATTTCAACAAGAACGTAGTTGGTCTTTAAATAAGGGTAAAGTAACAAGCGAAAAGCTCATACATTACAACATAATATTTTTCAACTATTAAGAGCGATGATATGCTTGAAATTGTAGCTGATTTATTAAATTTGTTTTTTAAGACAATTAATGTTTCGAAATACAAACTTTCTTTTATAAAAATGCAAACTTTAAAAAAAGATTTAAATTTTTTTTGACATTATTGAAAATTGAAAATTATTCGATTTATATTCATCAACATTACGTTCTTTCAACACCCTTATCTTATATGTATACAACTCATAGCATGAAGAAAATCTAGGAAAACTGATATTCATAGTGTAATGTGGAATAATATTTTTTATTATTATTCAATAAAAAAAATTTAAATAATAATAAAAATAGTATTGAGTGAAAACAAATAAAATAAAATATGAACACAATACAATTCAAGTATTTGGAAAAGAAACATTTCAACACTATTAGAAAAAGTAAGAAAAAAAAAGAGAAACTTCAGCGGCGTTAATAAAAAATTTGCATTGTTCTGTTTATACCACAGCTTCCAAACTATTTTCGGATATTTCTTATAAATCTGGTAATTTAAAAAAATCATTTTTAGATAACGGTACGGCATTTATAAAAAAATGTTTTTGTTTTTTTTTATTTTAATTTTAATTTTGATATGGTAATGCCATCTGACTACTAGTCACAGGACGCTATTTTCAATACCCCTCTGTCCAAGAATATTATAAACTAGCTTTGTAACCCGTCATAAATGACGGAAGCAAAATAAATCCTAATTTCTTTTTTTCTTTTATTAGATTCTTTATTCCGAAATTACAGTACTTATGTTTATATCACTTTTTAATTTTCTAAAACACATAAAAGAAATATTTTTTTTGTAGTCAAAACTTGGCCAATTTTTTTTTTTTTTTGTATTTTTCGTAGGCTGGTGGGAATCTTCAGAAAGATACAATGAGCCCCGTAGCTTGACTCTGTATGTAGGATTCTTACCTACTAAGCCACAGCCTTCTTTAAAAAAATAATTTTTTTTGAGGGAAGTGAGTTACGCACACAATAATGACAAAAATAAAAGGTATAAGCAGGTATAAGTAGTATAATGTATAATATTATACAATTCAAATATGCTGATACACATGTGTATTATTAATAGATGAATATATTTGTTCAATATATTTTCTCTCGTTTTAATGGAAATTATTTTGATTGCTAGTGTTAGTACTTTTTGAAAATTTCATATATTCATATATTACAAACTACTGCTACATTTTCAATATTTCAGAAACATGAATAATTATTGTTTTTTTTTCAAATAATTTAACAACAATACTTTTCTGTGCAATAATAGAATACGGTAATAAAGTAAAAGAAAGTTTAAATTGAAAAAACATTGTTTTGTTTATTAAGATTGATCTTGATTCCTTTTATTTTATTCATACACAAAGATTTTACTAATTTTCTATTTAAAAAAACTATATTGGCTTAACACTAATCTTTTTTTTTTATATAACAGAAAAAGAAGTACCATACCAACAAATTTGTATAAAATGTTTGTATTTGTGTATGGTATACTCGTACTCACTTCCATTTAGTTATAATTCGTTAGTTGGGTTCCATTTAGTATAAATTATACCGTATTAGCGTTATTGTGGCCTCTGGGAGAGCAAATTTAAAAATGGGATCTTATTTTCATATAAATTTTGTCTTTTGTATAATGTATAGGAATCTTATTTTGCTATATGAATAAACTGTTATTATGGTATTGTGTTATTTTTAAAAAAATATTCAAAATTTTGTATCTAAATTGGTAAAATTTACAAAAAATACAAAAACATTTTCATCAATAATTTTCAATTTAAAAAAAACAATGTTTTATTATCCTACTCTACTTCTATCAAATTCTATTGATTGAACAGTGAACCTGAACAGTGAAGTGAACAATGAACACTTAACACTGAAAATAAAATAATATTTTTGGAATGGAGCATGCAGAACATACAGAATCTGTATGTACAGCAAATAATAAAAAAAAAACAAAAAAAAAACATAAATAATTTTTTTTGAGTGAAGCGAGTTACGCACACAATAATGACAAAAATAAAAGGTATAAGCAATAAAGTAGAATAATGTATAATATTATACAATACAAATATGCTGATACACATGTGTATTATTATGTATAATTTTAAGTAATAAGAATAACCTTTGAGTGAATTATGTTTTTTTTGTGTTAAATGCTGTTTCCCTTTTGGTTATTATACCATATTAAACTATTGATTAAATTTCTATTAGTTCTTATTATTATAAATCAAAAAAATTGTTTGTTTTATTTATATTATTATTATTATTTTTTATTTTTCCTTATTATTTTCGAAGAAGACTAACATTAAATTAAAAAAAATATAGTTCATGCAATCAATTTTTCCTGCAAAGGTTCAGCATGCTAGACAGGGGTTAAAAAAAGCACCAAAGCAATTTGTATACATATGTATTTGTATACATATGCAATTTGTATATGTGTTAGAGCGTTCCGTCGAACTTACAAACATCCAGATAAATGCAGAATAATATATATATAATTGTAATTAAACATTTTTGTGTATTTTATTACTGACTTTCGGTTTTTTTATATTATTGCCAGTAACTCAATTACCTTTTCGTACATTAGTACCGTACTCCAATTTTTATACTATAATTACATAAAAGTTGAGCATAAATGTAATGTGTGTTTTCTAGTATTTATTTTTTAGTTTTCTGATATCGCTGGGCCAATACTTAAATCTAACATACATACAATTTTATTACTAGTCTGTTACATAGAAATAACTTACTACATGTTTTATTATGTAACATACTATATACAATAACAATAATTTGCAACAAAATAAAACCTCATAAATAATTTGTCCTGAAAAATTGCAATGTCTCCCATCTATTCCATTCTGCAACTAGATTACCATGGCGTACCATCTATATAATTAATAATATAAACGATAAAATTGAAATTTTTAACAATCTAGTTCTTGGTCTTTTTGATCAGCATGTTCCCTTACGTTCGTTCATCCCACGTGCTGGCTTCATCCAATATTTCTCTCCTGAAATGGTTAAAATATTTTTATATTTTTTAATCGGCTTTTTATTTTTAGTGATAATTTAAATTAAATAATTAAATTGTTGTCAGGTTTCCGTTCACTAATAGTTTTTAATATTTGATTGCAAATATCGATATTTCGGAAGCAACATACTTCCTTCATCAGTGCTTGTGACTAACTGTTAGTCACAAGCACTGATGAAGGAAGTATGTTGCTTCCGAAATATCGATATTTGCAATCAAATATTAAAAACTATTGGTTAAAATAGTTTCGGATCGTGATGCTGCTTATGAAGCTTGGAAGAGAACTAAAAATTCTAACGACAAAAATTCATTTAACAAATTAAGAATTATTGTGAATCTGCGCATTAAACAAGCCAGAAAACAATATATTTTAAAAATTCTTGATCCTCGTATCTCTTCGAAAACTTTTTGTTCTTATACCACCAAGCTTGGAATTTGAAAGGAAAACAAAATGGACGATTTGAGTAATTTTGATGTGAATGAAGTAAACAATAAATTTATTACATCATCCACTAACACTTCTTCACTACTATCCAATATTAGCAAAATTAGTAATCGACACGCGTCTATTCCTAACTTAACTTATACGTTTTCTTTCAGAACTGTGACGACTGATGAAGTGTATAATGCTATTTTCCAGGTCAAATCTAATGCAAGAGGACCTGATTTAATTCCATTGAAATTTATTAAATTAATTATACCTATTGTGCTTCCATATCTAACACACATTTTTAATTTCATCTTGACTACTGGTCAGTACTCTCTGATTTGGAAATGCGCAAAAGTTATTCCTACTCCAAAAAAGAATAATCCTACAATTGATGACCTTAGACCAATCAGTATACTCTCTGGTATTTCTAAAGCATTTGAACATCTATTGTATGCACAAATGGATAAGTACCTAAGTGCTAACAATTTGCTATATAAGTTCCAATCAGGATTCCGAAAACAGCATAGCACCACTTCAGCTCTCTTAGAAATAACTGATAATATTTACTGTGAAATCAATAAGAAGCATGCTGTTGTACTACTTCTTCTGAATTTCTCTAAAGCTTTTGATTGCGTCAATCATAGCTTGTTATGTTCTAAACTAAGATCAACTTTCAATTTTGAGTCCCCTGCTATCACTCTTATTCAAAGCTATTTAAATAATAGAAGTCAATTTATGTACTAAAATGGTGTTAAATCTAATAACGTACCCGTTTTATGTGGTGTACCTCAAGGTTCCATACTGGGTCCTTTGCTTTTTAGTATTTTCATTAATGATTTGTCCTGTTGTTTGTCTGAAGCCCAGTATAGATTATATGCTAATGATGCTCAAATTTACATAAGTGGTCCAGTTTCTGATCTTTACCACTTGATCGCCAAGATATGAATTTAAAAAAAAAATGTATTTTTTTTTACAATTAGAGATTTATTAGTACGTATTTTAAATAAATTCTGTCTACAATTTTCAATTGAACTGTTTTGAATGTCATAATTTTCATACAATACTAGATATCAAACTCCATTGGAAAGAACACGTGAAGAAAAATAAATTTGATCACAAATAGACGTGTTTTGATTGATCTGTTGGAAGTCAAAACTATCTAAAAAAAATTATTCAAATTGTTGCAAATTCAAATGAATTAGGTACACTGTCGTTCGGAATCATTAAAAAATATAATGTGTTCGGATAAAGATTAAAATTTCCTTACTGTTTTCCGACCTGTAAATTTCAAATTTTTTATCGGTAGCTAATCATACAAACAATTAATAATTACTAAGTAATAGTGCGTGCTTTACCACTCTGCTACCGAAGCCACGTATATACTTTTACTTAACCCTTTTACTTGCTACGTACCCTTTTTACTTAAGTATCAATTTTTGTCAGTATTTTTCAGACTATCTATTACTAGTTCCTATTTTATTGATTTTGTACAAAACGCTAATAACATAATTCGGCTTTAGTTTAATAAGTTTTTGATTTTTGACTATTATATTTTGATATTTATCCAATTTAATCCGATATTCAATACAAAATTAAAGCATTGGAAAAACAATTTAGGAAACACTGTGTTAAAATTCAAATAAATAGAGAAACATAAAATACCTAGATGAAAATATTATTGAAATAGCAAACGAATAATAGAAATTTCATAGTGACGGTGGGAAAATAATACTGTTAAAATCTCTGCCAATGAAACAAGAATTCAAGAATGATTATGTATAATTTATACAAGTCTGCGTTGTGTGGATGCATTTAATGTAAATTTTTTAAAGTAAAATTATTTTTATAAATAAAATGGAAAAATACTAGCTATGAAAAATTATTGATCCTTGGATTCCTGAATTGATATAAGGTAGCATCAAAAATAGATTTAACAAAATTGCTAAGCAAAATTTTTTCACCATAACAATATTAACCAATTATTATAAATTATTATATTTATTATCGATTTTGAATAGGGCACTTTAAACACTTTTATTGAACATCAAATGAATTTTAATACAAAATATTTAATTCTCATTGAAATTTGTCGTATGTGTATTATTTTGTTAAATAATCGAATACACTCTACATTGCTAATCAAAAAATAATTACAATATTAAAAATGTAATATTACTACAATATTATATTGTAGTGAGTACCTACCTATTTTAAATATATTATTCTCAAGCATTTATTGATTTGGTTGTGAAAAATTTATTGAATAAAATTTAAAATGTTTTTTTTTTTTTAAATCACTTCCATAACTACTTATGTAATAAATTTTCTTGAAATATTTTATTTACATTTTTTTTTTTGTTAACTTTTAAATTATTATAATATTATTATTATGTATTCAATTATTTAATTGTATAAATAAATCGAACAAAATAATACCTACAAAAATTAAATCAATTTTAAAATCTGAAAATGAAATTAATTCAAGTTTTTAGTGGTTTGTTGGATTGAGTAAAAATTCTTGAAATCACTCAAGGACATGAAAAATATTACTTATTAAATTATTGCCTGTAATTGATTTGTGAAATAATTAATATTATAAAGGCAAATAATTGGTTTCCTGTTAATCCAGGCTAAAATTTAAGAGTGACTATATTGCATAATCACCTCCTAATTATTAATAATGAATGTTAATTCTCCAATTAAAATATTAGTATTACTGGTTGCCATAACAACTCAAAGTATTATGTTTTAAGATTTAGTGATGGTAGGTAGATATCACATTTTTACTTGATATTAATTTATTTCGTTTGTAATTCGAAAGGATAAAAATATTTTAAATATAATTTGTGTGTATTTATTTCGTAATTAAAGAGCGAAATGTAAAAAGAAAAACTGGCACAAAGTTAAACATTATAAAAATTACCGAAAGTGAATAATGTCTCAGATGTCTTTTGTTCACACATTTCCATCATGCAAGATTAGATTAGATTTAATTTATTCCGAGAGGGATCCAGTTCCTATATCACCACAGCTGCAAATTGGCTTATTGCCATCATGCTAGGTACCTGCGTAGTTGTGAAAAGGTACATAATGTCGTCTAAAGCAACGTTTATTGACCAACATAAATCGATTAATATTCAGCATCTTCAAAATATTAAAACAAAATTTTGCACCTAAAAATTATTGAGTATGTGAGAAAAATCTGTGGGAATCACACCGATCAGTGAATTAGGATGTTAAAATTAAATAAAAGAATTTATTTATTTTGTTCAAATAAAATATCATATCTTAATGCCAATAGGTTGAGGTTGTGTCATTAGTTCACGAAACGAAACTAACAAGAGAGCAGCAGAAAACAAACAAACCAATTCACAACTTTAAAAAAAATAATAATTTTTCACTACTATTTTTTATTTATTTTTAAATTTATAATTCAATAGCGGAAATAAAAATTTAATTTCCTTAAAAAAGAATCCTCGAACGACTATACAGCGATCAGTGCTTCAGAAGTTATGAACTATTTTGTCACCAAACTTCCTGTTTTTTTTGCAGTAATTTTTTTTTACTTTAATTTATTTTTAATATACGGATTTTTATTTTATTAAAAAAAAAAGAAAATTTCATTTAGTAGGTAAATACGCATCATATTATGTATATATATGGTTTGTTTTAATTTACTTTACTTTTGTACTTGATTTGTTTTTGTTTTTTCTAATGAACATGCAAAATCGAAACTGAAATTTTTTCTATGTATTAGAAAAATGTACCGCAAACTTTTAAACTATGTATTTCAATTTGATCATAATCATTTCATATATTATATACATATATACATATACATTTCAATCATATCCATTTTCATATATTACCATTTCGCTCTGCCTACTACGATAATACTACGAAAAAAATTGTTGCGAGCTTATCAACTAAAATTTAACTGCCACACAAATTATGGCCCTAGCCACTCAACTTACTTAATACAGCCATAAAAATTTTGTTTTCAATAAATGTTACACACGAAATTTTTCTCATATTAAATATTTAAGAAAAAATATAAAATCAGCTGGACCAAAATAACTGTCCCAGCCCAGACAAAGCAAAATAAAAAAAAATCATTAGACATTTTGTCATATTTCATTAAATTTATAATGTAAGACTATTTAATTGGAGGTTAACTAAATGATTTCAAATAAACGGTTGAATGTAGGATTAAATAAAACAATGAACAGTTTTTCCAAAATTCACAAAATTGTCAAAATGTCTATATTAAAGTTAAATATGTGGCAGTTATTTACGAAAATAAATAATTTTTTTTTGCTTCACTTCACAAACATTTTTTGTAAATTGTCAACATATTTTTTATTTTTTTTTACTTCCTATATTATTTACAATCTGTATTTTCGTGTCTATACAATAAACAAATATTTATGATGAAAATATGACTTGAAGTAGCCTATCCAGTGATAAGCTACACTAATTTACAAAATCTAATCTCTAGTTTATTTTACAGTTAATTTAGTTAATTATTTATTTTATATTAAGTTGCTTGGCATTCTTCTTTGTATTCTCCTTGTGTTTCGTGTAACAAATAGCAATCGACCTAGGTTGTTTGGATGGTCTTTCACTTTTTTTTTGTAGTTATTCTGATTTTTTTTATTTCCTCTTGCACTGAAGAAATTCCCAAGTCTTTTGTAATTAAGTTATTTGGAACGTACCATCAGGGTGCGTTTACGATTTTCCGCAAAAATATTTTCTGGAATCTCTAAAGTACTTGAATATTTGTTTTTGCAGTTGTACTCCACATCTGTATTCCGTATGTCCATACAGGTTTTAATACAGGAGTTATATACAAATATTTTATTTTTTAGAGATAATTGTGATTTATTTCCTAGTAGTCAATACATATTTCTTAATTTTATTCCAAGCTGTTTTCATTTGCTTTCAATATGATTTCTCCAGTTCAATCTTCTATCTAAATGTATTCCTAGATATTTTACTTCTTCTTTTTGAGGTATAGGAATATTTTTTTAGGTAGACTGGTGAACAAGTATCATTTTTTTCAGTGTAATGATGTAACGTGCACTGATTTTTGTTGATTTGCTTTAATTTTCTATTTATCTAGCCATATATTTGGATTTTATTCAGGCACACTTGGGTAGTTTTGGCACACTTGTCAACACACAAATTTTCTTTTGTTTTTATATTTCTTTGCATATCGTTTGTTTAAAACAACAACGGCATAACTCAAAAAACATAGTTTTTTGCTAGACGCATTTTAAGGTTTCAAACTTATATATCCTGGCTAATACAAAATATTTCTCCTTCAAATTAAAACCTTATATTTACATTTTAATTTTATTTTAGGTAAAAGAACAGCACGGAACTATATTAAAAACAATGGAAAAACTAATGAGTCTGGTAGATAGAATCTCACTAAGATTAGATAACTTGGAAAGTAGGTATACTGTTAAGTATCCTGATATGCCACATAACTCAATTAGATAATGAATAAGGACAAAATCACTATATGTACTTGGAATGCGAATGGCATTAACAACAAAAAACAAGAATTGGAAATGTTCCTAAACTTACGAAACATAGATGTCTGTCTCGTGTCAGAAACCCATCTAACAAAGGGGCACAATTTAGTAATTCGTGGATACAAAGTATATCATACAATGCACCCTGACAATCTACCAAAAGGAGGTAGTGCGGTCATAGTAAATGATCTTATTACCCATCATGAACATTGTAACATACAAAGTACAGAAATGCAACTCACAGCCGTACAAATAAGGTGCACAAAGCAAAATATTAACGTAGGAGCGCTGTACAGCCCGCCCAATCACGCTATTAAAAAACATATGTTCAAGAGCTTATTAATGAAATTAGGTGAAAGATTTATTCTTGGAGGTGACTACAATGCTAAACATCTAGAATGGGGCTCCATGATGACCCTTACTCGAGGTAAAGAGCTGAGAGAGGCGCTGAGAGAAACAGGTTGTTTATTTCTTTCAACAGGAAAACCAACATATTGGCCTGCAGATATAAACAAAACTCCTGATGTGTTAGACTTTTTTATAATGAAAAACGTATCAACTAATTTCACATCTATAGAAGATAACTATGACCTCAATTCCGACCATTTTGCTGTCGTCCTAAAATTAAATACAACAATAGTGAAAAAATCTTGTAAACCATTTTTAACCAACTCTTCTACAGATTGGTTAAGCTTCAAAAAGATTCTGCTAGAAAAAATTAACTTAAGAGTAACATTAGACAATGAGGAACAACTAGAAACTGCTACTGAAAAACTTATGCAAGCTGTCCAGTTTGCAGCTTGGAGTAGTACTAAGACAAAAAAATCAAAAAAAAATCAGCCCTAGATATCCGGTGTATATCCTTAACATGGTAAAAGAGAAACGAAAAGCGAGAAAGAGGTGGCAACAAACGCGTGACCCATCCAGCAAAACGGATCTTAATAATAAAAGTCAGGAGCTAAAGAGAGAAATAAAGAAATTAAATGATAGATCTCTGAATTATTACCTAGAAAATTTAACAGCTACTAAAGAAACAAATTATTCTTTATGGAAAGCTACGAGTAAAATGAAGAAGTCTATTGTGCATTCTGCACCACTGAGGAAAAATGATGGCTCATGGGCAAGAAGCGATAAAGAAAAAGCTGACACTTTTGCAGATCATCTCGCTGAAATTTTTAAGCCCAATGAAATGAACACTGTTATTGATCTAACTGAAATATATAACCATGAAGATATAAATATTCCCTTAATAAGTCGAAAAGAAGTAATTAAGGAAATAAAAAACCTAAAATTAAATAAAGCCCCAGGTTTTGATTTAATAACTTCAAATGTGCTAAAAAATATACCCAACAAAGTTCTCACACTCTTGGTATATATAATGAATGCCTGTATTAAGCTTAAACACGTACCTAGTATATGGAAAGTTGCCGAGATAATAATGATCCAAAAACCAGGAAAGCTTGCTAACGACACCAAATTCTGCAGGCCGATATCTTTGCTCCCTATAATATCGAAGTTGTTTGAAAAGTTACTATTGAGAAGGATTCAACCCCTCATAGAAAACAGGAATATAATACCTAATCACCAATTTGGGTTTAGGCAAAAACACTCAACAATAGATCAAGTACATCGAATAACAGACATTATAGAAAGGGCACTGGAAAATAAACAAATTTGTTCTTCAGTATTTCTAGATGTAGCCCAAGCTTTTGATAAAGTTTGGCATGAAGGACTCATCAAAAAGCTAAGTTGTTTGCTCCCTAAAAATTATGTTCAATTATTTTCATCATATCTCTCAAATAGAGTTTTTCGAGTTAAAAATGAGAATGAATACTCCTCTCTAAGAGATATAAAAGCTGGAGTACCGCAAGGTAGTATACTGGGTCCAATTTTATATTTGTTATACACCTGTGATATACCCGATGTAGAAAATATAAAAATAGCAACCTTTGCAGATGACACAGCGTTGATGGCAGTTGGTTCTACTATAGAAGAAGCTACAAACAAACTGCAAAAAGCTAATGACGAAATTTCCAACTGGTGCAAAAAATGGAAAATTAAATTAAATGAAGCCAAATCTAGTCATGTAAACTTCACCTATAAAAACATAGTAACTCCTCTCTCAGTTAAAATTAATGATGTCGTGATTCCATACGAGAATAAAGCTAAATATCTTGGCATGACCTTGGATGCGAAACTGAAATGGAAAGAGCATGTGAAAATCTAAAAACAAGAACTCCAGTTCAAATATAGATAAATATACTGGCTGATTGGGCAGACTCGGTCTACGGTCTCGACCTATAACAAAGTTTTGATGTATAATCAAATATTGAAGCCAGTCTGGGCATACGGTATTCAAATATGGGGATGTGCTAAACAAATCCATATTCAAACTATCCAAACGTTCCAAAATAAGGTACTGCGCAACATAGTCAATGCTCCATGGTATGTTCGCAATGCCGATATTCATCGAGATCTGAAGATCTCATCTATAAAAGACGAAATAATTAAATGCGCTGCACGGCATAAAACTCGTCTGATCCAACATGTCAATACCGAAGCTTCTAGCTTAATTGACAATCAAAACTTTGTGAAGCGACTAAAACGAACAAGACCACTTGAGTTAGGTTAAAACCTTTTATCTATTAAAACCTTATTGGATTTTGGTAGATCAAAGGTATCTTAGTTTCTTTGAGTTAAATGTAAATTAATGGTTAGTCTATAAGACTAGTTGCAATAATGATAGGAGTTTTTAGTGGGTTTAAGTCCCACAGTCCTTCAAACTGCCTTCCCCGGTAATAGGTAGTCCCTGAAGCCTCTTTCGATGATTTACTACTATCTGGAAAAAAAAAAAAAAAAATTTTAGGTAATAATTCAGTATAAATCTTTTAACGAAAAATCATACAAATATATTTTGAGTTTTAAACTAAAATAAGTAACATAACTTTATCATAAAATAAAATACTCTTCTTGAGTAAAACAAAACATAATTTTGGACTTAAAGCTAAAAGTAAATCACAAAAACTTAATTAAATTAAACTTGAAAAAAAAATCAGGTTATCTATAAATTTTTAAAGAATGGTGTGTATATCTTTGGAATATGGTTTTTTCAAGAAGTTCGAGAAGATCTTTTCTGTTTTTCTGAGAAATTCCAGGTTTTGTTTGGAAAGCTTATCTTAGGAGAATAGTTTGCATACTCGAACTGTCTCACCGTTTAGTTGAAAAAAGAATGCATTATTTAAATTTCTTCCTTTTTTAAGAAGATCTAGCATTGAGCTCAAGCTAAAAGCACTTTCACTAGTAATACTAATAAGTGTATGACTTTATTAAATCTTATCATCACAAAAAGTATCATCAGGTAAATAAGTTTTATCATGGTTTTATCATAGATGTGCTAGATGAAGATGAAGTGGAGGTAGAAGCTGAGAAAGCTGCAAAAATATAGTTTTTTTTTATAAAACAATTCTTTGTGATAATTTTTTTTCTCCTTATGTAATCTTTTTTAATTATTTTTTAATTAAAAAAGAATATGTTGAAAACTTAACTAAACCATCTAGTATGACTTAAAGGTACAAAGTTACAGTTTTCCAATGCTCATTCAGAGGCATCAATTCCGGGTATGATTTTCTTTCATTAAGAGCAGTGAAGTTTTCGCAATGTAAAAATAGTACGCCATGATTTAAAAGAAAATATTATAAATATGAAAAGTATTGAAAAAAGTGTTATAAAAGTACACACAACATTTACTTTTATAGTAACAACGGCATAACTCAGAAAAAGACTTTTGTGGTCAGTAAAGTTTTGAAATGAACAGCGTCATAACTCTAAAAAGTACGTTATACGTTCATAAAATTATAATAAAAGCAATACTTACGTTTACTGCAATGAAGAACTAACCTGAAATATCCACATTTTACTTAAATATTTAACCTTTTTACTGGCACAACTAAATAAATCAATGTTGAAACTAAATTTTCGAGAGAATCGAGTTATGCCAAAACGATAATTTTTCTCTCACGGCTTCAATTTGAAAGCTACAAACTTATTGCTTTGCTATATAATAGAGAATAAAATTACAAATTTTTCTGCATTCATAACTCAAAATTCCCATTTTTTGAGTTATGCCGTTGTTGTTTTGAACAAGCGAATTATATTTATTTTGTTTTTGACAGTCTAAGCGCATAGAGTTTAAACCGATAACGAACCGATAATGAACCGATTGAAAAATTGAATGATAACATTTACACACACATATATGAAGATGCAATTGCAATTGATGACATAATCTGCAAATGCAATTCAATGTGAACACATCGAATTACCGCGCGATCTGTTACGTCTTGTGTCTCTATGATAATTCTATTATTTATTTTATTCCAGAGAGTTAGTTTGTGATAAAATTTATTTAAATGATTAAACCATTTCATTTTTCGAAATCTATTTGAAAAAAAAATCAGAAAATGAATCAGGATTATAATATTAATTTATTTTCTTTGATTATAATTTAACTATTTATCACTAAAATGGTGTTTCATTTTGTTTTTAACTTTTTGATTTAATATCAATCAATCGATTAAACTGATTTGATCTAAGCAAACTTGAAGAAATAAATCAAAATATAATATCCCCAAATGGTCAATTAAGATAAGAGATTAATTCAGGTAAATGCTGTTTCTATAAAATCCGCTAAAATAGCAATTTTTGTATTAATTTATACCCGTCTTCTTTTTTCTCATAATTGAAAAATGACTTGTAAATATTGCCTTTTTTTACTTTTCAAATTTCTTTTGATAGCTTTGCTTATACACCAAACATATTGGACAGATCATAGGGGTACCGGAATTAAAAAATGACTTCAGTATTGCCATTTTTTTACTTTTCAAATTTTTTTTTATAGCTTTGCTTATACACCAAACATATTGGACAGACCATAGGGGTACCGGAATGAACATACACTTATATGTATTGTCCTTTTTCATCTTATATACATTATACCTGTGTACTATTTATCAGTTTGGGAATTCATGAAATATAAGCTCGAAAAAATTAAAAATAAATATATATAAAATTAATTTAAAAATGCAAAATAATCCCGCCAGACCTAGATGCTCACACTAGGATTAACTTAATTTCCATTATCATAATCGTATTCTTCGAATATTTTATTTTAAAGATTTTATTTTGAAAATAGGTACACAATATTATTTCAAATGTAATTTATAATGTCAGTAAAAGAATAGCAGAACAATAACTGTGTATACCACTTAAAATAAAAACCGAACCGATTATTTCATTTCATTCTTAATAATTAGAAAAGTTTAAAACAGAAAAAACAAAACAACAGTTATTTTAACAGTTTCTTATTTCTTAGAGATTTCTATTCTCTTCATAATTCTACTTTCATTTTTTACTATAATCCGATATAAAAATATCACAAACAAAAAACAAAACCATGATAAAATAAAAAAACAAAATAACAATAGAAAACAGAGGCATTCATCACCGAAAACCACTGTTAAAGAAGAAAACAACAGAAAAAAAAAAAAGATTTTGCGCGCGAATCCGAAATTAATCTGTTCAAAGAAGAAAATCCATCTTCCGTTTGCAAAATCTATTTTTCAAGTTTTCTCCATATTCTCACAATTCCAATTGGGTTATTTGGTTTTTCAATTTTCTTTTCGTCTTGGCGAGATGTTAGTTTTTTGTTTTTTATCGCATTAACAAAAATTCTACTATGGTCAAAGTGGTGTAGAAATTTCACCGATTGTTGTGGTTACCAAACCGAAAAAAATACTTTTTTTTTTTATTGTTTTTGTTGTTTATGTTATTATTTTTTATTTGGTTTTTTTTTTTTAGCAAAAAATGAAAAATAGAATTTTAAAACTAAACAAGTGAAGTAACATAATAATAATATATGAGTATATGTATGTAGAGTAGACATTTTAATTAATTTTCTCACTCACCTTAACAAAGGTGAAAATATAAATTTCCACCTATTTATTCTATTTTTTTACTTTGATTTTATTATTTTTACATTTTATTTCATCTTTCTTTCTTGTGAAATATTAGAACAAAAAACCAACTAATATACAATGGTGAAGCAATTGTAATTGAAATGGTCAACTTCAGCATATTCATTATTAGGTAAATAGCAATAGAACTGAACTGGAGCGGCGAAATTGAATCATATTCGGTTCGGACACATCCAGGAATGCCAGTCAAACTAGTTAGAATGATTAAGACATAAATTTATTAATGACATAACAGACTAAATAAAAATGAATTAACTCATTTAAAATAAAATTAAAGGTTTTATACAGCTAGATAGGCATGCTATGTAATGCTTCTAGGATTATTTAGGAAGCTATCAGTAGAAAAAAAATGGTAATATTAATGTTAACCTATCACAAATAGTTGGCTTTATAAATGATATGAACATGATTAGTCGATCTCTAATAAAATCCAAAGAGTTCTACCTAAAATTGGAAAATCAGACCAAAAATATCGGACTTGGTGATAAATAAAAAAAACTAAAGCAATATGGTACGAATGAGGAAAGGAAAATATAAATTTGTTATCTAAAAATAGGCTATGATAATGTATCGGTGAAAAATGGATTCAGATACAGAAATGAGAAGAAATTAACATCAGAATTGTACAAGCAAATAAAACTTTTTTTAATCAGAAAAATTTTAACATCAACATATGCGCACAGGTAATCTAAATTCATCTTGTATACAATTATTCGACCGCTACCAAAATATGATACTTGGATGCAACAGAAGAAAAAATGGACGAGTTTGAAAGAAAAATTTTAAGGTATGGATTCGATTTGAGGAATTAATTTGATAATAAGATAGAATCATGAACTGTATTCAACATAGAACGAACCAAGATTATCAAAGTAAAAGGTTTTCCAATAGGGATGACACGATTTTGAAATGACGTTTCGGCCATTTGTAATATGTCATGATCTGTCATTTTTTTTTCATTGAATTCTCTAATCTTTACAATTTCATCATGGAGAGATATACGCAAGAAAAACGTCTAAAAACTATTCAGTTTTATTATCAAAATAATCGTTCTTCAATTGCAACTTTTCGTGTGCTTTTGCTATTTCATAATAGTAATAATCGTCCAAGTGTACTCGTTATTCGTCGGTATTGTTGAAAATTTTGGGCGTACGTTTTCTTTGCATATTGTTCAAGTGCCAATAAGACAAAGAATCGTTCGAAGTAATGCAAATATTGTTGCATATTGAGGAAAATATTGCTGAAGAGCGCAACACTTGCCTCAATATGCAGATTTGTCAATTCCAAGAGGTTCTCAAGAATTGGGACTGTCTCAAACCACAACCTGACGGATTTTGAGAAATGATTTGGGTTTGCATTCCTATAAAATTGTTCTCACTCAAGAACTAAAGCCATTGGACCACTTGGTAAAAGTGTGAATTTGCTGACTTTGCCTTCGAACAACTTGAAAACGATAACGATTTTTTGAAGAAAATCATCCTCTCCGATGAGGCTCACTTTCTTCTGAGTGGTGCGGTAAATAAACCAAAGTGTCGATTCTGGCGCGAAGAAAATCCACAAATTAGTCATGAAAAACCATTACATTCATCTAAATTGACAGTTTGGTTGTGGTTTTTTGTCTGGTTGAATCATCGGTCCGTACTTCTTTCGAAATGAAGTTGGTAACACCGTTACTGTCAATGGAGAACGGTATAGATCGATGATAACCAACATTTTATGGCCGAAATTGGAAGAAGTTGATCTTGAAAACACTTGGTTCCAAAAAGACGGGGCTACGTTGCATACAGCGAGTACAACAATTGAATTATTGCGAGAAAAGTTTGCAGATTTGATTGTTTCAAGAAATTGTGATATTGAATGGCCTCCAAGAAATTGTGATTTAACTCCATTAGATTACTTCTTGTGGGGTTATTTGAAGTCATTGGTCTTTAGCAATAAGCCAGACTTTCTTCAAGCATTACAAGTCAATATTGAACGTGCTATTCATGACATACGACTGGATTTAGTGGAAAATGTGCTCGAAAATTGGGTTCATCAAATTCGTTCCTGCAGAAGAAGTCGTGGAGGTCATTTGAATGACGTTTAATTCAGAGCTTAATTGTATCGATTGTACTTCACATTAAATAAAAAACATTTGAATTTCCTTAACAATTAGTGTGTTTTTTTTTTTTTAAAGAAATTATATCACTCTTATTGGAAAACCCTTTATATAAAACGAATTTACTATGATATGTCCTTCTATGTTCCAATACGAAATAATCTTAATATGAAAGTTTAAGCAAATAAACTACCTTTACGACCGAATCAAACTGCAATGACATGATCTGCCACATTTTCGATGCTCAACATCAGAATGGGACGATGAAGAATGGAATAATGGAGGCACATAGAAGAGACAAAAGCTTGATCTCATCTATGTAGCGTGCGTTAAAAAAAGAACGTGAATGAATAACAAATCAAAATGATGAAAACTATATCTAGTTAAAATACCCTTCACAGTTATTATCAATTCAAATTGAATTGTTAACATCTGTAGAATATAAGGAATTTAAATGTCCAAGGAAAATCCAACAAAATAAGTATAACTTAATTATATTTTAAACCGCGACAGTAAAGAGTATTGCCATTAGACTGGTTATAGTCTACTCGTAATTATCACTACGATTCAGATCGTTTTAGTTCACCAATATACTACCCTTATCACATTACACTTACATTAGAAATTATTACGAAAAATAAATCAATTTCACATTTCGTCAGAATTTAAATGTACTCGTAGTTAGCTAAATTAGAAAATAAAAATGAAAGGATTAATGCCATCAAATCTGGTGCAGGAAAAGAATAAAAATCTTAAAATGAAAAAAATTTATAGAACAAAATTTATGGTAAGATACTTTTAAAAAATTTATTTATTTTTTAATTATTTAATGTTATTCTCTTCTTCATTTTTTTTTTGTTTTTTTCATTTTGTCTTTGATTCAAGCCTGACGAGCTAAAAAGAATATAATGAAAAAGCTGAAAAAGAAAAAAAACAACAAAATAAAAACTTATTTACCAAACACTAGAGCAGTACCGCGAATAGAAACAAAAAACCAACTTCATAACATTTTTTTAAATTTTTATTTTTATATTTCTTTGTTTTAATTTTCATGCTACTGATACCACAATACGGACATTATTTTTAGTTAAAAAAAAAAAAAAAACTTCATGAATTTAGGAGCATTTTTAGTCTTATAGTATGAAAATATAAATAAAGTTAAAATGACTGTCGGAGTTAAAACCATTCTTAATTTTATTTTGTTTGTGAAATAAAAATAAAAGAATTAAATTTGAATTGTATTTGATTCAATTGAGCCATTTGCAAGTTTGCTTTAAATATGGTAACATTTTTTGATTGCTGATGCAACAGTACAGAGACATCAGCAATTGTTCTGTATCTTTATTTCACAAAAAAGCTAGCTAGTACCGTTCACTGTGGTTTTTACCTTCTCAGCTAATTACGGGAAGCTTATTTGTCACTTTTATGACTTTTATCTATATATAGAGGACTGCATTGGATTGGCATTTCATTGCAAAAACAGTTAATATTATTAAAATATGTGTTTTACTGTTACTATTTTTATTTTTTATGACCAATTTCACGGTTTTTAACGATTGCGGTCTTTTTAAAGTTGGCTCTAGTTTTTACTTGGATTTCTAAATTTAAATTCAAAATTACAATATTAATGTAATCTTATCTGGAAAGAGTGTCCGTTTTTCCAGCGTGTTGTGTTCTGCTGTTCCTAGAATATACGTCTATATAATATCTGTCTATTTTCTTTAAAATATTTTGATATAACGATGACGATGTACCAATTTTCTTGTATAGATAATTAAATTGTATAATGTGATGCTCTTGAAAAGAGCCCATACTGCCTTATACGATTATAAAGGTTTTGTAGAGCTACCTCCCCTATTCAACTAAGCTCATTGAGCATTAAGCAAGAATATACAAAATCGTGCCTGGTTCCTCTGACTTGTTTTATTTTTCGCTAAAATGTAATCTACCTCTTCTAAAATGTATAATTATTATAAGCTTCTCTCTAACACAATTCTATTCAGTACCCGATGTACTTTTTAATCTCTTTTTTATGTTCCGTAAATTCATCCGTATATGTTAAGTTACAGGACATACTAAATTTTCGATGGAAAGATAAAATATCGGCAGATACGATACAATTTCATATCTGCAACTGGGGAAAATCCACCCGTAACTGAAAAAAATGTAAAACGTTGATAAGTCGGAAACAGGACCTGCGTTGGTGACTAAAGTAAGCCATATCTGACGGTTACTTGACACAGCAATTTTTACAAAATTTTTTCTAACTGTATGATGACTGGAAAAGGAATATTGTTTTGCAGGCCATCTTTTCGATTCATTAATCAAGAATAACAGTATTAATGGGTGCTTAGAACAAGCAATGAATATAGCTTAATAATTCAATCATTTTACGTATTTTATGGGAATATGTGAATCCTTAAATGGTGTATTTACGGCTTAAATCTCTCATGAAAATTGAGTATGGTCAAATTAACGAACGTTTCAGATATTGGTTTTTATGCCATAAGTGTTATATATTCTGAAATCACTAGGATAACGAATTTTCTGTGCAATTAATCGGAAGTTGGGTATTGATGTTGAATTTTGAAAAATGTACGTTGTCTCATACAAGCATTGCTAGATCTTTCTGAGTCCTATATATTTCTTCACAATTACTAAAATACATTTTATATCTATCTTTTTTCATCTAGATTGTCGCCATGTGGCACAAAACAACATTAATTTTCCGTATGGAGCATATTCGGCATTACAATACCACTGTAACCTGAATACGAAGTACACAAATAGAGTAGGTACTTTGTTTTTGGTTTAGTTCCGTTTAGAAAAGTTTTTTTTTTTACTTTAAAGGCTGGTTTATTAATATTATACCAAATTTGAGCTACATTAAAATTACAAAATATTTTGATACAATTGAAATGAAGAACGAAAATTGAAAAATTTTGTATTTTCAAAGTATTGGTGATCGTTAGGTTCTAGGAATATAAACTTTTTCATTCTTTTAATGGCAGCACTATAAAAAATATATCTAGGCAACTTTTTGTACAATATTCAGATTATTATATTGCGGTCAACAGATTTAATTACAATTTGCACCTTGCTTGCATTCAAATTTTGTTGCCAACAAACTTAGCCTTACCACCAGGTGTACTGAGTAGGTACAAAACTATAAATAGTAGGTACCTATACTTAAATATTTTTATTTTATATATTTTGTTTTTGATTTCTTTTTTATAAAAACTCTGCAATTCTTATAACCTTACTTTAACGATTATTCTGTTAGTGTAGGGCTGTGTAAAAACTCATTTAGAATATAATATTAAAAAATCTTTATCCCGAAAAACAAAACAAACAAAAAAAGGAAAACTGAATTTTTTTTTGCTTTATTGTTCACCTCTTTGAAATTTCATTCCGCAGTTCTACTTTTATATACACACGTATGTAATTAGCTTTCCAGGTGAAATAATTACACTCACAAAAATGGTTGCATTATGTACATAGTTTCAAGTAGTGAAATAAGGATAGAAAAAAAAAGAAACACTGACCTGAAAATTTTTAATTTTTTTTGTTGTATTAATATTCAAAATGATGGATATAAAGTTAAAAATTTCGTCGAGAAAGAAGGAGAAAGAGAGATTCAGAAAAATAAAATATATAATAATGTTAAAGCTGCCTTGCTATAAGGTTATATAATAATAATGTTAAAGAAAAATTTTAAAATTAGAATTACTGTTACTATTTTTTGAAAGGGTTGGAAAATATGTATTTAGGAAATTTGGGTATTGATAACGTATTTTGAAAACTATTGAATATTTCGTCTAAATCGTTTTCTTTTTTAAAACTATCCTTTCGTCAACGGTATGAAAATATAAAGTTTCCTCTAATCCGAATTTAGGCTATTAATGAAAAAAGAAATTAAGACAGTCTGAATAGTCTCAATCGTTTTATTATTTTCGTACTTGTTAGACTTTATTATATTTATTGAGCAAGTATTATAATTTATCTTTCCTTTGTGAATCATGGACAGCGTTTTATTGCGACTAGTTTTGAGGTCTCCACACAAACTTAAAAATTGAAACAATGGTGCATGGTGCATGGTGCATGGTGCATGGTGCATGGTGCATGGTACATGGTACATGGTACATGGTGCATGGTGCATGGTACATGGTGCATGGTGGATGGTGCATTGTGCATGGTGTATGGTGCATTGTGCATGGCTGAGGTTTGTATATTGGTTTTCAGTACTATCACCTAAAATGTGAACAATCTAAAAATCCAAAAAATATGCTGTAAAAGTACAATACAAACTACAATGCAATGTAAATCTCTTATTTTTCTGTCAGAGTGTCACAATGTTTTTAAGGGCAACAACAATTTTCTGTATTAAATATTATCGATCTGTGTACTCAAATATCGCTAACAAAAATATCGAATTTAAAAATAATGTAAGCAAAATATCACATGTAACTCCTTGGAATACTAACTCTACACCACCCCAATATGTTTTTTTCCTGTTCATATATAAAAATGTGAAAATCCACATCTATTATTACACAGTCAATACGGTCCCAGAAATGAACAGTTACAAAAATGTCAATAAAATTCAATGTAACATCTTGTAATTTAATTATTAATCAATTTTAATATTAATTTGTAACAGCATAAAAAACAGAATCCAAATCCATGATACTTTGATATCTCCATTTTCAACTAAATTCTGTTATAGCGAAGAGCACACATCACAATTAAGGCATTCTGCGAAATGCATTGAAAAATTCGAACTGAAAACACATTCAAAATACTTTTACAACAATTTTTTTTAAAGATTAATTAGAAAAGGTGAGAAACATATGATGTGCATATGATGTACTTGAAGTTTAAATGAAAGTATATTATAAAGTGGGAAATGTGTAAGATAGATTAGTGGCTGTAATAATGCATTTTCCGTTATACAATAATGGAAACTGAAATTTATTTATTTTTTCTATACACATTTTTTTCAGGCAACATTTCTGTTTATATACCATTGTTTGATTGAAATATTTAGAATTGCAAATGCAATTAATATGAATGAAGTTTTGACATTTTTCTACTTTTGATATTTATTACAGGTTGAAAAATAAAGTGAAATAAAAATACAAGAACTTTCTTCATTACTAAAAAATAATTTAATAATAATTTATTTAATAATTTTTCTTTAATATCATGTTTTCTTAGTGGGGATACTTTAAATCCGGACATCACGCTAATCTGCATAACAAAATTTTTTAATAATGTTCTATACAGTTCACATAACGCTACGATTTTAGTCTTTTACGATTCGTTACGAAAATGTAAAAATTTGAGAGCATTTTTAATACAAATACAATATTTTTTAAGGTATGGTTCCCTTTCATATTGGTTTCTTCATTGAAAATATTACCTGAAAAAGACTTGATATTAAACACATTTGAATTGAAGCTGAATTAGTAAGTACAGTGAGAAATATATTTAGCATGCCTCTTAACCGCCCAGTTTTATTGCAGTCAATCAGACTAGCATGTTATTAGAGTTACTCAGTTTGTTTTACGACGAAGTTTAGATGGATATAAATTTAAATACAAATACGATTACTTTTTCTGTCTTCTTATTATGGTGTTATTACTGAAATCAATGCAGATGTTAATTAAAATTAGTCAAACATAGCCATATGGATTTTTTAATTTTTATTATTTTTAATAAATATTTTACCGCAGGATTATTATAAATATTTTAAAATGCTATATTGAGATACAAAGATTAAATATATAAAAAAAAATATTACAATCTACCTAACTGTCCATTATAGAAAATTTAGTTGATGAAGTTTTAGGAAACTATAGACACAAGTTTTCAAAATTTTATAAATTCTAATATAGAGCAAAATGATGCAATTGTTAAAGTACTTTAGCAATTGTGATCTTTAAAATGACGAAGTAAAGGTTATCTATCACCTACAAGTTGTACCAAAATAAAATAGAAAAACGCACATACTTGTGCATCCACTTTAATCGAATGGACTGCAGAAATCAAAAGAAAAATAAATGTAAAAATTAGCTTAATAAAACTATAGAGTAAACAAAATATAACCCATTTTCTATTTTTCAGACCCAGACGGTCTCCCTGAAATCATATTAAAAAAACTGTGCAGATTCTTTATGTTCCCCTATTTCTTTTCTATTCAATAAATCTTTAACTTCTGGTGTATTCAATTTCTGGAAAAAGACCTACATAAGACCAGTTCACAAAAACGATTTAAAAATTAATGTTTCATTTTATAGACCTATTGCCATACTATCGAGTTTACCCAAAGTGTTTGAACTTATGGTATTTGATGCGATCTATAATTACTGTTCTTCTTTTATAGTAAATGAGCAAATATGGCTTTGTAAAAAATAGTTCAAATGTAACAAATCTTCCTCAATTTTTTTTGAAAACAATGGAAGTCGGTAAGCAAACAGATGTGGTTTACACTGACCTTAGCAAGACTTTTGATCTCTTATCACATAGTGTGATTCTCTTCAAACTTAAAAAATATGGTTTTCCGTGTTTTCTAATTAAATGGATTGAAGAGTGGGAGTAATTAATGCTACAGCGTCCTTTTCAGAATAGCAACTTCGTCGTCCTTTTTTTCTAACTCTGCAGTGCCACAAGCGAGTCATTTCGGACCACTGTTATATATTATTTCTATGAATGATGTCACAAAAATTATCCAGAGCAGTGGCATAAAAATTTACGCTAACGACATGAAATGGACAATTTTATGAAATGGTGTAATTTATAATGGTTTATAGATTTGGACAAAAAATTGCTTTTCAAAACACATATAACTAAAACCGTTAGTAAAATCGATTTATACATAAAAATGTTATACCCAATTATTAATAAAAAATCCAGCTTGACGGTAGAAAACAAACTATTAATATTTAAAGCAATCTTTCGCAGCATTCTTTTGTACGGTTTTCCCGTATGGAAAATGCTGCTAAAACAAACTTAAATCTGCTACAAAGAAAGCAAAATGCGATTTTAAAATTAATCTTGGGTAAACCTTTTTACTTTTCTACCAACAGATTGCATAACATAGCAAATGTTAACACTGTTTTTGAACAAATAGATAAGATATTCCCTGCCTTTCTAGAAAGTTGTCTAAATTCAGAAAATCCGCTAGTAAGAGCGATTGTAGATTAAACTTTTAGTAATAAATTTTTATGTTTAAGTTAGTTTTTAAGTTTTAGGTTAAAAAAAAATTGATCAAAAAGGTTTTGCTTGCCATTTTCCCTTAAAAAAATATATTATAAATAGAATAGTGTGTAAATACAGTAGTCATAGGTGTAAATACATGAGTATAAGCTCTTAATAAGGTAATTGAATAATTCAACTGTATAATTTAATTAAGGCATAATAAAGAAATAATAAAATAATAATATAATGGTTTATTTTTAAATGTTGACAAATACGCCATCATATCGTTTACTCGCTCTACAAACCCTCTAAGTGTAATAATTATACCTTTGATGGTTCTATAATTGAACGAGTCATCGAATTTAATGATTTTGGGGTAACTTTTGATTCCAAACTTGCATTTAACATACATATTAATAAGATCATTTCTAAGAATCTGGCCTAAGGAAATTGATGATCCTTATGTTATTAAATCGTTATTTACGACATTAGTCGGACCAATTCTTGAATATGCTAACCCAGTTTGGTCCAATTTTTATCGCCAACACATTGATAGAATAGAAATTATTCAAAAAAAAATTTCTTAGGTTTGCATTAAGAGCTTTAAATTGGAATAATCCCTTAATATTGCCCCCTACATTGAACGTCTTAAACTGCTTAATATGTATACTTTAGAAGGTCGGAGAACTGTGTTGGGTATTGTTTTTATAACCCAATTACTCAATAAATACATTGATTCACGTTATATTGATAACATTTTAAGAAATATAATTGTCACACAGGGCACGATTTAGGCATGAAAATATATTTTCTATTACATTTCACAGAACTAAATATGAGCCTATTAACAGAATGCTGATAAACACAAACCAATACAACATGAGTTCACATAAATCTTGGTACGGTACGATTGATAAATTAATTGCGCTCTTGTTTAATTTATTTCTTCGGTTATTCCAACTTTTTTGAAAATTTGATCAAATATACCATAAATTAATAATACTTAGATTATTTTAATTACGAATTTAATTACAATTTTTTTTTATTGTAAAAATTCAAACTTAAAAAAAAAAATAAACATAAAACTGCATTTGTGTAATTTCTTAAACATTTTTTGTTTTAAATTTATTGTTTTGTATTGAAGCACTAGAATTTGCATAAAGATCAGTTCATACACTAATATTGAATTATTATCAGAATACAAGTGAGGTTTACATTTAAGAAAATTTCTAATAAGCTGTGGTAAATGCTATAAAAAAAAATAACTATATAAACAATTATCCATGTACTTTTAGTACTTGTATTAATTAGTAAACACATAACGCTTACTTATAACTTCCTTTGCTACTACTTTTACTACACTTTGGGGATAAATGTTTAATTTTTCTTATAGTAATTACTGATATGTATATGCACAACGTTTAATACCATAATATCTTTAGCGGTTTATTAATATAAACAATCCATTACTACACATAAATGAAATATAACTTACTGTGATAATGCTCCATGATGTTTCAAAACTAATTTAAGCACATATGACACTGAATTTTGTTTATTTACAAAAAAAAAAAAAATAGAAAATAAAAAACTTAAACAATAATTTGTTTGATAAATTAATTTTATAATTAAAAATTTACTAAAACTTGTGTTTGTAAATATTTTTACATATATTATAATATAAAAGAAAACAGCAAGAAAACAAAAAAAAAAATAACAATAAAAACTAAAACCTCATATAATAATTGTAACATATTGATAATACTTTATTATGTACTCTATAAACACTTTTGTTTTTATCACTCAATTTCTTTAATAGCGACATTATTTGATAATCTGAATAACCGCTTGAAAAAATTGATCCGGATTAACGAGATTATAAAATAATTAACTTAGCCATTATACTATGATTAAAAACAACTTCGCCTAATATATCCGTGTTATCGAAAAATATTGTAGTACAGCACTGAAAGTCAGACCAGAAGTTAAAATAAGACAAATTGAACACTAATTTTATTAAACATTGATAAATTATCAGCGTAAATGAGATATTAACCCTTTCACTATTGAATTGTGATAGGGAATATTCTCACCATCGAATTTATAGCTGTACCCCAAATAAATATTCAGGAGTTCAAACTTCCGTTCTATATAATACAAGAACGGTAGATCGTAAAAGAGATAACAGAATATCTGCAAAAAATATATCTATGGTTTAAGATACATTTTAAGCACCAAAACGAAAACATAAAATCTTCATTCAACTTCATAAAATCAAAACTGGAAAAATAATGAAGATTGAAATTTTTTTTTTTTATAAGATACCTACAAAGACAAAAAAAGATTTTAAATCAAATATTGAAAATTTATTATTAAAATATCTACTGTTAAAAAACTATTTTTTTTTTTTTTATTTATTAGCTATATACTTTTTTTTTCAATATTAAAAAGGACTCGATAATTATTATTGAATTATTATTGAAAAATTGTCGTCCTTTTTGTCGTCGTTGCTTTTGAATTCCATAAGTCACTCGTCCTTCATTTAATTTACTCAAAAGAAATAATTTTGACAAGCATGCATTAAAATTAAAAATATTCAACCAAGTATGAAATTTTAATAAGCAAGGGAATAAAGGACAATAAATGAGCACAAACAGAAATTTATTTTATTTTGACGAAAAAAAAAAACAACTTTTCAACATTTCAAAATAATTTTTGACTTTTCTTAGCTTCGGCTGCTCTTCCATTTAATTTTTGAAAAAAGTCAAATATATACATACATAATATATTTATTTGAAAGGACATTTTAATGTTTATAAAGAGAAAACTTCTTAAATATTGTATGATGGATTCAAAAAAAAAAAAAATAATAATTTTAAAGATATAAAATAAATAATGAATATTAAGGATTGCAAAAAAAAAAAAAAAAATTAGGATAAAAGAGCAACAGAGCATTAATATTATAATTTTTGAAGGAATAAAAATAAAAATGTTTTTCTTGTTAAAATGAATTTTCGTTTTTCTTTCTAAACTTTCTTATAAATATTCTTATTCTATAATTATTATATTATATTATTCTGGAAAATGGTTTGTAAATTTCTTTTAAATTTCATGAAAAAGACTTTTTAAAGGATTTATAGGTAGTAAATTATTATGCAATTTTTAATGATAACATTGTGCTATCGACTAATAAAAAATTTCTATGGAAATTTAAATAATTTTCATATTTATTGGCAATTAAAAATTTTATATTATTAGATATTATATAATAGCTTGAGATAAATTTTAAATATTTTTAATTCTGATGAAATCGTCGGTTTAAAGGTAAAACTCATTAAGTACACATTTTTCGAAAACTGAGTTAACCATACTACAGTACATATTTTTTCATGCTCTATCAATTAGAAAAACAATTAATAGTGTTTTCCGTTTCTACAGCATTCTACAGAGAAGTAAAATTCAGTAACTACGAAAAAATATTACTTTGACAATCGTAAAACTCATTAAAGTCACTTAATGAATTTTTCCACTATAAAATATATTTTTTTGTACTTAATGAATTTTTTTAAATACTATAATTCACTAATCTGGACAAGAAAATAATGCCTGGAACCTTAAAAAATCAAAATCTATTTAAAAGCTAAAAAAAGACATACATAAAGGCAACAACTTTTCCTTAGGTAGTTATTATATTGCACCACTTATATTTTAAATAAGAAAAAATGAAAAAGAACCGTTTAACACGTACACTTGTAAAAAAAAAACTACAGGAAACGCTACTAGTGAAGATAAGGTGACACTTGTAAAAAATCACATTGAACATTTTCCTCGAATACTTCCCCGTTATATAAGAAAATACAGCAAATGGCAATATTTAGATACAAAATTAAGTATACTTAAGATGTATTCCCTGTACTTGAATTTTTGTAATGAGAAACATGTTGCACCTGTACGATCCCATATTTATAGAAACATTTTTTGTACAGAATATAATTTTTCTTTTTTTACGCCAAAAAAATATCAGTGCAGTATAACTATGTAAAAAAACATAGTTCAGCAAAAGATCCACATCTAACAAAAATTTATGAAAATCACATTTCCAGAAAAGAAGATTGCTATAAGGCAAAATAAGAAGGTTAGTGAAGACGAACACTTTCAAACAATTACTTTTGATTTCCAAAGTGTTCTTCAATTACCTTCAGCAGATATAGGGCAGTTCTATTAGAGTAGAAAATTATGTGTTCATAACTTAGCCATCTATGAAGAAGGAAAACAAAACAGAGGCTTTTGATGCTTTTGGAATGAACTAAATGGCAAAAGAGGCTCAAATAAAACAGAACAGCACTTTTGAAGTACATTTTATAATATTCCCAACAATATAAGCCATCTAACGATGTTCTCTGGACACAAGTGGAGTTCAAAATCGAAACCAGTAGGTGGTACCAGTTCTTTTAGACTGACTTAAAAATCATCCAACAGTTAATGTAATAGAGCATAAAGTTTTGGAATCTGGTCATTCATACATGGAATGCGATTCTATACATTTAGCAATTGAACATGTGAAGAAAAATAAAACGGTTTTCCTCATAAATGACTGGAAAGTAATTTTTAAGAAAGCAAATAAGGCAAATAAAGATCTATATGTACTGTACTGTGATTTTTTTATTTTCAAACACTGGCAAATAAACTGTTTAAAATAAAAACAAGGATGAAGATGGAAATCCAGTTGAATGGCTAAAAACAAAATGCCTGAAATATGATAAAATCGACCCAGACTTTATTTTCTATAAGTATAGTCACAAAGTAAACTTTCAAAAAATATTATTGAGAGCTAGAAGAAAACCCCATAAGCAACATAATATAACTTTAACAAATGAATATTATAATCAATTCCCTATCAATTCAAAAAAAAAAAAGATCTCATCAAACTATGTGATACTGATCTTATTCATGAAGAATTGCACGCTTGGTATAGAAATTTACCATCTAGCTCTTTTGAAGAGGAAGAATTTTTACTAGAACCAGCAAACTAATGAAACTGATTCGAAAGAAGATTTCAACTAATAAATTCACTAATTTTTTTGTTTTACTTTAATATTTAAATGCATTTTTGTTATTTTTTATGTTAATTATTTTTATTTTGATATATGAAATGTATTTTTGTTTATTTTGCTATTTAAAAATATAAATATTATAATAATTGAAGTTTTTAATTTTGTTATTATGTACGAAAATTTCCAATTTACTTAATAGGTAAAATTCATTAAGTACATTTTACTGATATTCTAACTACATTATTATAACAAAAAATACTCTCATTTATTTGATAGAAATATATATTTTCACTTAAACCACAATTTTGGCGATTTCCATAATTTTCAGAAAATCACTGTTTTCTCCTTAAGAAAATGCGACTTAATGAGTTTTACCTTTAAACCGACAAAATAAAGCATTGTAACCAGAGCATTATAAACCGACTAATTATAGTTAACTAAATGGAGTACATTATGAAAAATGATGATCTTAATTAGACGAAAGTGGTTTTGAAAAATTATTCTATTGAACAAATTTCGATACTGAATAAAGCCAGGAATTTCGGAGTATGGTAATAAAACAAAAAAAAAAAAAATGAAATAATTCAGGAAATAGTAGTTCTCTACGTTTATTTTGAATACAAAATAAATTTTTATTAGCTATTAATCATAACTAGGCTAAGCATTTTCATGCATGTTTTTTTTTTCTGATGATGATACAAGTATATTGGAATACATATACATGATTCATACTATTTTAAGCTAGATGGCATTGATTCGTTAACGCATATTTTGGGGTATTTTTCAATAGATGCATTAAAATATATTTCCAAATTACAGTTATTTTTGTATACGTATTAATAAATATCCAAAAACAACTTGAAAATGTAAGAAAAAAATTATGCCAGACATAATACTTTAATATTGGCATCACTTGAATTTTTGTGTTAAAATAAGAAAATGTTATTTTTTATATCTCAGAAATAATTTATTATAACAAATTTTTTTTTTATATAAATTATTTTACATTTTCATAATATTTATATAATAAATATTGGTACTTGGGTACCCAAAAAACAGTTCATCATCAAAATATGAAATAAAAATAGCTCAGTCAATGCTTTGACTAATAGTTCATTAGCTGATGCTGACGATTTTTGTGAAGAACAAGGTGACCTAACTATAAACGAGCATATTCAAGAAACATGTCAAAGAAGAATATGGAAAAGAATTGAAGTTAATTTTAGATTGTAGAACCAGGTGGCGCAGTCTTTTTTGTTTATGCTTGAACGGTTCTATAAATTGAAAAGCTATTTTCGAAAAGCTTTAATTGATTTACATAAAGACCGGTTTCAAAAGAAGAGTTTGACTTAGTTTTTCGTATAATAACAGCGTTAATTCCTATTAAACTAGCTGTAGAAAGTTTATGCTGTTCGGATGCCCTGATTTGTATAAAGCCGACATTGCATTGGAGTTTATATTTGATGAACTTTCTAAACAACTTAATTCGTTCAATAATCATCTTAAAATCGCCTATACGAAACACGTACAATTATATTAACCAAATTTCGGTCGATGCTTTCGGATGATAGTATAAATAATTTATGCTTTTTAAAATCCTATTTCTTCTAGAAAAATCTAAATAAATTTGTATTAGGTAAAGTAAATTTTGTTTAAGAACACATCATTATAACAGTTGGATCTGCAAATAAATCTACAGTCCAACTACAGGTTCTTTTTCCCTTTCGAAATGTGGTACTTTTATATTATATTAATTATTTGGTATGTATGTAAATATTGTATATCATATTATTTTTTATTTGTTTGAATTGAACGGTCGAAAATACTTCAAATATAGCTTATTCGCCAGAGAAAACTACAGCATTCAGATCCGACAAGTTCAGTTACCCTAAATAGGTCATTCACTATGTATGAAAGTGTCTTGCGATCTAACCGGCAACTATTTACAATGAAAAATTTGTCACAATGTTTTTTATTTATTCTAACTTAAATAACGAACACTATAGTTCTATTGTAACGATATAATGTCATGGAGGTTGTAAAATGATTTTATTTTTTGTTGTTATTGTATTATATCTACCAGTTATCTAATATATTTTTTTTTATGTTTCTGTTAATAAACTGAAATGACATTTAAAAAATATATAATATATATTTTAATGAAAACTATATTTGGAATATAGTGCATATTTTCATTTGTTACAGCATAAAAATTCTAATCTTAATCATAACACAACAAAAGTGTATGATATGATGGGTAGAATCATTCTTCTAAATTAATTTTAACTAACATTGACATATACCTACAGAATATATTATTCTAAATATCAAAGCGAGTTCATAAAATAAGCTTAATATACAAACTGTCATAATCAACTTCAAAAATTTTTTTTATACAATTCCTAGAAATTTAAATCCATAGTGGTTGGTTTTTCTTTAAAAAGTTATATCATATATTTTTGTCCTTCTATAACTTTCTTATTTGTTCATCTCTCAAGAGAATTTTTGACAATAACTTTAAGAAAATATATTTATAAGTTTTGTTTGAGGTATTTTCGGTTATAATAAATATTATATTGTTAAGTTTTTATTTGTTTAGTATTCATACATAAGAAATTTAAAAAATTATTAACTTAAAGATACTTCCATAAAATTTTATTTCTAAATCTAATTGCACTCATGAGAGCTGAAAGTTAATTTTTATTTTTATTCCAGACAATTTTCCACCAAATTTGTGTCTATTGATTTTATATCAAACTTTTAATACAAAACTATATAATTATATGGATTATTAAGAATATCAACTGTTAGCAGAAGTTAAAAATTTAATTATGATGGAGGTATTTCTATGAGTATATCTCGTTGTATCAAAGATTGATATAAATTAAAGCTTTAATATAATTTCTCAAATTTGTTTTTTTTTTTTAATAACAAGAGAGACAACTAATATCATCTTGTGCGTTTTATTGAAATTCTGATATATTTCAAAAAGCATTATGGAATATTTCCAATTACAACTGTGTTCTGAATCTCTACCGGTATTGATTTCAAAAATATTATTTGTACCCAAATAACTATAACAGATAATATTGATAATGTGGACCAAACATTAACACCTTCGTTCATAATTGTCCTATACTTCCCTTCTACTAATTTTGTCTTACTTTTCTTTCCCACCCTAGCGAAACGATAAATCAGTCCATCTTATAAAGCTCATTCCCAAACATGATAAATTCTATATTTATGATCATCTTCATAGCTTCAAGACGAACATTAACACCTTCGTTCGTAATTGTCCTATACTTCCCTTCTATGTATCTAACTTTCCATTCCCACCCTAGCGAAACGCCAATCGATATAAAAAGTTCTTAGTATTTTGGCTATGTATAAAAAAAACAAAAAATTGATACATTAAATGAGAATTTAGATAAATTAAAACTGGTGTGGCAGAATAGTGTTATTGGATCTAAAGAAACAGTTTGATGGCTCTATTATTTTGAAAAAAATTAACTTGATTGGATTTTCAGAGCAATCTTTGAGAGTTGTGTAAACTATTATGATAGAAATGTTTGATTTGAAAAACATATCCTAATTCCGGGTATTTCAGAGGGAGGGAATCGTTATTTGAAAATAAAAAAAAATATGCACCCATAGTTTTCAATTAGTGCTCCTTGAGCACATCCTTGAGCTTTATGTGGCATTTCTTTTATAAGCTCAAACAATCTTAGAAACATTTTTTTTTTCGGAATTGAGAATCGCTTTTTCGTAGATTCTCTCCGAGTTAGCTTTACGATGGAATTTAGAATAAGGATGATGAACCTACTCGTATATGGAGGGTGCTCTATCGATTGGTGATATTTGCTACTTCCGGAAAGAACCGGAAAAAAAATCAAGATTTTAAAATTATTAATTTTAGTTTACCATACATGGTCTGGATCAGCCGGTATGAATTTATTTTCTAGAAATATATATTAAATTGCAAATACAATATTGTATTATAAATATTGCAAAAATGGTAGGGGATATTCTAGGACCAATCCTGAACTTGTTATATACCGCCAACATTTCGATAACATCACATGTCGAAATTGCAGTACTTCCAGATGATACGGCTCTAATGGATATAAACGATTCGCAAAGGCGCAAGCAACAGAACAACTTCAGTACAACTTCAGAAAGGGCTAAATAAAGTAAACAAATGGACCCAAAACTAGAAAATTAAATTGAACAAGCAAAAATCGGTTCACATTACTTACACATTAAGACGAAAACCACCACGACATTGTACATATACATATAAATGATATTCAGGTAGCAAACGCGGACACATTATAATATCTTGGACTACACTTTGACTGTCGTCTTAACTTGAAACATCACGTTAAACAAAAAGCATTGTAAATCAAACAGAAAATCAGATATATGAACTGACTAATAGGGAAACAGTCTAAGCTCAGCTTATACTCCAAGTTGCAAGTATATAACAGTATAATCAAATATATGTAGGACTTGCAGTATCCAACTGTGGGGATGCACAAAAAAATCCATTATAATTAAATATACTAACGCTACCAAAATAAATTTCTTAGAACATCACAGGTGCATATCGCTACGGTCCAAAAAAAGATATTCACAGAGATCTTAAAATAACAAAATAGGGTACGTTTTTCTAATTAGTGATTTAACCATTAAACACAAAAAACCAATTGACACAACATAACAACCATAAGGCGATTGAGCTTTTAGATAGATCTGATGATATAAGATCTGGGGAAAACGCTAAAATACGTAATAGAATAAAATATAATGGAACAGAAATACAGATTTTTCTAATCTGACACAATTTCTGATTATAAGCACATTTTCAATGTAGTAATAATTTATTGTAATATAAAAATATGATTGTACCATATATTTAACCTTAAATAACAAAAAAATAAAAAAAAAATAAATATATATATTATATTGCATATTTACAATATGATATTACATTGCATTTATAAATCTTCTAAAAGTGGAAAATCCTAACTTTCTGCATTTATCTGGATGTGTGTAAGTCCGACGGAATGGACTATGCTGGAAAAAATACCATTGCATGAAATTTTAATTTAATGTTAGTCTTCTTCGCAAATAACAAGGAAAAATAAAAAATAACAATAATAATATTATAAATAAAACAAATAATTCTTTTATAATAATAAGGACTAATAGAAATTTTATCAATAGTTTAATATAGTATAATAACAAAAAGCCAAACAGCATTTAACACAAAAAAAAAACATAATGCACTTAAAGGTTATTCTTATTACTTAAAATTATACACAATATGCATATGTGTCTACATATTTTTTTGTTTTTTTTTGTTGTTGTTATGATAATGATCATATAGCATCCTAGTTTTGCTACCGTATGCATAGCCTGTATAATACTATAGGTATATATATATACTCTAGCCAGAAATGTGATGCAATGAAGAGTTAAAATTGTTATTTATTTTTATTTTTTTGTTTATTGTTTTTTTTTTTTAATATATATATATATCTATATTATATATAAATTTATGATCGTATATAATATTTAGTATGTATTATGGGGTTAGGCTTTGGTTCTGCTGATTTATACGTAAAAACAATAACAACCTATACCTACATTTTTAAAGAAATTAAATGAAATTTTGTACTATTATTTTTTATTTCTGATCTCTGTAAATTTATAATTTTTAGGTATATTTGTTTTCTTCAAGTGTGTAGAAATGTATGTTGTAGAATGTAGAGAGTGATGCATTTTTTTAATATAGTAGGTAGGTATATATAGGTATCGGTTAAACCATATTGACTGTTGTGCTTCTTTTTAATGTATGTTATGAATAATAATTATGTATGAATTTTAACATGAACAGTTCAATAATGAACTTTTTGAAATGAAATGAAATTTTAAATAACCGATCAATGGTTCACAAACAGTTTTGTAAATACCTATTTATTTGCAGTAAATTTTTTTATTTTAATTTTTTCTCCAACACGAGTTTTTATTTTATTCATCAAAATAAATATTATGTGTTGTATATATATATAATTTTATTTATTTTTGTTTTTAAAATTGTTTTTGTTCAAAGTTGTGGCTCATTATAAAATATTATTTGTTCGCTATAAATTTTGACGCTAAACTTACGCAGCGAATGTTATTGAATGTTAACAGGATTAACTTGACTCTGAATTATACGATAAATTTTCAATGTTGGCAAAAAGGATGTCGCTAAAATGTTCGAGTAAATGACCCTTAGGGAAGAGAAAATTTTGCACCTTACTACAAATATTCTGTTTATATGGTAATTAAAAGCGTTATAATACAAAAATAAAGGTATGATAAATTAGTAAGCAAATACGTATTTTTCTTAAACTTGAAATGAAAACTCTAATAAAGGAAAGAAATGCTAGAATTTATTTTGCTTCCGTCATTTATGGCGGGTTACAAATCTACTAAATAAATAGTAATAAATATAACACCCAGTATCACACAAAATTTTTAAAACGTAAATCACCAAAAACAAAAATAGACAACTCTAGCTATATTTGTACCATTTTTTTTTATAATTTAATTCTGCTTTAATAATTTTAAAATATTTCACTATAATACTCTGCTTATTAAAAATTCCATTTTAAATAATTTTTAAGAATTATTGATTAAAGATTCCATTAAAATTACAATAATTCTGATAATTCATATTTAAATCAATTATCATTGAACTGAAAAAAAAGGAAGCAGTTGAAACCATTTTACTTAACATAATAATCATTTCACTATTTTTGTTTTTTTTTTTTTTTGTAAATACATTTTATATAAAATCCTTTATTGAATTTAAAGAGTACATTACAATGTATATATAACATAAAATTAAATGTTAAATCATTAAACAATACGAAAAAAGTACTCAGTACTTATTTGGAAAATTAACTTTTAAAAGAAAATGCAATCCCAACTGCAAAGTAAAAATCCTTACAGAATCAATAATATCAATAACAAAAATAATGATCTGATTCATATAAAAATTTTATGCTCTACAAGACCACAAATCCGACCACCAGTGGCAATTTCACAAAAGAATATCAAATTTAAGAGCATAAAAATAGTATTGTTCATTCTTTCTTCAATTCAAACTTGAACATTTCGAACTGCATTTAAGTGCATATTAAGCAGTAGTACAAAAATGATTTTTATGAAAAATTGTTCTTTATTCAATATTCAGTATTTTAATATTATGTAAAGTAAAATTTTTTTTAAAAAATTGTATCTACTCAATGTAATATTCTTTTTTTTACAGATTCTGAAGCATTAAGAGGATTAAAAAACGAAAGTTTTTGATTTTAAAAATAATAATATAAAAATGGTATGGGGTTTGAAGAGGATCAAAAATCTATGGAAAACACAAATCATCAAGTATAAAATACTGACTAAGAGTCTGTAAGTAGTTGACGAAATAGGCGTATGTGTGTGATATCTAACAATATTTAATAAAATTAAAAATAAAATATTTGACTATTTTTAACAATAATGGAAAGTAGAATACAGTATATTATTTTACAATCTTAAGATTATTGCAGTTAACCTTTTTCAAACAAATTTCATACAAAAGTGGGACTTATTTCATTATGAAATAAATCCAAAAATTTGTGGCAATTATTTCCTTTTCAACTAAATGGTGGGAATTATTTAATTTTCTTTAAAAATTAAAAAATATCAATTTTAATAATTTGTAAACAAGTTTTGTTTTAAACTGTAAAAATTTATTACTGTTATAAAAACATAATAATTATTGTAAATATTAAATCAGTTTGATATTGAATTGTAGTGAACAACTAAAAGTGAATTTTAAAAGAGAAAGTGTAAAATTTAAAAAGAAAAATGAATTTTGACATTGTAGCTGGAAAAAGGAAAAATAGCAAAATATTTTTATGTTATTGATGAAAAAAATTAAGTTATGTGAAACAAATTATTTTAATTCATTAATTAAATAAAATAAATGCGCCGCGCCGTCTCGCTTCCCCCGCGAATCAAAAGCAATATATCAAAAAGGTACTTACACTAAATTAAAATTTATATTTTAAATATGTTTTAATTAATTATTCCTGTTTTTTCTAATTAACATAGGTAACTCCAAAAGATTTTTCTGTTTTTAACTGTAATACACGCACTACATCAGCGGTGGAAGCATATTATAATGGTGTGTTAGGTATACATGATACCAAGAAATGGAAATTTCTTTAGGTTTGTCAAAATATTGAATAATGAAGAACTTTCAAAAGCTAGAGATTTTGAGCTGCTAATAAACAATGGCGGTGCTATTGGAAAAATTAAGTGTAGGAAGAAAAATATAGAAAAATCAAATTTGGCCAATAATGAATTAATTAATGGTATGGGAATATAACTGCTGCAATGTTTTTAAATAGAATTGTCTTTCATAAGAATGAAATTTGTACACAAAAATGGAACCAAATTAGGGTATTTTCGATGCAATTCAATACAATAATATAAATGACGATGTCTCATATATGATGAAATAATAGAATATAATGAAGTACCTAAAAAAAATGAAGAACAAGTACTAAAGGTGTTATAAATGAACAAAATTTATGTGTAATTTGTATATAAATAAAAACTCTAACATATTTTTGTTACCATATAAACATTTAAAAATTTGTAATTAATGTTTATTACGCTTACAAGCAGAAAGTATTTAGGAAAATGTTGATTTAATTAATTGTCCAATTTGCAGACAAATAGTTATAAATACAATGAAAGTTTTTATTTAAAATAAATATGTTTGCATTTCATTTTCCATTCCCATTTAATTCTTTTTCGTGATGGGACTTATTTCATAATTAAATAAACCCATTGACGTTGGGAGTTATTTCATTTTAAAAATTGAAAACTATTTCATAATGAAATAAATCCCAAAATATGTGGTAGTTATTTCATTTATTTTTAAATTGGGAATTATTTCATAGTGAAATAACTACCAAAGAGATAATCATTATTCAAAATATGTAGAGATTCCAGAAAATTGCAGGAATAAAAATTATGCTTTTGAATTCGTTGAGCTTATCAACCACGTTATCCAACAAGAAATATTAAATGAAATAAGAATTACACCATTCCATTGCTTCCTTTCATTGCAATTCCATGAAAACACTGATATTTCCTTTCACAAAATGTTAATACTGCCTTAATTTTAATTACAAAACTGTTTTTGCTGGTATAATACAATACCTTAGCATTGTCTTAGCACATAGAGAGTATTTGAGAATCGATGATGCCTGGAAGGGTATACCTCTTATTTCCCATAGGTAGAAGATTTCTCAAGTATATACCATGTTCCATTGTTCATCTATTAAAAAACATAATTTTGAAATCCAATGGATTGTGAAGTTTTGATGTCTTAATAGAATATCGCAAAGAAAATATTGATAGTTCCAATTCAGTTGATCCAAGCGCAAAATATTGCTTAACTGCTTTAGAAAATAATGTAAATCGTATAACATTGATTGCATTAAATGATGTTTTTACTGTTAAAAATTATCAAAATATTTACAAAAAAAGTGTTTTTTCACATATGGAGGCGCATCAATATTCTAAATCGATGATCACAAAATTAAGAAGTCGGTATCTTGGTGATATAATTTATTGGAGTGAAGATGTGAAAAAAATTCTTGAAGATGAAGTTAATAATAATATGAAAATGTCATCTGGAATAGTTTTATTTGCTGAAAAGTTGTGCTACCATTTGTATAAAGATTCCCTGATGCTGACATGAACCTTTAGGTTGCTTTAATCCAAACGCTATTGTCAACACATCTGATTTTAATTAAAAAAAAAAATTAAAAACATTAATTTTGAAATATGGAAATATCATTTAGTTAGTTTTTAGTTTTAAAATTCTTTATTCTCAAATTTACAATTAAAGTGCTTACAAATAAAGATCGGTTTTTATATAAATTTTCTTTACAAATAAGAGAATAGTCAGTGACACTTTTTATTAAGAAAATAGTGTTAAGCGCCACTTCAATAAAAATTTACAATTTGAAATTTACAAAATTTTTTATTGTGGGGTAACAATAAAGTATTCAAAATTCAATATACCCAAATAAAAAAAAAAACAAAAAATTAAAAATAATACATTAATTAGGTAATAAAAGAAAACAAAAAAGAATGAGAATAAAAATAAAAAAAACAAAATAAGTAAACTAAGATAAAATAGTATGAGTATAAGCATGTGAAACAAAAATCAAATTATTCACAAACAAAATATAAGTTCAATAATTAAAAACTCAAATATTCAACTATTGAAAAATAAATCATAAATTCAATTTAAATAATAAAAACAAGTATTAAAACGAAATGAATGTAATAAAATATTTTAAGTAAAGGCTAATAAAAGACAATTAAATTACAAATCAAAAGAAGGAAAAGAAAAAGTTAATAATTCAAGAACAAATTATAATTCACAATATTATTATACTAAAAACTCTAGAAGAATTTCGATTTCATCATGGTTAAAACCCAGAAGCCAAGATTTAGTCAAGTTTAAAAAAACATTTCTATTATGTAAAATTCGGATTGCATGTAGAAGTTTGTTAAATAATCTACCTGAAACTATAGAGTATGAATTTCGGAAATTTGTTGTGCGGAAATTAGGAATGTTAACTAACAGGCTATTATTAATTCTTAAATTGTGATTACTAGAGATTCTAGAGTTTAAATATCCGCTCCGAACAAAAAAAATTTTTAAAGTTTTAAAATAATACAAATGTCTAACAGGTAAGATTTTAAGACTCGAAAATAATTGAAATGTTGGATAGAAGCGATTCTTGTTACAAATATTTCTGATAATACATTTCTGAAGTATAAGTAGAGGGGATATTTTATTATAGTATGATCCTCCCCAGCAAGCAATACCATACTGTAATTTAGAATGAAATATTCCATAATAAATCATTTTTAAAGTGTTAGAAGAACATAGTTGCCTAAGTCGATAAAAGCTACGTAAAGTAGATCGTAAATACTTTTTTAAAAATAATGAATGTTCAGCCCAACTCATATTATTGTCAAAAGTAACACCCAAGTATTTAAAGCTTTTCACTACTTCAATTTTGAAACAATTAACACTACAAACAGAATCATCACAAAAGGATAGACGCTGAATAGCAATGGAAGAACAATTTTCATTAATTAATTTAAATTTACTACATTCAGACGCATGGAAAATTAAATCTAAGTCCGGATAATCTTGTTGAGATAAACTAAAAAACATCAATTTGGTTTTATTACTCACAACAAGCCTATGTTCTGAAAACCAACTTCTTAACACATTTAGATCGTGATTAATTTCTGCAACCATATTAAGGGGACTTAGCGAGGTATAACAACAGCCGATATCATCAGCAAAAGCAGTTAGTTTACCTTTAAAATTTTGATTGAGAAGAGAGTTAATATAAATTAAAAAAAGAATCGGTCCTAAAACTGACCCTTGTGGTACACCATGTTTAATAAACTGAGGCCTAGTTTTTTTATCACCAATATTAACCCATTGCATTCTAAAGTTGAGATAGGATTTAAACCAGTCAAAAATTGCACCTCTAAATCCATCATTATACAACTTTTAACTCCCAAACATGGATAATAAAATAATAATGGATAGAGACCTTGTCTAGTACTCTTTGTCATTGGAATAAAATAATGATAAAAAAAAAATAATTGATAGTGCTAACAAATTAAATAAAATAAAACTATTCTATTTAAGAAGACTTAGTTCCTGACAATAGCAGTAGTTTTCCACATTTAACGAGTTTATAGGCCAGTAATTTGATAAATAACTGCTTGACATATTTTAGATATTGTGGTACAAACTTGCAGCACTGCACTTAATTAAGCACGAATAGATGATTCAATCTAAATTACTGTCAAGAGCATAAAACAAAAAAATATAATCGAATATAATTGTGTATTTAAATATCATAGAAAATCGCTACTTCATTATTCTAATGCAACGACATATTACCACATTTTTAGAATTATTACTACGAGTAATAAAATCTGTGGCAATAAGTAATAACCACTTAAGTGCACTTAAGTTGTTTCATATATTTTTGGGCATTTATATATCGTTGGTGCATTTTATAGCCCTTTCTAAGCTTTACTTCCTGTCTAAATTTACTTCTAATCTGACAATTATTTACGGAGTTACAGCTATTTAAAAACCACTTAACTACCGTTGCAACTACAATTGCTTTTTGAAAAGCAACTGAAATTGATATTTTGTTTACGGTCGTCACTTTTAACAAACGAAAATTTCGAATCATTACTTTTAAAAGATATTAAGTCTTTTTGAAAAACTGAACTTTTCGATTTTACTTGTAGGTAAACATAATTTTTTTAAAACAACTTTTATAATCACTTAAGTGGCTTTTTGAAAATCTCAAATTATGAAATGCAAAATTTAAATGATACTAAGATGTTTTACAAAATGCAAAACCGTTAGTTTATTCAAAGAATTTTTTTTATAATAATGACCATGTGAAGTTAAGTTTTTTTTTTATATTCTTATCAAAAAATTTGTTAACTTCTGTGTCAGTAAGTGGTTATTCGTTGATCAAAGACGAACAAATTTTGAATATTAAATATTTTTTATTAAGCGCCGAGCGCGTAAATTGTTTTAATTTACGAAGTGATTTTTTTTAATAATGGAATCTAGTGAAAAACTCATGGTTGATTTGGTGAGAGAGAGGCATTATGAAAAAACATTGACAATGAAGCTGTTGAAAAAGAACAAAATGATTTAGATAGGTACAGTAATATTGAAAAAAAAAAAAAAACGAATTGTGATTAAGAAAAATAAATAAAAAACCCAGAAAACCGATTCGCAAAAAGTATACAAAAGAAATCTTACAAATATCAAAAGAACTATTCGTCAAAAAGTGTAAAAGGTAGCAGACATACTTACATTTACCAACTTTAATGTGGTGTAATGGTTATGTCATCCGACTATTAATCAGAAGACCGTAGTTTGTTTTTCAAATAATATGTTAAGATTAATTTAAAAATATTTTCTCAAAAACGAGAATATTGGAACTTATTTACGAATAGAACCATTAATAAATCACAAATTGATAGGTAAATTATATTATTTTAGCCAACTAAAAACTTTTTTTTTTTTTTTTTTATTCATTTATTTACTCAAATGAGCTCCATTGCTCGTACAGAGTGTTTTTAGTTTTTTACAATTTTACTTATAACTAATTAAGTTTTAATTCAGTGCAATTTTAATTTTAAAATAAAATAAGGAAAAAAAAATTTTTTTTTAGGAATATTTGCCTTCAATTTAAGCGTACTAAAACTACAAAAATAAACTTTAGAATCGCAGCTAGATATAATGTTTTTATAGCAAGTTATGATTGTAATTATGGAAAAAGCAAATTAGCCGAAATTCTAGGAAGTCTTGAGATGAGATTAAGAGATTTGGTAAAAAGTTCGGCAAATTTGCTTTTTCCGTAATTACAATCATAACTTGCTATGGCTTTTTAGTGAAAATATTTTTTTAATGAAAAATAATATATTTTCAAAGAACCACACATATAATCAAATGGCACTACAATTCACTCTAACGCAATTTGGTTATTATTGCTCATACTTCAAATGTGTAATTATATTTTATATTACTCTAACAAATTTTATAAAAATATGTAGGTATATTTTTAAAAAAATTTTGGAGATTTTTGATTAGATACCTTTGAATTTTTTAATTTACGTATTAAAAAATTTTCACCAATAAAAAATTACGCGCTTTATAAAAAGAAACCCTGTTAAATACAAAAAATATTTGACGTAAAATCGTAGATTAAATCTGAGAAAAAGTCTGAAATGTAAACACTCATCCGATTTTATCTACGATAAAATTCGATTTTGTCCGAGGTGTATACGCTGCCTAAGCATAAATTGGCATATAAAAGTATAATATATACATGCATAAATCGAAATTGAACTTTTTTTACATTCGAGAAGAGTAATTTCTAACTGAGTGATAGATAACTGATACTTGATTGGTTCAAGTTTTCTTCCATAAATAATGGTTGCACATTATTTTCAATTAAACTAAGCCATATGATTATGCATGTAACAAATGCAAGCCCTATATGACACATGTACCAACATTTACATATACTTAGTGAGAGAAAGAGAAATAATAAAAGAAAGAGATTAATGAACGAAACCAAATTAAAAACACAAAAAAAAATATAATGAAAATGATGATTGAAAATAATTGAAATTGAATAATAATAGAAAATGATTGAAATATAATGAAATGATTTGTATTGCACACATTTATTTTGTATTCCTTTTTTGTTTGTTTTTTTAGAAATGATCATAGAAATGTCAATAAAAATAGTGAATTTAAAGAGAAACCAAATTTTAACTTTATCAAATATCCATATTCCATTATTAGTACACACACATATGTAAATTTCACCTTAGTTGAATGCAAAGATTATCTATAATCTATATTAACCATTTTACGTAACCCTAATTTTTAAGAAATACCAAACCGAGCAAAATATCATTAGTTAAAAGAGGTAAAATTTACATTTACTTATCGTTTACCAAATTTATTATGAGAGAGAAAAGGTACAAAACAGATGTTTGCCTTTTTCTTTATACTGTAAAATAATTTTGCGTTCTCATTATTCTCCTTTGGATTTGTTTACGTTTCCTCCCATTATTTATATGAGGCAGGGTGGCAAAAAATGTCAGTTCGTTCCCTTATACGAGGATTAATTCTGATCTTTTATTATTTTAATATTTTCGTTTTAAGTATTATTATTTTCGTATATACCTATTAAAAATATTAAATTATAATTACATTACAAATATATAAAATATTATTAATATTTTTGTCAGTCATAATTTGGAGTTACAAACATTATTATTTTTTATTAATTATATTAATAAATATTTATTATATTGGTATACGATTATAAAATAATACTGAGGACAACATCTATTTGCAAATCACAGAATTTAAAAATATGATAACGCTGTTTTAGTTAGGTCTCCTAAAAATCTTATGCATAGTTGATACAATTTAGAAATAATATTGTTAAATATTTCAACGAAATTTTTGTCGAAATTTTTTTTCAAAATTATAAACTTTATTTATTTAATTTCAGCCAACTTTTTTTGTTACTCTCTTTTGTTTACTATATTTTTTCTTTTTCTTACACGTAAAATTCTTATTATCGTCTATTTCTGACAATGTTTATCAAATTTGCATATGAATTTGTGTGCAAACAAATGAATACATACATGAGTACAATTTTTTTTATGGAAATACATGGATGTACTTTGGTTAAATGGTTTTTGAAATGGGTATTTTGTTGAATTGAAGCAAATTGAAACAAACATACACACAAGTCCAAGGCAAGTTAATTAAGGCAAATATAATAAGGAATGTTTTGTTTTTTATAGAAGATATTTAAATATTATTTTTTTATATATAATATTAAGTATTATTACTATTATTTAATTGATGGAAATAATCACTAATTTACTTTTGAATTTAGATATTTGAGCAGTTTCTTTGATCTCAACTGGTAATTCATTATACGTTTTGTATGCTGTATTGTATATTGTGTCATGTTTGTTAAATCTTTTCGTTGAAAGTCTTACCCTTATTTGAGCTGCATTTCTAGTTGAGTATGTATGAACTTCATTATTCAACATCGGCTTAATATTTGTATTAATATTCTTAGTAAGTATGAGATGTATTTGTGTGGCCTGTTTGTATTTAATAACATGATTCAATTGTAATATTTTGTGCTTTCTATAAATGACCTGTGTTGAAGTTTGTCTTTTATATCCAAACAAGTTCTTTATCGCTTTATTCTGCAGTTTCTGTAATGTGTTTAAATTTTTATTCACAGTGTTTCCCCATATTTGAATTCCGTACATAATTGCGCTATGAAATAAGCTGTAATAAATTGATCTCTTATTTTTTTTATGGTACACTTTTATTTATTAGTTTGAATAGTCATGCAATTTTTCTTCCTTTTTTTATTAGTTCTTTTATATGCTGTTCCCACTTTAAGTTCTCATCTAATAATATTCCCAAATATTTGTAACTGTTCACGGGATCCAACTTACATTTGTTATAGTAAATATTTAAGGCATCACCTGTCTTTCTTTTAAATAACATATATTTTGTTTTAGCTGTATTTATTGTCAGCTTATGTCGCTCCATCCATTGGTGAACTTCACTCATGTCCATGTTGATTAATTCTTCCAATTCTTTGTTTGTTTTTTCTTCATAGATTATGGCCAGGTCATCAGCGAACATAAATGGCTTACCATTCAGTTTTGTGCATAATAAGCCATTTATATAACAAAAAAATATCGTAGGTCCGAGTGAACTACCCTGTATTACACCATATTCAACTTTTACAGCTTCACTTTTCAATCCAATCGTGTACTGCATTCTTTCCGATAAGTAACTTTTGAACCAGTTGTATTCCGTCCCTTTTACTCCGAGTTCATATAATATTCTTAGAAGTGTATTTCTATCTACTGTATAAAAAGCCTTCCTAACGTCAAAAAACACAGCTACCACTTTCTTCTTTTTATCCAATCCCGAATGAATTTGCGTTATTACATCAAATAATGCTGCTTGGGTACTAGATTTCTTCTTGAATCCATATTGTTGATTACACATTAATTTGTTCTTATGGAGATAATCAGTAAACTTGTTATTGACTGCAGTCTCAATCAGTTTACTAAATATTGACCAAATCGAAATAGGTCTGAAGTTATCAATATCATTCAGATTACCTACATGTAAGTTAACTCATATTATGCCAGACTATGTATATTAGAAAAATAGCAGTTTTACGTAAATTTGTTTTGAAAAACAAGAAAGCTTCAAATGAATCATTTCAATGGAAGAATGTGAAAAAGTTGCGATACACTAAACAATTTGGAAAATTCTATACAAAAACTCATTCAGAGAAGAAGAAGAATTTAAGACCCACTAAAATTTCCCCAGTTGAAAACTGCTCTAATGAGCCAATCAAAATAAATGGATGATGTTCATTCTAGGTTCCCGTACATTGACAAAGATTATCATAATTTTTACCAAACTTTAGAAGTGAATCAGAGCACTTCAAATATACATCCAGATTTTGCTGTTAATAACGACGATTAAGAGATAAATTAACACACTATTTATGTTAATAACCTGACATTTATTTTTTACCTATTTAAAAAACCAAAAATTTATCCAGACATGAATTACTATTTTTTTTTTTTGTTTTAAACTATGTTATATTTTATTTTAATTTAAGTTATTTTCATCAAATAATTTTTGTTTTTTGCATCAAAATTGAATATTTGATTATTATAAATTGAAAAATGAATTTAAAATAACAACTTATTTGTGGTAAAACTTTAAGTTTTGTGAAGAAAAATAAATTATGGTTGTTTTTTTGTATTAATATGATTTTCACTAAAGAACTTATATTGTACTTAACTGCAAAATGATGAAAAAATAATTTTATAATAAACACTTATTATGAACAACGTATTTCATTTAAATTAATTTTTTTATTTTACAATTTTAATTTTTAAAGATTATATTCTGTTTTTAGTTTAATATTATTCTATTGCTTGTTTTGTATGACACCGTATCCCGTTCAAAATGTCACAATTTTTCCAGAAATGATTTTATTTGGCGTTTTCTGAACAATTGACAAAATTCACTTAAGTGGTTATTACTTATTGCCACAGAAATATTCACAACAATTTTAAATAAAATAATTGATTAATAATACTATAAAGATAGACATTTTCATACAACAGAAAATGTTCAGCTCAATTTTTCCAAATTCTCTTCATTATATATATTTTCTGGGGTATATTCAATGTGTTGGTTTTTTATATTTTCTATATTCAATTTGAATTTTTAAATTTTTGAGCGTTTTATACGACTTTATTCTCTAAATAATTTGTATGTGTTTAGTTTCTCTATACTGTTCTTGAATATTATTGTTTTTAACTTTTTGTTATTTGAATTTGTATAGGTAATTTGAATTTTTTTTGAATTGATAGGTACAAAAATTTCAAATTGGATAGCATTTTTATCGAGTAGTCTTTAAAAGAATATTTTTTTTTTATTTTTCTCTCAATATACATTGTAATAAAAGGATTTTTATAATTGTTGATATTGTGCATATATTATTTGTAATAATAAATTATAAAATTATAATATAATTTTATAATGTTTAGGAAACGAAAATATTTTTCTTGTTTTAATTGAATAATTTTCAAAAATAAAACAATTTCAAAAAATTCAAATAATAGTGAACATTCATTCACGTTATGATTTCTAATATATATTCATACATACGTATACGTATATGTATAAATTTACAAATAGAATCAAATTTTTATTTTTAAAAGGCTTTCTTTTTGGTTTTTTCAATATGTGGATATGTATGTACGCATGGATTTTAAAATTATAACAGAATTTAAAAATATTTGAAAAACTCATCATTAATTTTTGTAAAATTTATAAAAAATCTTAACGGTAGATTAAATTGAAAAGTATATTTAATATGTTTTTTTGTTGCACACAATTTATTTTTAAGATAATTAAAGCTTGCAACGCACAATTTTACAATGGTATTTTTCAAATTCAGAATTTTCTACTTTGTCATTATTTTCATAACAAGAGCATTAAATATCAATATCCAAAGGCTTGTCATGATTTAGGCCAGCTTTGAAAATATATTGTTGTTGTAAATGAAATTAATCAAATTCGTAATATATTTGTAAAATTATTTACAACTTATTGTGCAGGTGGATTTGTTTAGAACTTTTAATTTTTTAAGATAATCTAACATTTTCTCTACGAACAAATATGGACAATTTTTAATAGTTGTTTGTACGTATTTTTAGTATAAATATTTGAAGAATTTAAAGAAAGACCAGCAGTGTACATATTACTCACAACAGCAAGTTTACTTTATTACTCATTATTATATGGAAAAATTAAAATTATAATTATTTTGTTTTCGTAGCTGCATATTTGCATATGTAAATAATTGAAAAGCTAAAACAGCTAAGATTTTTTGAAAATTACTGGGACTGATATGAGTATTTCCAGTTTTGGGCAATATTTTTGATGAGCACTTTTCTCTTTGGAAACAATTTTCTTAATTATATCTCAGTTAATAATTTCATAAAATGTACCAGTTACCAAAATCATTTTTTATATAAATGAATTTCTAAAGGAAAAGAAACATCTTACAGTATAAAAAGGGTGGGTATAGATGGTGTGGAAGATTTAGATGGGGATAGAAAACAAAAGCTAGCAACAGAAGCATATTTCTTTATGATTCAAAGTTTACATATAAGTTATAAGTACGCATAGGGTTACAATTTATCCAAAAATAATTTGAAAAGAGTAACTTTAAAACCTTTCATTTTTTTATCAATTTACTACTAAAATATCTTAAGGAGCTAACAAAGATTGGTTCTAAAACTGTTGCACCTGCTTGTGATTAATGCAGTACAAATCGAAATACTTATGAATTACTTGGTGTCAATAAGGTAGACTCTTTTTTTATGATTGGAATGGAAATAAAATTTATGTTTTGTTTGATATGGCATCTTATAAAATCTGTCAGAAATTCTTTTATAAAACCCGATTTTGAAAACTGGAATAATGATATTATTAGCTTTCAACAATTTTACCTAAAGTCGTAGCACCAATATTAATTCTAACACATTTGAAAAAATGTCAGTAAAATCAGCTTTTCAATTATTTAGTCATAGTACATATGCAGCCATAAAAGCAATAAATAACACTGATCGACATTTTTTTAATTTATTGAGTAATAAAGCCAATCTGACTGTTGATTTTGTTTTAAGAGTTAACTAGTTAATTGATTATTCAAATTCTTCAAATTTTAACACAAAAAATTAAAAATTTTGAATTCACAACCGTTAAAAATTCTCCGTTTTTATTCTTAGAGGAAAGGCTAGAATATCTTAAAAAATCAAAAATTAAAAGTACCAAAAAAAATGTCTCCATTAATGGAATTGCCCAAAGAATATCTGCTGTATTATCTTTATCAAAAGATCAAATTGATAGAATATTAATTTCTTGATGACGCGCAGACTGAACCAAGATCCGTTAGAAAATATGTTTTCTCATATAAGATCTGCTGGTGATTATTGCAGAAATCCATCTGAACAACAAATTGGGAATATTTTTGCTAAGACGAGGCGAGTATTTATAACGAAAATACATCCTCAAATTGTGAAACAGATCACAACAATTATTTGGACATTGATGCCAATGATTTGGCACATGAAGATTTTATTATTGAAAATTGTCCTGAAGAAATGAGAAGGAAAATGTTTTAGCTTCAACTTCAAATACATTTCAATCACATAGTAAATCATTTAGTAATTTTGAAGAATTAGCAATTAGATATTTTGCTGGATTTTGCACATAAAAAGTGTCAAACTGCCATACATGTGGATTATACTATTTTTAAAAAATTAACACAAAATTTGAAAACGAAATTTAAATAGCTATTCATAATGAAATATTAGAGATGAAATAATTGAACGTAGGTATATAAGTACGTATGTACCTAAAAACCGATTTGAATTGAATTTAAAATTTAGATTTGTATTTAAAACAACTTTAACAAAAATTTGATTCTATTTGTAAATTTATACATATATGTATATGTATGTATGAATATATATTAGAAATCATTGCGTGGATGAATGTTCACTATTATTTGAATTTTTTGTAATGGTTTTATTTTTGAAAATTATTCAATTAAAACAAGAAAAATATTTTCGTTTCCTAAACATTATAAAATTATATTATAATTTTATAATTTATTATTACAAATAATATACATGCACAATATCAACAATTATAAAAATCCTTTTATTACAATGTATATTGAGAGAAAAATAAAAAAACATATTCTTAAAAGACTACTCGATAAAAATGCTATCCAAATTGAAATTTTTGTACCTATCAATTAAAAAAAAATTCAAATTACCTATACAAATTCAAATAACAAAAAGTTAAAAACAATAATATTCAAGAACAGTATAGAGAAACTAAACACATACAAATTATTTAGAGAATAAAGTCGTATAAAACGCTCAAAAATTAAAAAATTCAAATTGAATATATAGAAAATGCACCAACACATTGAATATACCCCAGAAAATATAATATATAATGAAGAGAATTTGGAAAAATTGAGCTGAACATTTTCTGTTGTATGAAAATGTCTATCTTTATAGTATTATTAATCAATGATATAATGTAATCAATAAGATGTAAAATTAAATGTGTAATATAAATTAAATGTAAATAAATGAATTAAATAATATGCTCATCTATTATATAAGGATAATATTAAATAAGGTGCTCATCTATTATAATAGTCTTTTACGTCTAACGCAATTTATAAATTCGAAAATTTTACAGAAAAATCATTGATTGTTGTTGGCATTCATTCTAAACTCTGACATTTTTATAATGAAAAAATAATTAATTTTTAAATAACTTAAATTATTTAATATACAAAAAGAAAAAATATTTATAAACTTATACCAAAATATATTTTATAAAACTATATAAAATATACTGAAAATAAAAGTATAACAAAATAAAAAAAAAAAAAAAAAAAATTAAGATTTTAAGATTTAAAGTTTTATAACTAAGTTTTTTTGAAAAAAATATGTCAAAAGTAATTTTACTGAAAGAATTAAGACACCAAGTTAATCAAACCACAAAAAAGGATTCTCTATCCTTCAAAATCCTGTCATTAGTTATACATTGTAAGAGGATTTTAAAGAAAATTTAAATATCTTCTAAGAATTACGGTTTTTTTGTTTTCTTTTTTATATCATCTTCAGAGATTTTCTTCCTTTTTTTTTTTTCTTTTTCCTAAACAAAAACCCAAATTTCAACGTCAAGTTCATTGACAAGGTTAATAAAAATATTTAAAAATTAAAGAGTGGGAAAACATAAAAAAAAGAGACAGAAATAAAATTCATTTAGTTGAAAATTTAAACAAACCTGTCTGGAAAATAGAAGCAAAAAAAAAGCAAAAAAAAAAAAAAAAGATAAACAAAAATGTCAACATCTAGGCATTAACTTTTGAATCTTTGAAAATTTTCTATATCGGTAGTCTTATCTATTTTTTTTTTTTTTCACCTTTTCATTTACAAGTTGCTTTACAATGTATACAATCTATATAGGTTATATTTGAAAATAATTTACCACAAAAATTTTGTTTTTAACACTGAAAGCGTTAGGGATATTCATTCATTTAACTATGGTGTAAAAAGGACTTGAAAGAATGTGAGTAGATAATAATGTATAAAATTCAAATTAAAAATGAGAAGTGATATAACAAACAAAAATTAAACAAAATTAAATCTTATAAACTACAATATTATAAGCTGTTAAATTTTTTGATGATTTCTTGATGGTATCAAGAAATTGTAGTTTTCCAGATTTTACTTAATTTTAGATTGAGTTTTCGTTCAAAAATAACAGTACAATTTAATTTAATGAATACCACTTTGTTATTTTTCCAATTAATTTCAAAGAAAAGTGGTAACCATACCAGTCTCATGTTGCTGGCTAGTTTACATAGCCACTATATTACAGCAAGAACAATAAATGTAAAATCGATAATATAACTATCCGTCTCTAAGTGACCCCTATAATGGTACTATAATGTTAAAAAATTGTGAATTGAATTTTCCAGACAAATGCTTATTATAATTTAATTGAAAAACTGTCAACCTCCATGTTGGATTAAAAAACAATTTTTTTTTATATAACTCCCAATTCGACTGATTCTTGAAATACAAAAGGGGGGAACGATGGGTCTCATCAATGCTCTACATTTTCAGTTAAAAAAATATCTATATTTTTTTTTTTTTTGATAAAATCACTTCAAAGGACTTTTTTTTTATCAATCAAAAAAAAAAAAGGATTCAAACAGTTTTTCTACAATATATTTTTATATAGAAAACTTGAAATGACAGTTTTTGACTGTCTCGTTCATTAATTTGCATATTTCAATACTGATTTGTTGCCGATATAACTTATATACCATAGGTTAAATATTTACATATACATAGATATATCAACATATTTATGGCAATACCTATACGTATTCAAATATGTCTCAATAATTCTTAAATTTAACAATATCATTTTTCATGTTGTTAACAAAAGAGTTAGAAAGAAAAAAATTAAATATATAATAAAAAATCAAAAAAAGGTTGACAACTAGAATTATTTTGAATTCGAATAGAATAGAGGGGAACCAGAAAAATTGAAGGAAAATAAATAAATCAGCAGTTTTTTTTTTTTATTATTGATTCTAATATTGATGATAAAATTTTGGGTTAAATTTCTATTTCTCTTGATCCCTTTTTTTAATGAATTTTTTCATTACTCAAAATCTTTTGAATTTACTAATTAGGTCTATACATTGTATGATTCTCATGAATTCTGAAGGTCGTTTTTGGCGTCAAGATATTTTAAATTTTCAAGAAATATTAAATTTAGTTGAAGTTGTATTGAATAATTCTAAAATTAGCATTAAAGTAATTATAGCATTCATCAACCACATAGTTTTATTCATAATAGTTTTATTTCATGGTGAGCACTTGATGTATTCTTGTAAAAAATTTATAAGGGAGGGCATTAGGGTTTTAATATCGTCAGAACAAGTCTGAACAACAATACAATAATTTGCAAATGGTATAAAGCTGAATATCACAATTAATAGGGTTGTCGATAAGACGAATGGCACGCTTTTGAACTTTGTGTAGAAAGCTTAATGTACCTCGTTATTCACCGTAAGAGACTGAGAATGGTTCCATAGATTAGTCCGACGTCTGATGAAGCCTAAAGAAGAATTGGTTTTACTTATTGTCATATATCATAGTGTAACATGAAATTAAGTTTAGTATCAAATGGGATCCCGAGATGTGTAATGGAATTATCTCTCGTATGGAACAAATGATCTTTTGGATTGCGCAAGCTTTACCGGAATCGACATTTCTTTCCTTCATTAGAGTGTTCATTTCAAGTTTAAGAAAAATACGTATTTGCTTACTAATTTATCACACCTTTATTTGTGTATTATAACGCTTTTAATTACCATATAAACAGAATATTTGTAGTAAGGTGCAAAATTTTCTATTCCCCAAGAGTCATTTACTCGATCATTTTAGCGACATCCTTTTTGACAACATTGAAAATTTATCGTATAATTCCGAATCAAGTTAATCCTCTTAACATTCAATAACATTCGCTGCGTAAGTTTAGCGTCAAAGTTTATAGCGAACAAATAATATTTTATAATGAGCCACAACTTTGAACAAAAACAATTTTAAAAACAAAAATAAATAAAATTATATATGTATAAAACACATAATATTTATTTTGATGTATAAAATAAAAACTCGTGTTGGAGAAAAAATTAAAATAAAAAAATTTACTGCAAATAAATAGGTATTTACAAAACTGTTTGTGAACCATTGATCGGTTATTTAAAATTTCATTTCATTTCAAAAAATTCATTATCGAACTGTTCATGTTAAAATTCATACATAATTATTATTCATAACATACATTAAAAAGAAGCACAACAGTCAATATGGTTTAACCGATACCTATATATACCTACCTACTACATTAAAAAAATTCATCACTCTCTACAACATACATTTCTACACACTTGAAGAAAACAAATATACCCTAAAAATTATAAATTTACAAAGATAAGAAATAAAAAATAATAGTACAAAATTTCATTTAAAATGTATAGGTTTTTATTGTTTCTATGTGTAAATCAGCAGAACCAAAACCTTACCCCATAATAAATACTAAATATTATATACAATCATAAATTCATATATCATATAGATATATATATATATACTAGCTATTCCCGGCGTAACATTCGCCGGTCTAGCATTAGCATTATAAATGAAACAATTTATTTTATTTGTTTATTTTCTTAAAAAAATCAATGTTTCAAATATTTTTTATTACATAATAAATAAGTTAAATTGAAAAACTTAAAACTATAATTCACTTTATTTAATATCTTAAAAATAGTTAATAAATATTTATTATTAGTACTCGTCACGCATATTCGTATCTTCGTATTTTGCAAGTTTAGAAAGTGGATTTTGCATGAAGAAATATAGTATACTTTGCAACTATTTTTGTTTATCTTTGAGATATGTAATTAAAACTTTTGAAATAAGATTTGATGTAATTGCAATAAAATTTGTAAATGTAATATAAATAAGTAAAACAAAACTTTCATGAAATAAAATCTGATGTCTAAACGCTTCCTAACAAATACTATTAATAGAGACGTACATTTCAACAACATGTGGCGATCAGAGATGTCGCTTGCAGTATAGATATGAAATTAAATGCATTTAAACTAAATACATACCACACCCACATTAAAAACACATTAAAATAGCCATATATACGTTTTTTGTGTTTTTTTTTATTATCATAATAGCTCTAACTATTTCAAAACTCAAAATAAAAAAACAAAACATTTATTTATAGAATTTATATTTTTATTTCACTTCTTTTAAATTTTGGTTTTGACGTTTTGGTATGATTAGGTATGACCATTATAGTAAAGGTTATGATTCGTTACGACTTTGTTAAATCATATCGAATCATATAGGCCATTTGACGAAGTATCATATGACATCATATGACGCCTTATGACTATTATAGTTAGGGGTAAAGCCAATAATTATGCTTTTTCTCTTATTGTTCAGTTTTTATTGTTATCCCGCTAGGGTCTCTGATGTAGGTAAGGGTAGTCTGCGATTTTTCTTTTTAAAGTTTTATTAATTTTTATGTTTACTAAATTTGCCGTGTATTGAATTGGAACTTTATAATAATGTCATAAAACATATTTTGTTTTTATTGTTCTTAGCAGATCGTAAATTTCGGTTTATGATTCTCCATGTACAATATTATATTTACTCAATGCTACTGCGCATTTGAATTTATACTTTTGAATTATTTGTTACTAAAAAAAACTAATTTCAATTATTGGAATTTCTGAACATGGGTGAGGTTAAAATATATTTTCTAAATTTACTACTTGTTTTTCCGGTAAGTTTTTTTGCTGTAATATCGGAATATTTTAACAAAGCTATTTTATCGATATAATAATTATATTCGGATAATTCGGTTTTTGTCTTTGCTACTTTGTTTTTTTTTTTTTTAAATTAATTCATATAATCAGATATAATCAATGCTATTGCTCAATAGGTGAATTGTTTTTAGGTTAATTTTAATTTGTTTTTGGTTTTATTTGGTTTTATCTCTTTGTGGTTTATGTCTTTAAATAAAATTTTTCACACTATCGTAATTCGTAATAGTTCTAATAAAGTTTCTTAATCTAGTTGAAAAAAGCTTCGTATTGTAAAAGCTTTGTGAAAAGTTTAACAGACGTTTAAGCGTATTAATATATAAGATATTAAAAAAAAACAATAAACAAAAAAAATAAAAATAAATAACAATTTTAACTCTTCATCGCATCACATTTCTGGCTAGAGTATATATATATACCTATAGTATTATACAGGCTATGCATACAGTAGCAAAACTATGATGCTATGATCATTATCATAACAAAAAAAAAAAAAAAATATGTATACACATATGCATAATATTGTGTATAATTTTAAGTAATAAGAATAACCTTTAAGTGCATTATGTTTCTTTTTGTGTTATGTTTGCCTTTTGGTTATTATACCATATTAAACAATTGATAAAATCTCTATTAGTCCTTATTATTATAAATCAAAAAAATTGTTTGTTTTATTTATATTATTATTATTATTTTTTATTTTTCCTTATTATTTGCAAAGAAGACTGACATTAAATTAAAAAAATATATTTTATGCAATGGTATTTTTTCCTGCAAAGGTTCAGCATGGCAGACAGGGGTTAAAAAAGAGCACCAAATCAATTTGTATATATATTGCAATTTGTATATGTTTTGGAGTATTCCGTCGGACTTACAAACATCCAGATAAATGCAGAAAATTATATATATATATATATAATATAAGTAATATATTAAGTTTTAATTTTTCAAAAAGAATAATTTCATAAGCCAAGATCTAAGTTGAACTGATTTATTCATTATTGTAATTGTTCGTTATAAACTATATGTTTTTTTTTTGTTGATTTAATAAAGAAAAAAATAAACAAAAATAACAATTCAATATTTTAAAAACACAAAAAAGCGAATGGGGAAAAATATTTTAATGGCTTAAAAAAATTCAATAATAGAAAGTGAGAAAGAAATGTAATACTATATTAATTGAATGAATAAAATTAAACATCTAAAGTGATCAAAAAACATAAAAAAAAATAATAAAAATTTTTACTTGAAGATGACATACATTTTCCTTATTAAAACCCAAAAAATTAATGACTTGGAAAATCTAAAAATTTTTGATATGTTTAAAACTTTTAAAAATTTTCATTTCATTAAATCAACCCTAAAATTATTGAATTTCTCAGAAATTATATACGTTTTCTTTTGCTACTATTTAATAAATCCATCATTCTATCAGATTTTTGTAACAAGTAAAAGATACTTTCTAAATTTTAACTAATTATAAAATCCTTTTTTTTTTTTACTTTAATTTAATTACTTTTTACTTAAAATGAATGATTTTTTTAAAGCATATTGAGAAGACGCTATATAGGAGATGGATGAAGCCGATGATGATATTGAAAGCTTTCTATATTTTAATTAATTAAACTGACCTGAACTTCATTAAATATAAAGGATTACAATATAAATAAGAAGAAGATATTTTGTTCTAAGGACTTTGGATAAAATTTTTATTTTTAAAAATAATTTTTTTGTATAAAAGCCCACATTTAAAGATGAAATTTTGACTTTTGCCCCACCATTGAAAAATTCTTTCAAAAGTAATATTTACAAAATGAAAAAACAAAAAAAAATAGAACCGAAATTGTTAAAGGTGTTATCATCTAAGTCAAATCTAGATACAGATCCTTTTTTCTTTTGTTTAACAACAACATTTTTTTTTACAAAATTTTATTTTCATTAAAAAGACGGGCGGTCGAAAAGATGTTAATGATTGGAGATGATGAAATTCCATTAAATATGTTATATTTTTTTTCTATTATCAACCAAAAAAAAAAAGCTTTTCATTCATTACGATTTTTTTTTTTGTTGTTGGAAATTTCATTCAATAAAGGAATTAATTTCAGTAATTAATTCTTTAATTAATTATTCTTAAATTAAGTTTTTTTTAAAGATAAATTTGGTAAGTTTTTTTTGTTTAGGAAAGAAAATATTATCTACCTATTTAGAAAAAATATTTGAATATTGAAACAATTAAGGATGTTTTAGCCCTATTAAAAGTTAAAGATATATATTATTAGTGAAATGGATAAATATCCTATGACTTTGCTATTGTGCTTAAAGGTACAGAAAAAAAATGTTAATTAAGTTAATAAAGTGGGCTTGTGATGTTCGATTTATACAAGGAAATGTTCTTGAAAATTTCGCAATTTTGTAAAATTATAAATAAATAAATAAATTAAATAAAAATATTTGTTTTACGTAGCTGTCAGTTTTAAATCATAGTTTTCAAACAATTTTTATGCTACATTACTGAAACTATTTAGCTATAATGGTTTAATAAATTTTTATATGTGTCAGTTATAAAGGTCAAATGATTAGGAAAGTATTAATAAATTAATATGGATTAACTAATCTAAGATATTGCAAATATAAAAGCCAATCTGACACCAATTAACCTCTACGAAAATTGATGTATTACTATATTGGTGCCAATGATATGCACATCTATATTCTAATACACAAGAGTACGATTAGTGAAGACACACTTTTCGTGGTTTTTCGTCCGCCTTCGTTGTTTCCTTTATTCAATCAATCAATGATGTAGGTAGGCCGTGGCGATAGAAATAAATATTTATTTTCGCTCAGTTGGTTGAAGCGTCATGTTAATATAAGAAATTTTTATGAGTTCAATTCTCTTTTGAGTAAAATTTTTTTTTATTATTGTTTTTGGATTATTGCATTTGGTTTTTTGCACTTTTAGTAGGAAAAAAAAAATTAATTAGTAGGATAACATTAATATAGGTTTTAAAGGAAAATTTATTAAAGATAAGTATTTCTTTTTCAGATACACGAAATTTATAGGAATTTATATAGTTTTACAGATTAACACATTTTATAGAAAGAAACGTATATTAACCAATACAAAAAAAAGATAACTGAAGTGATGTGATATATTATTATGTTTCTCGAACCTATATTAAAATTCTATTCAAATTTATTTCACTTTCACCTTCCCTCGAAAAATAAAAAAATAATAAAAACAAATTAAATCTTATAAAAAATGTTTAATTATATCTGATAGTTTTAATATTTTATTTTATAAATAAAAGAGTTAATTTTATAAAGATTAACTTAAAACTTTGAACATTTTTATTTTTTTATGCTTTGATATTAATATTAGTATTCTACATATTGTTGTCAGATACTTTCAACATGTCAAAAGTTTAATTTTATGAAAAATCATTTTATTGTGCCATTTAACAGACAAATTGCTTTCTTTTGCTCGGCCGGGTATGTACCCGTGTGTTTCTTCTAGTACATTTATAAGTTATTTAAATCAAATCCCACACACTCAATTTTAAGTCACAATTTTTGTGTTTTTTTTAGGAAAATACTAGGTGAGGACTTTTATACCGATTGGTAAGTTTGACTAGGGTGGGAAAGGAAAATTAGGAAAAGAGAAAGAGAGCAATTACGAACAATGGACAATTAATGTTCGTCTTGAATTTACTTTGGCCATAACTGTAGAATTTATCATGTACCATGAGGTAATTCAGATTTAATTTATACTGAGCATGTGCCCGTGTCTACGAGAAATTTATAAAAAAAAAGATAGAGAGCTTGGAATACACGACGATGTTTAAAGATGATGTTCAAAGATGAGCAAAGACATTCTCGTTATTGATAAGATGAATAGACCGTTTTGGGAATTTAACCAAATGTTTTAACGAATTACTAGAAGTGCCAATACATATGTGATAATTTTAATCCTTTTTGGCTCGTAAGAAAGCTTTATTCAAGAGGTCACAGTAGGAGAAGTAAGCCTTACAGCAGCTAAGAAAACCTAAACATTTGGCTGGGTTTTTTACAGCATCGAATTATATGATCATTCCAGATTATTTTTCAATTTAAATGCATATCTGTATATATATAATATGGTTAAGTTTTCAAATCGCTGAAGATTAACTTCCTAAAATAAGTGAGCAGTATGAAAAATGGAAATTTTTCTGGAGATTTTACAGCTCTGAGTTTTTGAAGTATTAAAAACAACTCTGTTTTTAAGCCAATTAGCTATTGCGACCAAATCCTGGCTGAGGGAGTTGGCCCTGATGTCGCTTTTGGTTTTGTCAATAGATATAGCTTAAGATTTTTTATGAAAGCCGTAGTAGGTTACTAAAGTGTTGTCGTTTACAAAACGCTGTATATATGGATTGAATGTGGTTTGTAGCAAATAATTTATAAATATAAGGAATAGCGTAGGTGAGAGAAATGATCTTTGCAGAACACCAGCGTTTATTTAGAATTGATCAGATTTAAAATAAATCAAGTAAGGCTGAAATTGTACGATTCGAAAGAAAACGATCAACCCTTTTTCTATAGCTTAATATTTTGCTAATAACACACTATATGCCATATATTCGATATCTGTACCAGAGCCAGAATATTTGATGCACTAAAATTGTCGAAACAGTGATTTAGCTTCTCGTTAAGGTATGTCATGAAATCACCGGTGGGATCTAAATCCGAATAGCCTGAGTAGATATTTGGTCAATTCTTGTTTGTTAAGATTTCAATCACTTTGTAGAGGATCGATATTAAAGCTATATAGGCCTATAGTTAGAACTAAATTGTCCACTTTAATCGTACTTTATGTCTTTCGTTTTTTTATTCAATGTTATTTTCTAAGATTTATTCAAATTTTTTGATATAGTAAACTCTTTAAGATTTTTGTTTCTCTATTTAAGTTATTTGCTTTATTTAACTTATTTGCTAACAAACTAATTGAACCGCCCATGTTTACCAACGTTGTATAATTATTTAAATAAATTTTAATACTTTTTAATATTTTTACATATTTTTATCTCAAAATTACACCTTGACTTATGTAAATGCTTGACTAGTTCTATTTCAAAAACTATATAATAGGTTCATAATAAAGAATAAATAGAAAAATGGTTCTGTGCGGTAATCACGTCAACACGAAAAAAGAATCACAATTCATATTTTGACTAAAATAATACAATTACCAAAAAATATGTTGAAATCCGATTTATTCTAATTTGGTACAAACAAAAATTGTTACTGACTATTGTATATCCATGTACATAATAAAATTTCTTAGAAATTTTGTTTCAGGAACGAACGCAACCATCGTATATGTATTTGCATTAATATATTATGAGTTATGACATATCTATATATATATGTTCTTTACTTTATAACTCGAGAATCACTCAACCGATTTACAAAGCAATAATTCACTGATAGTTTTAAAAAAATGGTCTATGCATATGCGTTTTACATACACTTTTTTGATGGTGTGTTTTTCCCATATAAAATGTGTGAATTCATTTACATTTTTCTTATGAGAAATACATTGTATCGGTATCGGTATACAGCACAAAAGCTCTAATTTCGCGTATCATTTGTCTTATTTAATTTCTGTGTGTTTATTGGTTGTCATTTAAGTTTACATTGTGAGTATTGACTTTTTTTATTCATTGATTTGTAATCATTCAGTTAAAATTAAATAAAAATAAATAAATACAATTTGTCATGTTACCAGAGTAAAATTATTGAACAATGCCACGACGAGGGCGTTAACAACAGTTTGATTGCTGGCCGACGAACTCGCAACAGCAGTCAAATACGTTTAAATAGATTTAATCAGAATGAACAAGAACGATTCCAAAGTATTTCATTAGCAAGGCAACGAATGGCACGGTCAAGATCAAATGAAAATCAGAGAAGAACGAATTTAAATTGTGAGAGTTAGAAACAGAAGAGATTATGGACGTAAAACTCATCATGACAATAAAAACAGTCAACAACGAAGACTAAGCCATTTGATTGCAAATTTGCATCGTGCAAGTTTTAATTATGTTCATAACATTTATTACGTCTCGCATTCATCCATTCGAATTGGAAAAATGATAAAGTTTGTAATAAATGCAATGCATCGAAATTTAAAAATAAAATCGATGAAATGTGTTGTCCTGGCGGAAAAGTGAAATTAACACCATTCAATGCACCACCTGAGCCATTATTTTCTTTGGTTGCAGCAAGACCAAATCAATCAAAACATTTTGAAATTAATTCAGTCGTATAATTGCGGCTTTCAAATGACATGGTTTGGAGCACAACAAACAGTTGGTGATAGATTTATGCCAATATTTAAGGTAAATTAATATTTATTTGCCTGGAGTGCCACCGCATAATTCACAATTGAAATCGGATATCCAATTATATGCTAACGTTCAAGGTTAGTAGTTGCAAATGTCAGCATAAATTTAGAAGTTCCTGTATTTTGACATTGTCAACAATATTTTGGAAAGCCGTCGTCTTTATTAATTATTTGTGAAAGGATATTAGTCTGCTAAAAATTAGTTTTAATAAGAGAATACAAGTCTGCCAAACGGAATTTATATTATTTTAGTTAATGAAAAAAAAGCCTACTTAGAAGACCCGAAGTTTATATACGACAATAATTATTAAAACATTCAAAAAAATGTCTTTTTAAATTATTGATCTACAACCATTTTTGTCCTTTTCTCTTGCTAAGACCAAATTTATTTTATTTTCTCCATTTTTTATTATACACACTTGAATTGAATGCTGTGAAATTTAATTCAAAAATATTTTCTGACAAAGCTCGTATATGATTCTCTTTCTCTAGAATAATTGAAAAAACTAATTATTTTGGATGACCAAACTTGAATTTCTTTTACTAAATCCCAAGAAAGTTTTATCAATTCAAAAAATAAAAAAAAAATTATTTATGTCATAATTTTGAAAATGTAATCCTTTGGATATTTAGGGATAAAAAATAATAATATTTGTACAAAGTTTTATATACCATCATTAATTTAAATATGTTCAGATCAAATTGAAATTGATTTAAAAAAAAAAAATCTCATTACGTAGGTATCTACTACCTATCTACCGTACATTTTTCAATCACTGTCAATTCTTTGGAAAATCGTTTTAGTAATATATTTTTTTTTTATTATACTTTTAAATCGAAATGTGATATATTTTCACATTAAATCTGTTGTAAAAAATTTTGTGATTAAATTTTTAAATATTCAATGTTTTTTTCGCAATTTTGTAAACGAAATTAAATTTTTACAGAAAAATATCTCTAAATACCGAACGTGATGACATAATTTTTTATAATATAGTGGGAGTATTCAGAAATTCAAACAAGCGATTTTGAGTGTGTAGATGTTGAGCAGATTCTTTGATTCAAAATTTATAGTAAAAATGAGATTTTATGGATTAAAGCTACTTCACCTAAAATTTTAAAGTTATTTAAATAGAGGTGAGTTGGATTCAAAATTCGCATTAAACAGAAGAGTGGAAAGTGAATTGAATGAAGCGAAATATATACTCGTGAATTTAACTAAAACTTAATACCCCTAGACATGATTGAATCATCTCAAACTAAATGGTTAATTAGTTCTTTGCAAGAATGCTGCTAAATATCTAGATAAGACTTTTGACTCCAAATGAAGATCGAAACAACATAGAAAAAAGACAAGAGTCGAATTAGATTCTGATTTAAAATATATGTAAATATATATAAATAATATATTGATAACACACAAGTCTATTTAAAGATTTGTTAATTGACTGAGCAGAACCAAGCCTTTAAAAATTGAAGTACTAAATCATATTTCCAAAAATAATCAAAACTTTATTTATTGAAAAAGAAAACTGGAAAATTAATATTGCTAATAGCATCTGAGACCTTCGGCTATTAAATCAGAAAGAAATTATTTCGGTAGTCTGCCATAGGCTGATTTTTTATGTTAAAGTTAGTTAGTTAGTGTTACTGATCTGTAAGAAGCCTAAAAGCGATAATGGAGTAAATATTTTCACCAGTCGGAACCAACAACACACCACCTTAAAAGAAGTTAATATCTATGATTTGTGTTTATATTTACGTTTAGCATAAGTCAATTTTGTTACTTGCTATATTTAGATAGGTGTTAGTTCTACACGGAAAAAAGTTTGTGGGTGCAATTGTGAAAAATTTGTACAATTTTTGGCACACCTGAAATTTTAAGAATTTATGAGTAAAAATTTTGGGAAAATATACCGAATATAAATCAGTAACTTTTGTTTGTCTTAAAAAGGAAATTTACTGAATACACTAGGTACACTAATTTGAAGAATTAACAAAAAATATGTTGAATTAGGATTAGGATTATTATGAATTTACAGTTACTTATGAGTTTACAAATGTCAGCCCACCTAAACCACTTCTATTGAAGTAGTCCAAACCATTAGAAATTCAGTTTTGGTAGGTACTTCTTGAATGCACATATTATCACCAAGGCATTCTACACATTTTTTACGCAAAAGTAGCCTCCCATCTCCGGCATTGAGCTAGAATATGGACTCGTCAAAAAATACTACATTACTTTTAGTGTTCCCGCGCCCAATGAAGATGAGAAAGTTTTGAAGTTGCCTTTAGAATAGGTTTTTGTATTGATGGACAGACCACAAAACTTATAATAAGCTTGTTCGAACAGCTGATGTGGATATTTCGGCTCCTCTTGCTCTGATAATGTCTGATCATAGTCTTGAAAATGTTCTAAATCTATTGCGTTTGGAACAAAGTACAAGAAATCTATCTTCCACTACTTAACTTTTTCGTGGGTCTACCAGATCCTTTATACCGTTCTACATCCCAATACTTTCAAATTTTCTAGTGAGATCGGCAACAGATGATTTCCCACGTTCTATTTTATGAGAAATATCACGTGTTAGTCTTTACCCGATTACATCGTTTAACTTTAACTTAATTTTTACATTACTTTAAGCTTCTTGGGTTTTTATTTACATGTCCTGTTTAATTATTTATCACTAATGAACATATTCTTCCGAAAACTAAGCAATGTCGTATAGTTGCATATTTATTTGCGAATTTATTAAAGGCGGTATTATTTCCCCTTCAACTTTAAATAAAAATTATCATTAACACAAATAATCGTGTATGGCTGTATGCCATTCAAATCTTTTTACATTAACATTACACAGAACAAATTATGGTAAATATAAATAAATATAGAATGTTAGTAGTTATTAATAAATATAAGAATAGTATAAATTTTTCAATATCTAAAGATACTTCAAGACGAAAATTATATGAAATTAAATGAATATTTTGTTAACTTGACATTTTTAATTTATATTAAAAAAAAATAATATTTTACTATTTTTGTATTTTGAATTTTGCTATTTTTTAATGTATACTAAGTAAATTTAATTGTATTTTAATTAATATATGAATGTAATACTAAATTGTTAACTGTTTGAGCTAAATAGTATAAATAAATAAATAAATAATTATCTCAGTTGCACAAAATAACTAACTCAAACTGTCCGCTTTTGATTGCACACTACTGTATTTGACGAGTAATCAATCCAATATTTCCATTTCAGAACCAGGCATGTAAACCTTTCATAGTCAAAATCGGAATAATACAATTAAACAAAATAAGTATTACAGCTGGTGTACCACAAGGCTCATCACTTTCTCCCATTTTATACAACATGTTCATAGCAGATTTACCGAAATTGCTGTACAATATGCAAACGATACTACCATATTATCATCTTCTATATGTCCAAACGAAGTAATAAATAATGTATTGAAAATGGTTTAAAAATAATTCAAAAATGTTATTACAAATGGAAAATCAAAATCAATGGTGAAAAAACAAACTCGATTTTCTTCACAAAAAGAAGAAAATCATGCTACTTGCCTAACAGAAACTTATTTTTAAATAATAATGAAATAATATGGGAAAGAGATGATATTGAGTATACATTTGGACAAAAAATTACTGTTTAAAGCACATATAACTAAGACAGTCAATAAAATAAATATATATATAAAAAAAATTGTATCCAATTATAAATAAAAAATCCGGGCTAACTGTAGAAAACAAACTAATAATATTTAAAGCCATTTTTTGCAGTACCTATTCTTTTATACGGGTTCCCTATATGGAGAGCGCTGCGAGAACTTAAATGTGCTACAAAGAAAACAAAATGCAATCCTAAAATTAATTTTGGCTAAACCTTTTTATTTTTCCACCAATAGATTGCATAGCATAGCAAATATTAATACTGTTTCCGAACAAATAGCAAAGATATTGCCGGCCTTTCTTTCTTAGCACACTGGTCGGCAAACCAAGGCTCGCGAGCCTTGATAGGCTCTTTAGCTTTTAAAGTAGGGCTCTTTTATAAAAAAATTTTGAATAAAAATTATGAATTTTTGAAAAATTTTATTTTTGAATAAAAATATTTTATGTTGTTTTTTAGAACTTTAAAATTATTTTAATTGCTGATAAACAAAAAAATAGTTTATTTAAATTAAAAATTAACTAAATTTTTACAAAAGCACCATGCACAGAATTTCAAAAATTTGAATATTTTTATAACCGTAGTCCACATGTGTATACTTGTCAAAATAAAATCTGCTATTATCTTACATAATATGATGGTTTTCGTCTTAGAAACAAGTTTGCATTAAAATATATATGGCTTGGGTAAAAACAACGAATTAGAATTAAATGGAAGTGACTATCCATACAAAAAAATGTCCAATTAGCTTCGGCTTTATCAATAGCAGTTGACGAGTCCTGTGACATAAGTGATACAGCGCAAGTTTCGCTTTTTGTACGCTATATTTCATCCTCAGGTCCTAAAGAAGAACTTTTAGGATTATTACCACTTCAAGGTCACACCCGTGGGGAGGATATTACAAATGCAGTAATTGAGCGCTTTGAAAAGCACCACATTCCACTTGATGAATGAAACGTCCTGAAAAGTTTCGCTTCCATACTAATGGAAATAAAAAGAATAAATCGAATAAATCGAATACTCGAAAAAGATGTTGATTATCCAGAATTAACAAATGATCAGTGGATACAAAAGTTTTACTTTATGGTAGATGTAACATCCCATCTTAACCAACTTAATCGCAACTTACAAGGGAAAGGAAATATAGTTTTTTCAATGTTAGAGGAAGTTACTTTGTTTGAAAAAAAAGTTATCTCTTTTTGTGCAGGATTTTGAAGAAAAAGCTTTTATTCATTTTCCCAGTTTTTTAAAACATTACCAAAAAACCAATTGTGATCTTGACATTTGCTATTTTAAAACAACGCTTTTGAATATGACGAAAGCTTTTCTCAATAGGTTTGAACAATTCAGAAACATCAAACCCACTTTAGCTTTTGTTAAAATGCCTCTTAATGCTGATGCAACTAAATTGAATTTTTCACCGTTCAATATTGATGTTGGCAAATTTCAAATGGAATTATTGGATTTAAAAAACAAAGAATAATGGAGCTCGAAATTTGAACGCCTTTGTGCTGATTTGGAAGAATTAGAAAAAAACAAATTGCTTCCCAGCATAAATGGTCTGCTCTAAAAGATCTGGAGAATGAGGATTTATTAATTTTTAACACTTGGAACGGTATTCCTGACTCATATAATGAATTGAAAAAAGTAGCTTTTGCAGTTTTTTCCATTTTCGGTTCTACATACATATGTGAACAAACCTTTTCCAGTATGAACTTCATCAAAAGTAAATTGAGGAGTCGTCTTACTGATGGGAATCTAGAGTCGTGTCTAAAATTGAAAACAACTACATATAAACCGGACTTACACAAAACTTCTAAAGATATGCAAGGACATGGTTCACATTAATCTTCTTGATTAAATCTATAATTAAAATTTATGAATGTTAAATATGTTGTGTGGAAAAGAATCAAATTATGATAAGAATTTAATACATGTTTAATAATATATTTATTTAATAATATTTGAAAATAATAAATAAAAATGAAATTTGAACTAAAAAATTGTAATTTAATTTTGTCAGTAAATATTAGAACTAGAAAATTATCTAGAACTAGAACTAGAAAAGATTCTATAATAATTTACAAAATCAGTTACAATATAATATTATTTTTCTTTTATATCTACCAATTTTATAACTTATGCAAGTATAACGTAATAACATTTATGCAGAAATCAGAAATTCCATGCATTATAATTTTCATATAAAGATCCTTTATAAGAATATATTTTATCCTTTGAAATCCTTTGAAATACTCTTATATTTATATTTTTTTCTTTTAACCTAATAATAAATTAAATTGACTTTAAGATTGTTATAATTAAAAAAAGAAAAATAAAAAAAAATGTTGTTATCTTCTTGAGAAGATTATAAAAATAGAAATTAATTCAAAATAGAAACCAAATTGATTGAAATATGAAAGCTTCTTTTTTATTAAATACTTTGAATTGAATTAGAAACATCTGGGTAATATTCAAATACAACTTTTAGCATTTAAAAACGCATTCAAACTATAATTTGGATACTGTGTTTTAATTTCAATGATAACCATCTGCAATATGTTTTTTTTTTTTTTTGTGTCTGTATTCATTAGAAATTCTTTTCAAAGTTTTTCCTTTCAAAATATTCGACAATATATAATATACAAAATTAATGCATGTCTCCAGTGATGGCTTACGTACTTATGTATTGCCAGACATACTTTAAATGTTATTTTAATTTGATTTCAATGTTATAGTATTGAATGTGTGGATCATTATATCATTCATAGAGCATGTAGATTGAATTTATAAATCATAATTACAAATTGTTCATAATCTTATAGTTAATTATCGTCTCAGATCTTCGAGCCCTTCCAATTACCTGAATAGGTAAATTAAATTGTAGTTTTATTTTCAACTATTCGTTTTTTTTATTTTTTACAACCTCCTGGCAATGTGTTTGAAATGTGTTAGATAGTAGTTGGCAATTTTGGTTACTGATGAGTTATTCGTACGATGTTTAGTCCGTCATTGTTCTCCTAAATAGACCCATAAATCAAAAAAATTAAAAAAATTTTTGCGCTCAAGAGTTTCAATCTGTTTATTTGTATTAAGGTGGGTTTTAGCTGGCCAATATTTCAAGATTTTAAATATTTTTTTGGCTCTATTGAATTTGTATGTAAGTATGTTTGTATCTAAGCTTATTGAATTTGTATGTAAGAACAAAATTGATAGTTTCAAAGGATTTCCTAAATTTCTATTTGGGAAAATTTATTTTGTGCACAATACAAAAAAAATTTGTATACACAAAAAATCAAATTTATATGGATAAATCGATCCTCTAGGATCAATATTAAAAAACTAATTATCGTTTAAGGTTTTAAAAAAAAAAACAAAATACACAAAAAATTGTTAAAAAAGTGCTGCTATTATAAAAAAAATTTGCCCGATATTTTAGAAATGTAGGTGGTTATGCTGAACTTCGTCGGAATGTGAAATTCCGATTACATTCCGCATTTGGTATGCTGAAGTCCGTAAGTATTCCGAAGTCTGCAAATGTCATTATTTATCCGAAATTTTAAAATTTATGTATGTTGAAGTTCGTCGAAACGGAAAATAATTTGAAAATTGTACGCCGGAATTTCTCATTCGGAAGTATTAGAATGGTTCGGAAATGAATTATAAAGCATACAATTGTTGTATTTATAGAATATTAGGAGAAGTAGAAATTGTAATAATAGTTTTTTTTTTTCAATTATTTTTTCATTTATGAAAAATATTCTGTTTATTTAGGAATAAAAAAGCGCTTCAAAAGAATAATATATTTTATTGTTTTTAATATTATAACATAATATATATATATATTGAAAACGATACATATATATTTTACATTCTTTAGAGAATTTTAAATTTTCTCTGATGTAACAAAAAATTACTATTATTGTATACATGCTACATATGTAATTAAGAAAGTTATATTATACCTTTTACTTTTAATTTATGTATGCATATTGTATATATACATTATGTCATATACATTATCTATTAAAAAATTTTTACAAAATAAATAAAAACAAAATTTAAACTGAATATGTTTGAAATGAATTTGAAAAAAAAAAAACAAAATCTTCCGAAACATCTGATTTTGATTTCTGTAAAGACTTTGCAGTCGAATGGACTTCAGTATACCGATTTTTGCGTATTCGGATCGGAATTTTTTTTCGGAGAAATTTCGCTTCGGACCTCACCATAACCACCGTAATTTATCAAAGTCCAAAAATATCGCAAATTTTTTGAAAATATCCCCAGTAAAGGTAGGTATATTAAAATATAACTAAAAAAAATAGCAAAATATTATACATAAAATTAATAATCAATAAAAATAATTAATATAGTGTTAATACTAAATATAACTAAAAATATTACCTTTATCAATATCTATATCAATAAGCTCATATATATCATACAACACAATAACCAAATAACATAATAAATAATATTGGACAAACATTAATAATAATTACACAATTGTCAACAACTGACAAAAGTATGTGACATGACGTACGCAGTAAATATAGTAATGTCAGGCATCTTAACGTCAAAGATGCATAAAATCGCAGCGATAACTTCCAGAAAAATATGGCGTCGTCTTACCACGTAGGCGCAGATAAAGTTATCAAAGTGGTCATCTACAGTAGACCAATCCCCTACTTAGACAGTACAAACAGATTAAAAATGAAATTAGACATTGCCTCAGGATCTGGATGCGATATGTAGATGATATTATCGCAGTAGGGGAAAAAACCAAAATGGAAAGTTTACTTGTTAAACTCAATAACATCCATAACAACATAACTTTCACAATGGAAAATGATAAAAATGGTAAAATTCCGTTCCTAGATATCAAATTAATTAGAAGTGAAGGAAAAATAAATTTTGATATCTATAGGAAAATTACGACAACTAAAAGAACTATCACTTCCGATTCAAACCACCCCCATGGACAAAAGATGGCAGCATATCATACAATGATTAACAGACTACTGACCACACCTTTATCAGAAGAAAACTTCAAAAAGGAAAAATTATATATTGAGGACACAGCAAAAGTAAATGGATTTATGAAAGAAAATATTGAGAAAATAATAAAGAAGAAGATCCATAGAACTGAAATGGAAAATCTCTCAACTTTATTCGAACAAAACAAAAATATGGAGAAGCCAAAACGAATCTGTGTAGCACATTCCGCATACACAAAAAAATTTTGCAAATATATTTAAGAAATACAACTTAAATGTATTCCCTACTAGCAGAAATCTGAAATTATGTAATCTGTTAGGATCTGCTAAAGATAAGAAGAGCATAGAAGAAGTAAGTGGTATATACAAAATATCATGTCAAGATTGCACAAAAACTTACATAGAACAATCCAAGATGTTAATTACAGTTAGATTCCAGGAACATATGAGGGAAGCACAATTGGCGACGAAAAGAAACTACACGAATTTTAGGTCAGCTGTAGCTCAGCATATAGTTGAAGAAGAACATCATATAAATAAGAATAGTCTAAAATTAATAAAAGAGGTAAAAAAAAATAATAAACTAGATATGTATGAAAGTCTGGCAATATCTAGAGAACCTGTTAACAACAGACTTAATTATGATGTAGGTAGTGGATTCTGACTTTTATTTAGATTACTTTAAAATTAAAAATCAGGTTCAGGTAGAATTAAGTTCATAAATACTAGAATAAGGGTTATTACGTAAAACCAGTTTAAATGCAATAAATAATAATTATACAAAAAAAAAATTAATAAATAAAACACTGTAGATTAGGTAGCACTATTAAGGAATTACTATTGTTAACAATATGAGCATATTATTAAGGGTGCAAATTAAATAATTATATGTAAGGATTAGTGTAAATATTAATTAGTTGCAAAGCACTGATGAATTAAGTAAGTTGCTTCCGAAATATCGATATTTGCAAAATAAATACAAATGATTAGTGAAAGGAAACTCGACTTTTATTCCATAAATCTATCCCCGATATTTTAAAAATATACTTTATCAAAGTATAATATCCCAAATTTCTTAAAATATCCTCGATAAGGGATATCTACTGTTTTTGCCGTACGCATTGAATTCTCATATAAAATAATCTTATTTCATATTATCTCCCTTTTTAGAGCCAACAAAATATTTAAAATCTTAAAATGTTTATCGTTAAGTGTTTAACATTAAAGGTACACTTGACATTGTTTGATAAAAATTCTGTAATTTAGTTTATTCAACAACAATTGTGTGCTTGTAACCAAATGTTAGTTTCATTTTGATAAGTGCTAAAAAATTTAAAATCAAATTGTTTTTTTTTTTTTTTATGTTATTTTATCACTAACTTAGATAGAGTTATATTTTCTTGCCATAAGTACGGTACTGCAGTTTGCTACATGACGTAAAATCAAAAATCTTTATTAATTAACTTTCGGATATGCGCTAATTAAATATTGAAAACTACCACTATGTTGTCCGGAAAAATGCCTTCTCTGAACAATAACCTAATTCAAATTAATTTAAATTATTATCAAATTATACTTTTAACCAATTTTATAAGCCTTCATTATATCACAAATTATGTAAAAGTCCACGCTTACGCGTGAAATAGATAATAAGCACGTTTTTTTCCGCTTCTCGAAATTCGAGTAAATTTGTTGCTTCTCGAAATTCGAGTAAATTTGTTAAAAAATCGTACACAATGTTTCGTTATGAATTGTTTACCATCATTTCAATTTATCGTGGACACTAAATTTTGTATTGTTTTATCTTAAACACAACCTAATACGTACCGTAAAGTTGTGCATATAATACCCCTCCCAATAAAGTACCCCGGATAAACTAATCGAAACGTTTTTTTATTTCAGAACCCCGGGGTACAGTAATTAGATTTTATATTTTTCGAAAATTAATTTCGAACTATTTCGATATTGAATGTTATCGAATACTAAAATCATTTTCATGTTGTCTATTACTAAACCAATTGTGTTAATTGGTTTTATGTTAATATTACTTGCCTGAGCAGTATTTATCATAACATGTATGTATAGGTAACGATCATACCTATATGTTGCTTTCCGAATAGTGTACCCGGGTGTAAAAATCCAATTAGAGTACCTGGGTATACCAATTGGATTTATTATTTTTTCAGAATATTGCCATATTTCAATTAGAGTACCTGGATATTATACTCAGAACTTTACGCTAGTAATTTATTTTAAAAAATATTTAATTTAAATCGGTGGTGTTGTTGCGGCAATTTGATAAATACAAATTTTTTGTATGTTAAAATGGGATCAAATTTTTAATAAATATTTGAAATCGCCACGTCTCCTTTTAAATATCTATCATTTATCAATAATAATGAAAATCGGTTTTGAAATGGTTCAGATATTTACAAACCGTGCTTTTTTTTTAATTTACAGATTATAAATAAAATTATTAAATGCCCAAAAAGCACTCTATATTCTATAAATTCCACTTATTAAATTAAATAAGGAGTATTTCTACATTTTTTCGCCTTAATTATAAATTCCCACAATGAACTTTGAACTGATACCTTTTTATTAGATGTCAGGTAGCATAACTACTACACTATATCGGATGGGCTTAGAAATTTTGAATTCATAACCACTACAATATAGCGATAGATGTTCAATATTTTTAAATGCATAGTTAACACATCCCCTGCTACCATCCCTGTATATTTCAGTTGCGTGTATAAATATAAATTCATCAAATGATTTTATTTTTGTGAGTACACTTTCTAAATTCTAAAACTTTTAAAAAACAAAACATTATTAAAATCTGAAAAATCTTTTTGAAAAAAAATTGTCCAGGACTGCAATGATCTATGTTTTGTATATATATAACTTCCATTCAAACAAAATTTCAATAAAATATTAGATTTTGTTATAACGTCGCCTCACAGAAATAAAGAGTTTTTGAAATTTACTTTAGAACATAGACAAAAATAAACAATAAAGATATAATGAATTTACACTACGATAGGATATTTAGTATAGAACACTATTTTGACTTTTGACTATACTGTTTTGAATATATAAAAGAAAAATGAATGAATTGATTAAAGAAAATTTATCAACTTACCTTTTATTAATGTGAGAAGGAAAAAGTTAGTTAACTGAAACAATTGCTAAAAATCTTGATTTGGTTCATTAAATTGTCATTTTTAGAAGTTTTTTTAAACAAATGGGAACATTGAAATGACATCTTGTCATCAGATAAAATAATATAAAATCAGGGCTTGAGTTATCATATTGTGTAGTTTTGAAAATTTGATTTCACAGTTTTTGAATAAAATGTAAAAACAAAACTGCTGTACCAATAATTTATAATTTTTTATTGTAAATCAATAAAAGAAGGCTGTTCTGTGATCAACAGGAGGTCAGTAAATAAAATGTAAGTACATATATTAAAAAGTGTAAATTATTAGTCAGCTGTACCCGGTCAGCGTTGCAGGTCCAAAATCACTATATAAAAGAAAGACATAATTTACGAAAAAAGCAAATTAGCCGAAATTTTTACCAAATCTCTTAATGACATCATATCAAGAGACTTCATAAAATTTCAGTTAATTTGCTTTTTCCGTAGTTACAATCATCACTTGCTTTGAAAACCTTATATCAAGCTGCGATTCTAAATTTTATTTTTGTAGGTTTAGTACGCTTAAATTGAAGGCAAATAATTCTAAAAAAAAAAATTGTTTTTTCCTTATTTTTTATATATTAATTTTAAAACAATTATAAGAATTTAGCTAATAATTGGAAAAAATATAATTTGGGTGGCAGATGTTTAATTAGGGTGTTACATTCATTTTTATTTTGTTACATTAATATTACAATTTAGGCATAAATATGTAACTCACTTGCCGATTGTCTTTAAGCTAACGTAAATACGTTTACCTATTCGAACTTTGCAAACGGATTCTACAAAACAATATTTGAATAATAAAAATAATCGACTTACGTTTCACCAAATATATCAGGGGCAATAAATTAAAACCGCTTAAGTCTGAAAATGAAGTTAATATATTAATGAAGTGAACATATTAATGATACTAAAATTTTAAACACTTTCTGTATATAAAACCTTAAAAAATGTAACAAAATTTGAAAGAAGAAGTAGATAAGCTGTTATGATAAAAAAAAATAATGTTCATTCAGAATTCTTATCTCAGAGATAAACCTTTATAATATAAGAAAATTTTATAAACCATTATCTTAAAAAGACATAAGCGATTACATTATAGCGATGATTATATGATTAAAAAAAATCTTATCTCAATGTTCAGGCATTTACAATTAGATAAATATCCAATTTTATTTTAGTTTTATTTCAAATTCAAACAAATTTATTGCAAAGTTATTAATATAAAAAAAAAAATAAGTTCTAGTAGTAAAATAATAATTAAAATTTCAATTTTGTTCGATGTTTAAAAAACCATTATGGAGTTTTACATAGCTATTTTGGTATCAATTTCTGTTTTTTCATTATCATTCAAATCTGGGTGGTAGTCGGCTATATTTTCTGCTTCAAGATTTTTGTAAATCCGTGAAATGATGTATCTATAAACACAACCATATCTTGTAAATCTTTTTTCTTATTGAAACTAATTTTCGGTTTTCGTTTAATAATTGCAGCATCGCTAAGATTAACTGTTTTTACCCTTTTATTTAAATTCAAAATTTCAAACGACTCACTTTCGTTAAGATTCGTCTTGTAGAAAATTTTACCAACATTTTTTTTTTCACATCTCATCTATCTTACTTCCCTCCATACAAACCTTCCTAGATTTTCATTACGGTTTCTCCAAACAAACTTGGTTTTCAAAAATAATGAGAAATTTTTAAAATCCTCATCAATCATCTCATTCACTAATAATAGTTTTTTACCACTAGAGGCTGAAATAAAATTGTACCAGTCTCTTGAACTGCTCGTTCAATCAAAGCATGGTCACTCCATGTGCTTATGCCCGGACTCTTAAGAATTTGTGATCTATGGTATTGATATTTTCACTGGACTTCAAAAATAAGTTGAACATGGTACTAACGTGAGAATTTTTATTTTGACCGACACACGAGTCACTATAAAAAATTATATGCTTTATTTGATTCAAGGAATCGGTATGCTGTAGATGTTTCAATAAACAAGAAGATATTTCATTTCCCCCGCGTTTTGCTATTGTTTCGTGCCACATATAGCAAAAAGCATTACCACGAAGACAGTCGTGGACAGTTAAATTATATGTCCAGAGTTTTCTATTATAAAAAGAGATAGAAGTTCATAGATATGGTGTTGGTAGGCATTTTTGCAAATCAAATGTGTATTTTCGGACTGATTTGTCTAATGAAGCTGTCATTTTATCTCTTCTTTTACACTCGTATTCAAAATCAGCTTTTTCATTATGTGCATACAAATCCTTCTCTAACTGTTCTAAAGCTGATGAGTTTTCTGTTTTTGCTATATCAATTTTAGACTTAAGCGTATCACATTTACAACAAGTATCACTTTGTGACTTTTTAAATTGAATCCCCATAGCTGTAAAAATAAGATCGATTAAACATTTCAAAAGACACGTTCAGTGTATTATAATTTATAACATAATTTAAACTATAAAACTCACTTTTAAAAATTTCAGCATATTTAGCAAGACTTATTTTAATATTGGGATTTATTTCACAAAAAAAATTAAACATTTTGTTTAAAGTCAAATCCGCGTGAAAATATTTCAAGTCGCTGTCCTTTCTTGAATAGTGGCTTTAATAACTAGGAAACTGATTAATGTGTAAATTAACTTTTTCTACTACGTCTTCAGAAATTTTAAGTATTTCAGTAGCACCACCACCCCTACGATCTTTGAATTCATCATTAGGATGATTCAATATTTTTTTAAAAACACTCTTCCAAAAAACTGTCAGTTTCATCAAAAGTTTGTTTGAAACATCCCTGACAGACTTTTATTTTATTGTTATTTATTAGCAATTATAATTATAATTTAATAATAGATTAAGATTATGGGTTATTGAAAAATATTCAGTTTTTGATGTATCCCTAAAACTAATTGCTAAATTACTACCTCTTATACATTAACATATAACTGATCTACTTGATATTAAAATATATTAAACTATAATCTTCAATTCACTAAATAAAATGGATAAACAAATGAAGCTTCGCTCGATATCATCAGTTAAATCAAGCTCTCCATCATTTGCTAAAAATGCAAGCACTGACCATCTCACTGAATTAATAACTAGTTTGACTAAACGCTTCGATTCCTTTGAAGCTTCCATCAAGGAAATGTTGAATGACAAAATTCTTGATATGGAGCATCGCCTGGAATTAAAAATTCAAGACTCAATCGCCAACTTTAATAAAAACTCTGAAGCTTTAGGAAATAAAATGGATAAATTAGAAATTGAAGTACATAATAAAATCGTCACTGAGTCCAAAGCCAATTATGAGAAAATTTTGGGTGAAGTGTCTGAACGGATGCATTCATATGATACAAGCGCTATTATCGAAGAAGTCAATTTGCGCATCTTTGAGCTGGAGAGAGCATTGCACTCCAATGACTTGATCGTTAATGGTATTGCTGGAACTCAGCATGAAAATTTTGGTGAAATCTTTAACAGGATAGCTAAAGTTATTGGTTTCACTGGAAACTTTGATTGTGTTGGGTCTATGTTTCGCATCAAGAGTAATACATTGATTATAAAATTCTTATCTAATTCTTCAAAAGTGTCATTTTTTATTAAGTATCTGCGTTTTAAACACCTGAGAGCCTCTCATATTGGTTTTGGTGGAGCTACTCGTATCTACATTAATGAAAGCGTTCCATCACATACTCTATTTCTTCTTCGCATTGCGAACAAAATGAGAAGTGATGGTTGGATAGTGAAAACTTTTACGAAGAAAGGCCTCTTATATATTGTCAAGACCGAAGGTGGAGAAGCGGTTAAAATCACGTCAAAAGACCAATTGCTCAAAAGCAGTGATCATAATGTATCTAAATTTGTTGATGTTTAACTTTTTCTCATTCGGGAATCGTCAAATACTCTTTTCTGAATTTTACAAATTTTAACTTTAATTTATACATACTTTAAATTTTTATTTTCTCCTTCTTGCTGTCTTTTGGTTGTTTTGGATGTTTACTTTCTCTTTTAGAAATGTCTCAAATGATGAAGTCTATGATGCTATTTTTAAGGTTAAATCCAATGCTGTAGGACCAGATTTAATTCCTTTGAAATTTATTAAACTGATTATCCCTTCTGTGCTACCTTATATTACACACATATTTAATTTCATCTTGACTACTGGTCAATACCCTCTAATTTGGAAATGTGCCAAAGTTGTTCCCGTTCCTAAAAAAAATAATCCAACGATTGATGACCTTAGACCCATTAGCGTACTGTCCGGTATTTCGAAATCTTTTGAACGGTTATTGCATGCACAAATGAGTCAGTACGTAAGTGATAATAATCTCTTATACGAATTCCAATCAGGTTTCAGAAAGCAGCACAGCACTACCTCAGCACTCCTAGAATTAACAGATAACATTTACTGTGAAATCGATAAGAAACATGCTGTATTATTGCTTCTTCTTGATTTCACTAAAGCTTTTGATTGTGTTAATCATAACTTATTATGTTTAAAACTTAGCGCAGCTTTTAATTTTGAATCTTCTGCTACTACTCTCATTCAAAGTTACTTAGATAATAGAAGTCAATTTGTGTTTCTAAATGGTATTAAGTCTAATAATCTACCCAAGGATCCATATTGGGTCCCTTACTCTTTAGTCTATTTATTAATGACTTACCCCGTTGTTTGTCTGAATCTCATTGCCGGTTGTATGCAGACGATGGTCAACTCTACATCAGTGGTCCTATAGCTGATATTAACCGGTCTATTGCTAAATTGAATGATGATCTTGATGCTGTTGCTTTCTGGTCTCTAAACAATGGTCTTCGATTAAATCCGTCAAAATCCCAGGTTATGTTAATTTATGTTCTTAATATTGATACAACTAATCTCTCTAATATCAAATTAAATAATTCTGTGGTAAAATTTGTAAGTAAAGCTAAAAACTTGGGTGTTGTATTCAATAAAACTCTAACCTGGAATGATCACATTAACTTTATTTCTAGAAATGTTTTTTGTAAGTTACGAAAACTCTGGAAGTTCTCTTACAATATTAACGAGTGGGTAAAAAAGAAATTAGTTATATCTTTAATCTTTCCACATTTCACTTATTGTGAAGTAGTTTATGCTGGGATGAGTATGGGCGAGTTTTCCAGGCTCAACGTTATTTTCAATGCTTGCACTCGATTTATAACTAACCGTCGTAGATTCGATAGCATCAGTGATGTTTCTAAAGTTTTGCTTGACTGTACTTTCGAAAACTATCTAAATTATAAGTACATCTGTTTTATGAAAAAAATCCTATCTAAAAATATGCCGGTATATCTTCTTAAGAAAATAACCCCTGGACGATCATTAAGAAGTGCAAATTTAACTATTCCTAGACACTCTGGTAGATTAAGACATCTATCCTTTTTTGTAAGGACTGTCGGATTGTGGAATTCTTTGCCGAGCGTAGTCAGGTGTGAGTTCTCTATTTCTAAATTCCTTGAGCTTTGTTGGGTATATTTTAAGGAAAAAGAGTAGTCATTAATTAAGAAGAATAAAAATTTTGTAGAATAATGCTTGTTAGGTGTGAGACGTCTGAAAGATAGTTTTGTTTGGAGGAGAGATTTTTTTTTTTTTTTGTTTTCTTTTTTTTTAAATTTTCTTTTTAAATTTTCTTTTATTAATTTCTTTTCTTTATAAATTATTTTCATTATTGTTAATTTCTTTAGGTTAAGGTTTAATTTAATTTAATTTAATTTAATTTAAGTTAATTTAAGAATTATGAATTTGCTACACATTATACTTTATATACTCCTATAGAGACTTACCGTCTCATGTATATGTACGAAATAAAATGAATAAAATAAAAATTAGCAAATTATACCTTATATGATGTGGCCGATTTCTAGGTTTGGTTGGATTTTGCGTTTTTAATTTAGTTTTTGTCTCTTCAATATTGATTAATCACGAAATATATAGGATGCGTTGGTTATAAGTACCTAATTGCCAGTAACTATCAAAGATTTTTTTTTGAACTATATCAGATAGTTTATCTTTACACTTATTTCTACAATTTTTCTCCAGTCGCCTGAATTTTCTCTAAGTGACTTAACCCTTTTTATTTACATATGTTTGTCTTAAATTTCGTTTTTTGTTTCCTTAATTTTTGACTATCATACTTAATTATTTTAGTAGGAGGTGGTGACAAGTTAAGCAGATTGCTTTCTATTTGTTGTCCTAGAATATCCAACTGTTCACTTTCAGTGCTTTGATTAGTGTCATCCACTGGTAGACAAAAATTTGGATCGGTAATTGAATCATCAGAATCAAAGTCAGGACTTGAATCTGTAAAACTTTGATTTATATCGGTAGGCGTATGATTCGTTTGGTATGGTTTTGGTTCCTTTTGAGGTGGATGGTAAATTTTCTCTTTCTTGCAAGTTTTCTTTTTCTTGAAAGTTTTCTTTTTCTTCAACCTTTTCACATTTATGTAGAATAAAAATTTTAAAAATTTAAATAATATAATTTTACTAATCAAATTTAATCCAACACTTACATGGTTGGCGAGTTTGTACTATTTTTGTAGCAAATTCAAGAATATTTCTTGCCCAGGATTGCATTTTATATTACAAAATTTAACACCTGTCTGTAATTTTTTATATGGAATAGTAATATTCAAAAAAAGTAACCTTTGTTGTGTATTTCTTAAGAGTTTAGAATATTATATTATAACATAGGTAGTTTTTATTTATATTTACTTCCCCTTTATTTCAGTAATATACTCTAAAAATTTCATCCAAATCGATTCAGTAGTTTTCGAGTCTATAAATAACATAAAGACAGACATAAAGAAATCAGGCATAAAGACAGACATAAACTTTTTTATTTATATATATATATATATAGCTAGATCTACGGAAGTCATATTATATACCTAAAAATGTATATTAATTAAACAGTTAATAGTATTAGCACAGTTCAATGAACAGTAAAGATCTGGCGATAAATAAAAATTGTAAATTATGTGTGAAGTTGGTGCCGACTGTCACCTCTATTATGAAGAAAAAAGATGAATGTTCCTAAAAATATCAACAACAAGCTAGAATGAAAACTTTACTGTTATTAAATATTTTAAAACACTTGTATAATTTTTTTTTTTTTTTTTTTTTTCCTATTCCTCCGCGTGGTAGCATAGGGCTTTGATAGTGAACCTCCATTCCTCTCTGTTGAGTACTACTTCGTTAATATCGTCCCAGGTATAATTGTTGACTGTTAATTCTTGATCGATTGTGCGTCTCCATGTGTTGTATGGTCTGCCGGGTCTCCTTTGTCCTTGTGGATTCCACTCTAGAGCTCTTCTTGCTATATCACTTTCTGATTTCCTTAGTGTATGACCTATCCATTTCCATTTTTTCCTATTTATATGTCTGTTGATAGGTTCTTCTCCAGTTATCATCCATAAATCCTCGTTACTAATTCTTGCCGGCCAGAATATTCTGCATATAATTCTCAAGCACTTGTTGATGAATACTTGTAGCTTCTGTTTGATTCTGACCGAAGTGAGCCATGTTTCACTGCCATATATTAATGTTGACTTAACACATGCTCTGAATATTGTTAGCTTTGTTGTTCTCGATATTTGGTTGCTCCGCCATATCTTCATTAGGCTCCCAAATGTTCTTCTTGCCTTATTTATACGGCTGTTGGCATCTTCTGTTGCACCTCCTCTTGATGTTATAATGCTCCCCAGGTAGTTGAATTCTTCTACGTATTCTATCTGTTGTCCACTCACTGTTATTGGCTCACTCACTAATTCCAGTCCCGATTTCTTTGCTTCTTCCTGTAATCTGTTGACTTTGTTCTGTAGGTCCCTTTGATTTTTTGATATGAGGCATACATCATCTGCGTAATCTAAGTCTTCTAAGTTTCCGAAGAGATCCCATTCTATTCCGTTTATTCCAGTGCAAACTTCTCTTAGAATGTCGTCTAGTATTGTGTTGAAGAGAAGTGGAGATAGTGGACATCCTTGTCTAACTCCTATATTGGTGTAGAATATAATTAATGTATTCTAAATAGTACAGTATAATTAAAAAAATGTTCCTTACAAATGAAAATTCAAAGCTGCAGAACCATTCTAAAGTTAATATAAGAAGGTAAGTCATAAATTTTAATAATATTATAAAGATCACAGGATTATGCTTATGTTTTATTGAAATACATTATTATATTAAAAAAAAAAAAAAACATACAAAAATATTAATATAGTTAACTACCCAAGATCAGATTAAAAACACAACATATATTAGGCCTAATCTGTAGATTTTATTTAAACTAATCTTTTAGAATTTCAAAAATAGAAAATTATTTAGGTATAATTTTCATAAACAAACATTTCTATTCTAAAATATTTAAACATGGTAATTTTCTATAGACAATTTTATCTATAGGTTATTCACTCTTTTCAGATTTATTTTTTTTTTATTGAAAACAAAAAAAAAATTAAATAAATAAAATAATAAATAAAAAAAAAGTCAAAAAAGAAAATAAACATTTTAATAAAAGCATAAAAACAATAGAAAAACAAAAAAACAAACGCACCAAAAAGAAAATGGCAAAAAAGTAAAGTTTTTCTTCTAACAAGGATCTATTATATCTACAGATTATTTTATGAAAAATTTATCTGTTCTAAAAATGAAAAGAAAATTTTCTCATTTTAATTTTTGTTGTTGTTTTTTTTTTCTCGAAAGAAGTATGAATTTTAAATTCTTTTATGTGAAACCTTGAATCACATAATATTTATCCTTGAATTAAATTTATCGATTTTAAGATTATATATTATATACATATATATTTTATTTGTTATATAGACACATATATAGTACATAATATATATAAATAAATGTATAAAAAATTGATGAAATTTTATTTTTTTGTTGTTGTTGTTGTTTTTAAATTGAAATTAAGAAAATTAAAAATTCATTTGCTTTTTTGAATTTTTATAATATTTTCTGTTGTTTTAACATTTTTATTTTTGGTTTTTTGATGGAAATTATTTTTTTGTTTTCCTGGAAATATATTTTTTTCGATAATAAGAAAAAAAAAAAACAAAAAAAAATGTTTTAAGTTATTTTTAAAAAATAAAATTACATATTAACAAAAAATTTAAAAGGAAATCTAATTTTTTTTTTTTTTGTTTTTTTTTTTGCTGTTTTGATTCTGTAAATTTAATTTCTTTAACTGCCTCAACCTATATAAAAAATTTCAGAATTATTCGTGGATTTGTGCTCTTTAAGTGCTTTAATACAGTTAGTGTTAAAAATGAATTATTTCAAGTAAATAAAGATATTTGAAAGATAATGATGAAATTTCGAGCTTTTTATGCTTAATAGAGAAAAATATTATTTTGCTTTAATATTTTGGATACAGATGAAGGTTTGTAAATTAGTCATAGAATTTATCATAGTATTTTTATTTTACCATTTAATTCTGCATATTTCACTATGACAAATATGTATAAGAATTCCTTCAACTCCAAAATCTTCTGAACATTCTATTGAACAGTTTTTAAAATATTTCTGACGGGAGCCGAGAGGCAGCTACTTAAACCAGTTCGAATTTTGGAAAACGGCAAAAGAATTATTTATTTATTTTTCTAAAACCACATAATTACAAATTTTCAGTTCTGCACCACTCTTGGTTTTATAACTATTTTTGATGGGTGCTAGGAGTTGTATGGCAGTTATCCGAACCAGTCTGAATGTGCAAAACTGAGCTTGTTTATTTTACAGAAAGTATGTAATCACAAATCCTCAGACATTTTTCATTTTAAAAATTTGACTAATGGATGCTAAGAGTTGTAGCGCAGATACCTGAGTCAGCCCGAATTTCGAAAAATGGTTAAATACGTGGTTGTATATTTTTGAAAAAAGTATCTAACTGCAAATTGTCTGTTCTGCACCACCTTTGGTCTTAGAAATATTTCTGATGGGTTGCTGGGAATTGTATGGCAGCTATCAGAACAAGTCTGAATTTCGAAAAACGGTAAAAAACATGTTAGTTCATTTTTGCAAAAGTTTCTAAGTACAAATTGTCAGGATTTTTGTTCGTTTAGTGTTTGAGATAATCCTAATGGGTGCTAAGAGTTGATTCTGATGTCTTATAACAATATAATGCAATATGTTAATTATATTTTTTAATTATGAATATTATTATAAAACTAGCTTTGTAACCCGTCATAAATGACGGAAGCAAAATAAATCCTAGTTTCTTTTTTTCTTTCATTAGATTCTTTATTCCGAAATTACAGTACTTATGTTTATATCACTTTTTATTTATTTTTATTTATGTTTATCTTGGCCTAACACTAATCTTTTTTTTTTTTTATATAACAGAAAAAGAAGTACCATACCAACAAATTTGTATAAAATGTTTGTATTTTTGTATGGTATACTCGTACTCACTTCCATTTAGTTATAATTCGTTAGTTGGGTTCCATTTAGTATAAATTATACCGTATTAGCGTTATTGAGTCATCCGGGAGAGCAAATTTAAAAATGGGATCTTATTTTCATATAAATTTTGTCTTTTGTATAATGTATAGGGATCTTATTTTGATATATGAATAAACTGTTATTATGGTATTGTTTTATTTTTAAAAAAAATTTCCAAAATTTTGTATCTAAATTGGTAAAATTTACAAAAAATACAAAAACATTTTCATCAATAATTTTCAATTTAAAAAAAACAATGTTTTATTATCCGGCGTAGAAGTAGAGTTAATTATCCTACTCTACTTTTATCAAGTTCTATTGATTGAACAATGAACCTGAACAGTGAAGTGAAAAGTGAACACTTAACACTGAAAATAAAATAATATTTTTGGAATGGAGCATATAGAACATGCTGAATACAGATACAGCAAATAATAAAAAAAAAACAAAAAAAACAAAAAAAAAAACAAAAATAATTTTTTTTTGAGTGAAGTGAGTTACGCACACAATAATGACAAAAATAAAAGGTAGAAGCAATAAAGTAGTATAATGTATAATATTATACAATACAAATATGCTGATACACATGTGTATTATTATGTATAATTTTAAGTAATAAGAATAACCTTTGAGTGAATTATGTTTTTTTTTTGTGTTAAATGCTGTTTGCCTTTTGGTTATTATACCATATTAAACTATTGATTAAAATTCTATTAGTCCTTATTATTATAAATCAAAAAAATTGTTTGTTTTATTTATATTATTATTATTATTTATTATTTTTCCTTATTATTTGCGAAGAAGACTAACATTAAATTAAAAAAATATAGTTCATGCAATCAATTTTTCCTGCAAAGGTTCAGCATGGTAGACAGGGGTTAAAAAAAAGCACCAAAGCAATTTGTATATATATGCATTTGTATACATATGCAATTTGTATATGTGTTGGAGCGTTCCGTCGAACTTACAAACATCCAGATAAATGCAGAATAATATATATATAATTTCAGAACTGTATTTTTAAACTTTGATTACCATCTTGGAAATCAAACTTTAAGCCGTTGTGAAATGACTCGTAATCTATGTGTTATTCTGAATCACAGACTTAATTTCAAAGCACATTTCAATTTTATTATTAACAAACCTTTACTTTATGCTAGCATTTATAATGTGTTGGGCCAAAGATTTTATTGGTCCATACATTAAAAAACAGTTATATTTCACAATTATGTTACACCGAGACTTGAATATGCTTCATGAGTTTGGTCTCCATATCGTAATGTTGATATTTAACTTATTCAAGTAGTTCAGCGTACGTACTACGTGCTTTTTTATGGTCTTACCTTTTTCAACTTCCTCCTTACGAAGATAAAGTTGTTGTGATAGACCTGAAATCTATCCAACAACGTCAATTAGTTGTTGACATTACGTTATTACGTACGTAAATTATTGGTGAGAATATCTTTGCACCTAAAATTAAGGTTTTAATAACTTTAACGGTAATTTACGTTAAAATATTGGTTATCGGTTGTCTAGAATATTACGTGAATTTAACTACAGAACAGCTTGTTTTGATACTAACTAACATTAATAAAAGAAGCTTAAAATTAAAACTTTATAATCGACAAATATTTATTGTAATTAGTATTTGGTCTTTTTTTACTTTCTTTTTGTATTTTAATTTTTTTCATTTCTGCTAAAAACTACAACATGTTAACCATTTATTTTTATCTCTTACTAAAATTAGTCACTTATTTAAATGCATTAATTTATAAACATTAGTGATGAATATTAACCCACTGGTTGATGATCTTACCGCTCAGCAACATGTTGATCTGACAGTAGATAAAACTGTGGATACTATATACATTACATCTGTGAGTTATAAAAATCGACCAAAATTTAGTGTTATGATGAACGAAACACTTTCCTAATAATATTTTGTTTATTAACACAAATAATAATTATATTTATAGATACAATGGTGACGTAAAATGTCTATGTATCAATTTTAATTAATAAATCGAACTTGTTCTTTTTATTAAAAGTAAAATGACATGGAAATTTTAATATTTCACATGTAAAAAATAATTTTAATTATATAAATTTATACTACTGAAAATACAGCTTTGCTGAATAAAAATATTTTAATTAAGTTTTAAATATCACGAACTTAAATTAGCACTTTCTAAACCATACTAAATGCTATATAACACATACAAAAAACAACCATAGAGAAATATTTTTTTATTTTTTATTTTTCATTTATTATACTTAACACAAGCATATTACAAAAATATTTCTTAAAATTAGAATAAAAATTAATATTAAAACAACAAACATAATTTTTAATTTAAATATAAAAAAAGAAAAAAGAAATTAGACTTTCATAATTTTTAAATATATATTCAATAACTTTTACTTATTTATGACGAAAATAAGAGGTTATGGTAACAAAGAAAATAAGTTAATTTTAAGTTGTTCCTTATTCATAGAAAGATTAATGTTGTCTCTGTACCTGTTAACTAAGAGAAACATTCTGTTAATGGGTTCGAACTTACCATAATTTGTACGATGATGAACAACATTGAATATATTTTCAGAACGAAAACGTGTACTAATATTACGATGATGATTGATCTTATCTTTGATAATTAGTGAATCAATTTTTCCAGAATTAATCATTAAAATAAATACGACGTCAGCAACTATTCTTCTGGATTCAAGAGTGTTTAAGTGTAAAAGTTTTAGTCTGTCTCTGTAAGGTGGTAAACGTATGGGATCAGACCAAGGAAGGTTTCTTAAAGCGAATCTAAGGAACTTCTTTTGAATAGCTTCAATCCTATTGATATGGTCGACGTAGTTAGGTGATCATACTGGGCTAGCATATTCTAGATTTGAGCGAACTAAAGAAGTGAATAGAGATTTAATTACATAAGAGTCATTAAATTCTTTTGACCATCTTTTAATAAAGCCTAGTATTGAATTTGCTTTATTGACGATAATGTTGAAATGTTGTTTAAATGATAATTTATCATCGAACATGACCCCGAGATCATTAAAACAACTAACTCTCTTGATAATCTTGTTATCAAGGGTATAATTCGAAATTATCGGAGAAGTTCGACGAGTGTAACTGATTTGAGCACATTTCTCCACGTTCAATTTTAATCCATTGACGTCACACCAGTTTAATAACAAATTAAGATCTTCTTGAAGTAAAGTAACTTCATTAGGTGACTTAATTGCCTTAAAGATTTTGACATCATCAGTATATATGGATACGCGGCTATTTCTCAAAATTGTTGTTACATCATTAATAGATAAAATGAACAGTAGTGGTCCTAAGTGACTGCCCTGCGGAACTCCAGAATTAGCATTGTATGGATCAGAAATAATAGATCTAAAAAGTACATTATATGTTCGGTCAACTAGGTACGATTGAATCCAATTTATGAATGTTGGTGGAAAATTAAGGTTAGCAAGCTTCTTAGTAATAACATTGTGTGGTAGAATATCAAACGCTTTACTCATATCAGTGTATATTACATCAGTTTGAAAACCAGCTTCCATTGTGTTGCAAAAAGAAGAGCAACATTCTACTAAGTTAGTAACAGTTGACCTATTTTTCATAAAACCATGTTGGCAAGAAGATAAAAAGTTTGAACAGGTTTCATATATAGAATCATAAACTATCTTTTCAAAAACTTTTGGGATACAAGATAATTTAGCAATAGGCCTGTAGTTAGTAATCATGTTTCTGGACTCTTTTTTGTGCACTGGTCTGATAAACGACTTTTTCCAGTAGATTGGGAATATTCCAGATTCAAAAGAACGAGTGAAAAGAATTGACAATGGCAGAGCAAGTGATTCAGAACAATTTTTTAACACGATTTCAGGCACATTATCTGGCCCGGGAAAAGAATCGTTATTTAATCGATCTAAGTAGGATTTAATTTTTAAGCTTGAAAAGTCAGCTTCAGGTAACTCAATAATATGAGAATTAACAGCCATTAAAGAATCATAGCTGTCCGGCTCACAAGTGTTGTCTTCAAAACAACTTGAAAAAAAGGTTTTAAAGAAATCTGCAATGACTGTCGCATCATTGGATGAATTATTATTATAAGACATTGACGCCGGAAACTGATCTGATTTCCGTTTGGAATTTACAAATTTCCAAAATATTTTGGGATCACGCTTTATCTGGGTAGATATACCGGATAAATAATTTCTGTAGTTAAAATTCAGAAGACTTTTATATGAATTAAAAAGACTAACAAAATTATTATAATTTGAATCACTCCTATTTTTCATATATAAAATCCATGACCTGTTCCTTTTATTCTTCAGTTTTTTTAATTCCTGGTTAATCCAAGTGAGACTTGATTTTATATTCCTCTCACGAATTAAAGGAACAAATAAATTAAATCCAGCTAATAAGATCTCATAGAAATTGTTAATTGCAAGATCGAGATCTACTTGAGATAGTATTGTTTCAAAATTAAAAGACAAAAAATAGTTATTGAGTGAAAGGTAATTAGCTTTTATAAAATTATATTTATAAGAGATTTCAGAACTAGATATAAGAGGACTATTAAAACAATAGGAGAAGCAGAATGGGGGATGATAATGATCAATAATTGAAAGAGGCATAAGAATATTATTGAAATACAAATTAGACCAATCAGATGTAAAAACTAAGTCCAATTGTCTGTTACAAGAATTTTTAATTTGTGAGACTTGTTGGATATTAAAAGAATTAAAACCATCAATAATTTCCATTTCAGAAGCCGAAGTAATTTGACTCGGTATTAAATATCCTTCTTCTTCATTAAAATCCCAACTTACATTTGGGAGATTAAAGTCACCTAATATAAATATTTCATCAAATGAATTCATTTTAGATATAATAGAATTAATTGCTATTGACAATTTTGAATAAGTATCAAAATGAGAACTAGGGGGAATATAGCAACAAACAACAAAAAGTGCTTTATTATCAAGTTTTATCTTAATAACAATAATTTCAAGGTAAACGAATTCAGGAAGTATGAATTCTTCAACTTGGAAAGAGTTTTTTATTGCAATAAGAACACCACCACCTTTTGGTACAATGAAGGCATTATTATTCGAATTGACTGATTCTTGATATCTATCTTTTCTAAAAACTAAAAAAGAAGAATCAAACAACTCTAAGGAATTTATCGAATTTTTAAGCCATGTTTCTGTTAAAGCAAATATATCATAGTCCAAAATTTTGGAATTAATGAAAACTGAGGAGGTCTTACTACGTAAGCCCCTAACATTTTGATAATAACATATCAAACTATGGCAAGAGTAATTAATTGAATGATTATTGGAAGAATTAGTTAATTGTACTATGTTCACAGAGGATCTATTCACAGGGACGAAAAAACCTGTAGTTAGCATCTCTTGCCCTTTGTAATAGTTCCATTCTCAAATTTTCGACATGAGTTCTGTATGCTTTTAAATCTTTGAGTGTATAAGTGGTTATTTTTATTAAGAACTAGTTTTAACAAGTAAATTGTAGCCAAATGTATTTATTGAGTAAAACTTAGATACATAATGATCAACTAATCTATACAACCACTTCGGACCCAAAAAAAAAAAAACTAATACAAAAAGTGTTCAATCATTTTTGTGACAGTAGGTAATGTATACAAATTTTTTTTTTTATTTATATTGTACTCATTGTAATCTCTTCCAGATTTTATAATAAATTTAAAATAATTGAAAATTATTTTCTTAAAAGAAAAGTTTATGGAAATCGTACAAAAAAAAAAAACAGAAAAATAAAAACAAATTTCAACAATCCTTTAAGCATTTTGTATATTAGAATGTGTTTTCTTACAAATCTTTTAAATTACATTTGGAAGTGAACTCTTTATTATAATATATTGTACCTGTTAATTTAAAACAAAAATTACAACACCTACACTGTTATTACTTTTATAAGTTTATTTTTAAATTTTGGAATATTATATTAGTATAGTCATTTCATTCGGTATCGTAATGAAAAATTAGGGTTTCGCCTTACGAAAGATTCCAAGTTTAAATTGATAGAAAAATTTGTATTATTATACAAAGTTAGCCCACTGATACCTCAATTTTAAAAAATGAATAATCCAAAATATGAAGATTGATTGGCAACATTTTTATTAAAAATAAGAAGCTCGAAATTTGTTTTTATAACTTTAATACAATTAAAAGAACCTTTTTTACTTGAAATCATTCTTTTTTGGCACTATTAAAGCACTTCAAAGAGCACAAATTCACGAATAATTCTGAAGTTTAAATGTATTAAATAAAACATGTAACACATGCACATGTTAATAATACATGTTAGTTATTATGTCTACATAAATTTACAAATTTTAAGTTCCAATGTATAGCTAAAATAGATTATTAAAAAAATTAATTTAATTCCTAAATGGGTGGGAAATCGACTGATAGAGCATCAAAAAATGTAAAGATTATCCCACATCATTATTTTTTACTCTACAATAGAGATAGCATAACGGGTATAGTTATGGACACCCAAATTTCTATAACCATTTTTCTGCTAATTTTTGTATAAGTTTATTATTGCAAATAAATTTGTAAAAATAATTCGGGTTTTCCCCTTTAAATGCAGTATAAAACCTTTTTAGCTCAATAGTATGATTGATAGTGAGGACATTGTACGGTTTGCAAAGGCCCAAAGACTAAGGTGGGCTGGTCACGTAAGTCGAATGAACGAAAGCTGAAAGCAAGCAGTGGTGCCGAATAGAAAGCCCGATAGCAGCCGTGGTAGAGGAAGACCAAGAAGCAGATGGGCAGACAACGTGAAAAACGATGCTCAAACCCTACAAATCCCAAATTGGAGACAAGCGACACAAGATCGACCTTTTTGGAGGAGCATAGCGGTGAAGGCCAAAGCTCACCCAGAACTGTAGCGCTATAAGATGATGATGATGATACAACCTTTTTTATTAAAATATTCAGTTGGTTTATAATCTTTAAGGTGACAAGACGGATTTTTTGTACCCAGTTTTTACCAAAAACGTAATAAATTCATTAAGAGACCTCTTCAAGTAAGTTGATGATTATTTATGATTATTATACATACAAAAATTATAACTTAAGTATTTTTTTTGTAAAGGTTAAATGTTTTTTAGCTTATTTTGAGCATACAAATTTAATAATAGTAGATAATGTATTAAATAATATTGATGTCAATAATTGATACATTTTTTGGATACCTATTCCATTATTGACAACTGTGTTATATGGAAGTACATTTGTTCACACCGTGTCAACAATTATACATATTGTGGGTGTCAATTAATGTAATGTTGGAATTTCTATATTGCCAAAAAAATTTTTGATTAAAAAATAATAATTACTAACCAATCAGCTAATTTAATCAACTTTGTTATTTTAAAGATATCAAAATTCCAAAAACTAAAAAAACGTATAAAGATGAGGAAGACCTACAAAATACATTACATTACAAATTATAACTAAAAAGTAATCAAAAAAAATCAGCAACAAAGAAATACCAAATATCAAGGTATACTTTGATTTTTAGATTAGGGCCAAAATTTACTAAATCTCGCCACGACTCTGCAACAATTTAAAATGAAGATGAGGGATAAAAAATTGAAGACTATATCTTTACATAGCAAAGAAAGGGATTTGCGAAAAAAAAAAATGTTTTAGATGCTGTTAAGCACTTTTTAACGGATACTCCAAGATAACATCACTTTAATGAAAATGGCATTCCAGGAAAAGGTTAGTTTAAAGATTTATTGCGAAGACATACAAAAATATCATTGAAGACACTGGATGCTGTAACGATGGCTAGTGCCACAGTTCCTTCTGCAGATATCGCATCTTGGTTTGATAACATTGAAGCATATCTAAAAGAAAATAACTGGATGAGCATCTTGTAAAATCCAGATCGTCTGAATAACGGGGACGAAAAAAACTTTTTGATGTGCCAAAAACGAAAACTGTGTTGGCAGCGAAAGTCGCAAGAAATAACTACAAAATAGATAGAGAAATGGCAAACGCAATAGTGATGTTTTCGTTTTGTGCTGATGAATCCATGAGCCCGCCTATGGTTATCTATTCGTATAAATGACCTCCCGAAGAAATAAGAATATGTATATGTTGAAAACAAAAATATAACTTAAACAAGCTTTTTTAAAATCTTACACGAACCTTTTATTAATGTATCTTATATTGAATTGTTATTGTTTCATTTATTTTATCAAATATTAAAATATCTCAAAAATATTGTTTGTTTATTTTGTTAAAAATTATATGATATTGAATTAGTTTTGTTTTATTTTTTTAAAAACATATTAATTGACTTAAAATACGTTATGAAATATTAAAATTATTCGTTAAGAACTAACATTTATCATTATAGCAGGGTGCCAATAACTGTACTTTTTCGACCGTGTCAACAACTATGCAAAGGGTGTCAACAATTTTACTTTTTGGACGTATTTTAGAAAATGTTGAAATTCTATAATTATTTATGACTTTAAATAGACTTTATTGTTAATAAATATTAAAATTTAAATTAGAATAATGAATTTTAACAAAATTAAATTAGCAAAACATTCTATTTAATAAAATTATAGCTTACGCAACTTATTTTTTTCTTACGGGTGTCAATAACTGTACTCGTTACGTTAGTTGTAACATTTTAAATTAAATTATCTGTTAAATATTCTTAATTCTAACAAATTCACACCACAAATTAATATAGTTAGTGATCTACACATTTTTAACATACAACAACTAGATAGCGTTTAATAACTGAATACCATAACGGCATAAAATCACATTTTCTTTACGTTCGCACTACACGTTATTAGAAAAAAATTTTTAAGCCCCGGTCGCAATTTATTGGAATTTATTGGCTTTTTGTGCCGGCAGCAAAGGTATACGTTTAGGTTTTAAAAATATTTGTTGCTGATTATATTAATATTTTAGCTAGAGGTAAATTAAAAAGCAAAAATAGGATTCTTTGAAAAAGGTAAGAAGTAAGTAAAAATTAGATTACAAAAAAAAATTTTTTTAAATCATAACAAAATATGCTTTCTAACACAATGTTGATTGTAGAAAATAGTTTTTTCCTTAAAAGATGTCGAAAAGAGTTCTTTTTTAACCCAAACTCTATCAGAATGTACGCGGGAACCATTACACACCTTATAAAGATGTTCACTGTTGTTATTTGAAATAGGTTCTTACAATCACAAAATTTCGACAAAGGATGGGATAAGCAGTGTTGTGCCGCGTAAACTATATTTTGTAGATTATGTTATTTTCGACACGTCGACAATACTTTGTAGACAATATAATTATGTTTACTTCATTGCGTAGACAATATTTACAATTAAATAATATTAAATTACAATTAAGTTAAATGAAAATACTGATTCTACTGAAATTATATTATTATAATATAATTTATATAGTTTCCTATCGATTTAACGGAAAGCTCCAATACATATACAAATTGCTTTGATTGGTTTTTTTAACATAAAATAAATAAATTTCGCTACCCAAAGTGCCGTAAATATTGAAAATAAATAAAAGTAAACAAAGAAGAGCAAATAAATATTGTGGGACCAGTAGGACCCACAATCACATAAATTTGAAATGAAAACTCTAATGATGGAAAGAAAAAGCTAAAATTTATTTTGCTAGCGTCATTTATGGTGGGTTACTAAGCTAGTTTTATATATTTATTATAAAATGTATAACAAAAATTTAATCCGAGTCATGCAGATCCTCTGTATCTCGAAACATTCCTACGATTGACATGTATTAATCAATTCACATAATTGGTAAGAAAAGTTTTATATTTTCTTTAATATGTTCTACGAATCCATCATCAAATTTTCTATATATTGATTCAATCATTCCAAGATCACATGGTTTAATGTTAGTCCCAATTTTACTTTAATCAACCAAAAAATTTTCAAAATCAACTTGCTAAAATTCTTTTACAATAGATGTCGCTTGATGCAATAATTTTTTATTTAAAACATCTTTTGCAAGTAGATTGCCGGCGTAGCATGTTACAGTTTCTATACCACTACTATGAAGTGCTGAGACAATTTTCCCATCTGTTTATGCTCGAATACAGTAGCATAAACAACAATATGAATTCAGATCCTTTGCAATATCAACAGACTCCACAACAATTTCAGACGATTTCACAGCTGTTTCAGAGCCTCCTGTTAACCATGTAAAAAAGAAGCTCGATCTCTGATAGCAGTGTGTATGCAACATTGAATCAATCGTTTTATCATTAATCGAACAATTTTTCCACCCATCAATAATTATTAAAACTGAATCTAAACTCATAATAACCTTAGCTGACATGATACATTTTTATATTCTTTATCAAGCCAAGTTGATGACAGTGTTTTCTTACTTTAAGACTTTATGTAAATACGCTGGCCGATTCCTTTTAATAAAGTACTTGAAATGAAGCAAATCGATACTGAAAAAATATTTATGGTTTACATCATAGTTGGAATTGTTTTAATTCTATACAGTATAGTTTACATTGTCGTGTTGACAGTAAATTGCTTGTTTTACACTAAAGTTTACTTCCAAGTGTAGACATTTAAAAATTACGCGTAAAGGAATAACACTGGGCATAAGGGATTTATTTACAAAGTCTACCGTATTCTATCCAAAGTCTATATGTCGAATTAGTTTTTTTTTTAATGCTCTTGACAGTACCTTCGGTAGAATCAACCTTTTCTAGCTTACGTAAGTACGTACTATGAGCTTATACTACAATATCTACAATATTTCGAGAATTTATTTATCAAATTACGGGCTTATCAAATCATTAAATGTGGAAAAATATGCTATTGTCCTTAGTTCCTGACATTCTTAAATTAAATAGCTCCATTTTATTTTAATTTGCTACCAAATTATTCTCAAATATTTATTCTCATTTATTTTATCCCGATTCACAAAGGGTAATGGACCAGTTCGAAAAATCCATTAAGCATTTTTTTGCTTCAACGGGAATCGATCCTGGAAAGTTGAAAGTCAGGCTGTACCTACTGCGCCACCCAGCGTGTTCTTACTTATCAAAAACAGTATTTGATATTAAGTAAGTAGTGTAGCTGATCACTAGATAGGCTACTTCAAGTCATATTTTCATCATAAATATTTGCTTATTGTTATAGAAATGAAAATACAGATTGTAAATAATAAATTGAGTAAACAAAAAAAAAAAAAAAAACAAAAAATAATATTAAGTAAGGAGTAGTTTACCCTAGGCGGAACAATATTTATGCCCCAGTAATACCCCAACGGAGCATTCTGGCCCATTCTGTATTTACTCTACACCAGTGCTATCCCAGAGCCAGAAGATGCAATAATGACATCTTTTGCGGATGATACTGCAGTACTAGCGGCATTGGTAATAATATAAACAGAGCAGCAAATAAATCGCAGCAAAATCTCCTTATGGTACAAGAGGTGGAAAATTAAACTAAATGTGAGTCAAAATCTGCACAATTTAATTTTCCAAATAAATAAATAGAACTGTCCATACAATAAACAATGTTATATCATATCCAAATCTGCAAAACATCTCGCTATGACACTTGATACAAAGCTCAGATGGAAAGACCATGTTAAGAAAAAAAAATCAACTGTTAGAAGTGAAATACAACCAGCTGTATTGACTAATTGTGCAGACATTTATACGCTTTCGACGTATTGTAAAACTTGAATATACAATCAAATTTTAAAGCTAGTCTGAGCATACGGTATTCAAATATAGAGTTGTGCTAAACAACTGCGTATTCAAACTATCCGAACATTCCAAACCAAAGTTGTTGCGACACATTCTCAATGCTTTCTGGTATATTCACAATACTGGATATTCATAGAGATCTCAAAATTCCTATCATAAAAGATGAAATAGTCAAAACTTTGTTAGAAGATTTAAACGGATAAAACCGTTTGAACTTTGTTAGGATAAAATATTTTGTTTTACAATAATTCCTCATGGAATTTTTTTTTTGATCAAAGATGTAAAAGTAATAGAGACACAATTTTATTAATGGTTAATCGACTAGTTTTAATTTTAACACAAGGATAGAATTTTTTGTTCAGTTAAAGTGGACCCATTTATATAACGGTTTTTATATAAAAACATCAAAACAATAAGGATATTTTCAAATGTCCTTTTCGTCCTTAAAGCATAAGATATGTCACTAAAGACATATATTTTTGGAAAGCTAGCAATTCTAGCTATCCTTGCAGTATAGTCATTAGGTCCTACGCCGATACAACATCTCCATCAGAAGAGCCAAAAATTAAAAATATCAGGAATATACCAATTACATTACAATTTGTAAAAATAATACCGACCTAACCACCAATCACATCTATTTCCATAATAATTGGAATCTGCCATTCCACCTTATCATATAACAAACGATTTTTTGTGAAACAAATCTACTATTTTTATTCTATTTCTTTAAAATGTATTTCACCTAGAGCCCACAGCAGTTTAGTTAAAATATAATTTTTTGTTACTTCAATACGCCAGTAACACATTTTTTTTTCTATTTTTATATTGTTATCTTGACTATTTCCTTTTGATCCTTGGCACTTTATTTTCACAATAGTAAAAAAAATTATATATATATATTATACGCAGTATTTTTATTCTTTTAGACTTTCTATATAAATCTTTTTTTTTAAATAGATAAATTCTATTACTGAGAAAATTATCCAGGATAAAAATTCTCCTACGCATTTTCTATTGTACATATGTAAGACATAATGTTATGAAAACTAACCACACGCAATATGAATATATTCTATTTCCCATTTACCTTAGATACTACCATCAGGTATAGGTTTTTTATTATAATAAAATATGATTTCCTGTCTTTTGTCCATACATAGGATCTTAATATCTGAATGTTTATTTCAATGCCTGCCTAAGTTACTAATTTAAAACACATAAAAAAAAAAATTTATCTGTTGAAATTTTGAGACCACAATATCTCAACATACCTACCTAAAATTTGATTTAATTTTTTTTTTTCATAAAAAAATTTAACAAAAGCTTTTTTTGATTTTGTATTGTATTATCCCGGCGTATATACATGAAAGAAGGAAATGCGCCCTTTAGCATTTTTTCTATTCAATAAATCTGAGACAAGTTTATAAAAACTAGGAAAACAAAAAAATTACTTCATATACAAAAAAGGTAGGTTATAGAGGTATGTTTCAATTCACAGAAGGTATTACAATAAAATATCTATAATGTATGCGGTGGTGTGATTTAAAAGATAAGTAAAATAAAGAAAAGAAAAAAAAACCTGCGAAAACAAAAACAGGTCATTTAGACTCCTTATAAATCAATATTATTATGTTGGATGCGTGTGTGGGCTAGAGTCTATATTGTATGATGTATCATTTCTAGATTTAAAAAAAAAGATATGCCAGAAAAATTCTATATAGCAGTAACACTTAATAATTTTACATAAAGGACAGAGAAATATAAGAAAGTAATATTTTGAGTGACAGTCAAAAATGAATGAAAAGTTTTAAAAAATATTTCTTATGGAATGGAATATAATGGAATAGAAAAATAAGTCTTGTAACAGATATAGAATTCGCACAGTTATTTAGAGTTATTGCTTGGATGAGCCATGAAATTCCTAATGCCAAAATCCAAACAACAAAATCCTGAATTCCAAATAAACAAAATCCAAATATGACAAATTCAAAATGCGACAAAATCCAAATGTGACAAAATTCAAATGCGACAAAATTCAAATGCGACAAAATCCAAGTTTTAGTTAATAGTCAAGTTTTAGTAAAAAACAAAATTTATTTTTTATAAGGTCGGAGGTTGCCACCGCCAAACCCCCGCTACTTATTTGTTGAAACACTGTTTTCGCAGACGGCAAGCTATAAGTAAAAAATATTTTTTCCATTTTATTTGGATTTTTTGTTATATTTGGCCAAAGTGAAATTTGGATTTTGTCGCATTTGGATTTTGTAAAACAGGATTTTGTCGTACTACTTTATTGCTTCACATTTGCATGACTTTATATTTTGTTACAATATTTGTCAATACTTTGATAATATTTTCTAATTTTGTATATTTAGAGTTTGAACTCATGTTACAAACCATTTTGCGGTTTTCGAATCGGGTAGAAATGTACCGATAGTATTTGATTACATTAACCCTTCTGTTTATAACCAAAAAATATACGTTTCGTCAGTAACAAGAAGCATGCTCGGGTATACAATATATTTTGTATGAAAAATTAATATAATGTTTCGCAATATTTTTTCAAAATAATGATGCCGTTTTGATTAAAAAATTATTTCAGGAAGTTCCCTTCTTCAGTTTTTTCTATTTTGAATCTTTTTACGGGCCTAATATTAAGTTTAGTTTTGCTAAACAACTTATCATAAAAGATTATTAAGGTATTTTCAAGTATGTTTTTTTTTACTTCTCAGAAACTAACTGAACTTTTGACTTAGTTGGAAGTCTCAGAAAAAATAAGCCTTTATATCCCAGAAGTAATTTTCTAAGGTGCCGCAAGAGAAGTATATTCAAATATGTTGCCATATAAAGATAAAATAATATTCTGTTCGTTTGTAACAAAAAAGATAATGATTAGCAGTTTACACAATGAGTTAACAGTTATCTGATCCAAAACTTACACCGGGAATTATTTTATATTATAATAGCAGAAAAAAAATGTTGTCTGAATTCACTTCAAAACGACAAACAAACAGAAACCCTTACCCTTGATTTTATTTTATTATATTAGTAATGTTTGTAGTCTTCCTACTAATATAACATATACGGAAAGTTAAATATGATCGAAACATGTAAATGAGACTGTCTAAATTGTTTCAAGATTTGGGATGTCAATTAGTACTTCGAGTATATTCGAACAAGGCCAAATAATACACAAGTTGTTCGGCGTTTCAGTAGGAAAATTTTCCAAATGGTGTTCAAATATTACCAATAGAATTGGTAAATAATTAATTGATTAAAATAATATTACTCTATTTGTATAAGCTTTAGTTTAAATTCTAAATAAAATATACTTTTGTGTGAACCTAAAAACAAATTAAAACCTTAAATAAAGTTAAGTATTTTAAAAATTATGTTTGAATTTAATATTAAAGCATTTTACTATAATTACCATTGGATTGCTATTAAAGCATTTCTACAGTATGAGTATAAATTCTATTTATACACCACCAATAACATCATCATAGCAGTGGAAGAATAAATATAGTCGACAATTGTTTTACTTGCAGGCCTTCTCTACAGAGAAAAGACGTAGACCAACTACAAAAGCATGTCTTATGTGCAATCGTTCAATATGTAACGAACACAGGCATTATAATTGAAAAGTGGTATTTATGTAAATAAATTCATACTGATTATCAAGCTAGACTGAATACCTTATCTTTATTATGGCTGGGATAGAAAGGGAAGAGGAAGAAGGAAAGTGTGGTAGAAATTAACAAGTAGTGTAAACAAAAAACGGTTAATGTTTGATTTGAACCTATGGAGATTATAACTAGCTGTTCTGTTATTATTTGATTGTGGAAACACATCGGGGGGATGTGATTCCACATTCGCGACGCTCGGACTATAATTGAATTATGTGAATTTTTTAAACTTTTTCATTAAATTTTTTATCTTGTTTTATTTATGTTATTAACCTTTTATAATTTTATTCTAAATATATTTGCAAAACTATTTGAAAAATTATATTTTTACCCGGGTATGTGTTGTAATAGTGGCATCAATGACGCTTTTTTTAAACGCTTCAGAGAAACACTTAAAATGCACGATTTTTTACTTGTTTACACAAAAAATTATGAAAAATAGTCTAAATTGAGATTACCTTAAATATCAATAAATTTGGGTGCATAACTTAGAAGTTATCTTGAATCAAAATTGAAATACATACCCGAGTATATGGTTATAGACATGAGCATGAAGTTTAATAATTTTTTAGTTCAATTACTAATCATCAAATTGCTAAACTGTCAAATTGCAAAACAACATTTTAATTTTCTTTGAAACTCATACTTTATTTACCTCCTTAATTTATGGCATCCCTTTAAAATTGCATAATACAACTTTCTTGATTGAAAATTTTAAGAAAATGAATAATATCTGAATGCAAAAAGGTTGGGTTATGGAATAAATTTTACTTAGCAGAAATTTACTATATTTTATGACTTATTCAAACCAACCACGACAGATTAGAGTCTCGACATAAATTTAACTAAGCATAGTTTTATTCGTATTGGTTTTAACCAAAATCGTAAAAATGGTTTTAACCAAGTTGTAGATGGTATCATCTGGGGTAGTGAACAAAACAACCGAATTCCAGAAATATAAATACAAAAAAAAAAAATCCAAAAAATTGGGGAAAGATTACTACTGGAAAAAGGACTTATTAAGATAAAAATGATTTTGGTAAATATTTTGAACAAAAAATCCTAAAGCTTTACCTAGAACTAAAATTAAATAAATATTAAAACTCTAGGTATGTTTCACAATTTTTTTAAATATTTTAATCGATTTCGATTATTACACCATCATAAGTCTTCTGATGATGGTGTAATAACCGACATCGATTAAGATATTTCATAAAATTGTGAAGTAGACCTATAGTTTTAATATTTCTTTAGTCTTAATAATATTTCACCTAGAACCTACATCATATTCTATAAATTATATTTACTTAAAGTATTTAAAATTATGAAGATTTTTTTGACTGGCGAAATTTCGAAATGCTCTCGCTGATATTGGTAAAATAAATTACTCGAAAATAAACATTGTAGTAAAAACTTGCAGTGCTGTAGTTAATAAAGTGAAATGAATAACATGACAAAAGTCATTATGGATTTTCTTTTTTTGTGAATTTGGGGACTAACCAGATACTTACTTACTTACTTACTTAGGTGGCCAACAGACCATGTAGGTCCTGGGCCTGACTCATCAACATCCTCCATTTTTGCCGGTCACGTGCGGATTCTCTCCAGTTGAAGATTCGAAATTGCTTTAAATCCGCCGATATTTCGTCTCTTCAACGAAGGTTTGGTCTGCCCCGACATCTTGTACCTTCGGGTCTGGAATCGAAGATTCTCTTGGCTGGAGCATTTTTGTCCATCCGCTCTAGGTGTCCGAGCCACTGTAGTCTCTTGACTTTAATTTTTGTGACTACGTCCACCTCATTGTACAGATCATAAAGTTCGGCATTATATCTTCTCCTCCAGAGTCCATCGTCGTTTTCAGGACCATATATCCGACGAAGAATTTTCTTCTCGAAGACATCAAGTGCATGCTCACATGTCCATGATTCTGATCCGTAAAGCAAAACCGAGACTAACCAGATAAGCTTCGGTAAAAAAATTTAACTTAATACTGTTTCTTATATTTATTAACGGAGGTTTGAAATCACAGAAAATTATTATAAAATTATTTATTTATTTTTTGAACATTGACGTAGTTTCGGCCCTTTTTTTATTTAAAAAATATTTTTAGAGATACGTTATAGATATCTGATATTATGTGGCAGATGAAAATTAAAATTTTTTTTACTTTTGTGATGCCAAATATATCAGTTAAAATGTAAACTCAATATTTTTTTATATCTATGATGTCAAATGGAGGTCCAACCCATTCTAATAAAGCTTGTCAATCTGATATATAGAACATTTTTAATTGTAGATACGACATGTTATTATTATCATTATCATTATACCTTTTTTACATTGATTTCATTTTTATATTTTTTAATTGTTGCCAGATATTCGCTCACTAATAATTTTTAATATTTGATTGAAAATATCGATATATCGGAAGCAACATTCTTAATTGATCAGCTTTTGTGACTAACTAATTTTTTTAATTCTTGTTTTAATTTTTATTATCTAATCCCTATCAGTTGTGTATTTTAGCTATACTTTTACAAATCAATTTATATTAATTTAAATAGCAGTTAGTATACATTCCCTAAATCATTTGTTCAATCTGTTATCTATTTGTTCTCTCGAATGTGCTAAATTGAGATATCGTATGTGTCTATTTATTATATATTTACTTATTTTTGGTATTATTACTCCTTTTTTTTATTTCCTTAACATACAGAGTTTCCTTAAACATAGATATATATTTTAAATTTGTTTACAGAGTTTAGACTTAATTTAAGTGTCTTTTCAGCTACGGTATTTTTTTTTTATAATATTTAAATAGAATTTCTAGGAGCTGTTACAAGGAAAACGGAAAATGAAAAACCTTATATATGAACAAACTTAGTCTAATATTTACACCTACTTAGAGCTAACTTATATACTAATATTTAAAACTATTTAAAACTATTTGATAGTATTATGACTGATATAAATTTTTAACAATTGTATTTTCATAAAATTGCAACTTATAGCTACAATTAAATTTCAATTGAGAAATCTTATTATCTATGGTTTCCATGTTGGTTTTTTGATGAAGTTTATTAGTAGAATAGTAAAAAGGAAGATTATTTATTAATTTAAGAATTTTATTTTGTGATATTTATAGTTTGGGTATATGTGTTTTTGCACAGTCACCCCAAACTGCCGCATCGTATAGGAGTAATGGTTGAAAAACCGTTTTCATTAATATTAATTTGTTTTCATTAGACAATTTTGAATTTCGATTTATAAAGAGGTAGAGTCTCCTTATGGTCTTGTTGCTTTTATCGATTGTATTACTGACCTGGTTTTTAAATGTTAGTTTTTTGTCTAGGGTTATGTCTAGATATTTGACGGTATCAACCTAGTTAATTTCTGCCTAATTTATTATTAAATTGTTTCGCGGCTTGAAGCAGCTTTTGCGTTTTCGAGTGAAGTGAATACACTTTGTTTTCTCCGTGTTTAGTGCTATTTTCCACTTAGTAAGATAAGTGGTTAGAATGTTCAAAGCAAGTACTACACGTAGTACTACAAGTAGTTTGTTTTCGACTTCGACGCCAAGGATGCCTGAAGTAATAATTGCTGTATCATCTGCGAATACTGATAACAGACAGTTTTCATTATTTGGAATATCAGAAGTGAATATATTGTATAAGGTTGGACCAAGTACCGAGCCTTGACGAACTCCAGCTGATATACGAAATAAGTTAGATTTTGTTTTACGAATGTAAACTCGAAAACTGCGATCATATAACAAACTTTTCGTTAAATATAACGGAAATCCTAATCTATTTAACTTGTAAATAAGGCTATCATTCCAAACGCAGTCAAATGCTGCGCTTAAATCTAATGTTACTATCCATACCTACACTACCATTTAAATTATCATTTAAATTGTTTTTGATGTAGTTTTTTATTCGAAGTAGTGGATGCAACATATTGTGTCCTGATCCAAATCCAAATTTTTTGTTTAGTAGGATGTTGTTTGCTACTATATGACAATCTAACCTTAATTTTATTAATTTTTCAAATATTTTTGAGAAATGATTAAGTAAACTAATTGACCGATAACTATTTGGACAATTTGGTGGCTTGTTAGGTTTTGATATAGCTATAATTTTTTCTTCTTTTCACTTATCCGGAAAATAGCTTAGTTTTAAGCAAGAGTTTAAGATATGCGTACCTAAGGTAGGTAATATAATTTTTAGGTAGGGCTTTGATACATTTAGATGGTATGTTATCAATGCCTTACTCCTTTATTATTATTAAATTGTTTTTATCAATTTTATTATGTTCTTCAATAGATTATATGTTTAGCAATTATTGTCAACATAAAATTAGTAGTACCTCTTATTCTAGCTAATTCGGCTTCCCTTAAATGTTTTTGAAATTTCACCGTAATTAGGTTTTTTCATTGCCCCACATATAAATTAAATTATTACTAAAAATAAAAAATAAAACCGATTAATAAATTTAAAATATTATATTTTTGTTTTTATAATTTAGAATTTTTAGAGACTACATATTCCAAAATATAGTTGACTATGGTTTTACTTTACTTAAATTATTATTTATATTATTATATTTTATGAGAAAATGACAATTTTATTTTAAATATTTCTTACTAGAAATTCTGTTCAATCCCTTCATACACCTACTGTTTATACAATATTCAAAATACGTATTTATAAATGTGTACAAAATTAAAATGACAGTGTCAAGATGTCATTAATCAGGAATTTTTATTCAATAAATCATTCCTTGATGGAATTAGAATACCTGCTGATCTATTTATCTAACGACCTACCATTTTTTGTTTTTGTTTTTCTTTTTTTTAAATATAAGTACCTTTTATATTCAGTTGAGACCATAATATTATGTAAATGTATGTACAGAAATGTACACACACACTACTATCGCATTTGAATAGGAATGATTATATTCAACAATTATTAGAAAATAATTCGATTGAAAGCTTGTGGAAAATATAATGGAAATATAGAAACAGCAATTTGATAGTTATGTTGAAATTTTGAAAAAATCAATGTGACCTTATAAAATCATATAGTGTCAAATAATATTAATTAAATAATAGTTAGTAAACTAAATTTTATTATATTTATTATTTATTTATTTTAAAAATAATGCCTAAAGAGAGGTATCTCATTACAGACTCTATAAATAACAATATGATAATTAAAATTATAATAATAGAGTTTGAAAGAATATAATAATGAAAAATTAAAATTATAAAACTATAAAAATAAAAAATAAAAAATTAAAAATGAATGTAATAGTCATAATGAAAAAATTGTAAATTTACGTAAATTAAAATGTGTGCAGTTGAAAAGTAAAAATGAAAATAGAAGAATAAAAATTTTTAACAATAATTGTCTATATCTATTGTCTATTAAGTCTGTCCTATAAATTTAGAAAGAAAATGTATTATTAAGAAATTTAATATTGATGATTACTATAGCTATTTATAAATAACTCTATTAATTTTTTTAAATTTGTTGAATTTTCTTATTATAATTGTATATCTAGTTTATTGTACAACCTGGTACCAGTGTATAGAGTTGTGGAAGATCCAAATTGTAAAGTTCTTATTTTATTCAGATGGAAAAAATGTTTACTTCTGGTGTTAGCACTATGTATATGCTTCTTCTGCGTAAGAGTAGACATTGTATGGATATTATCATTGGCAATACCATGTATATGCATAGTTCATTTCAATAAAGTCCCTGACTTTTAAACGTTTATTATATTTGAGTATAAAATCTGTTCTTTCTCTCCATTTATAATTATATGAATTTTTCACAGCTTTGTTTTGTACTACTTAAATATTTTCAATATAATTTTTTGAATTAGTACCCTACAGCTTAACACCCGTAACTAAGATGACTATGAAATAAAGCATAATAAACAGACTGTTTGATTGCATTGTGTAAGAGTTGTTTAGAAATTTTATAAAATATTCCTGCAGTTGATGATAATTTTTCACTTAGTACTTCTATATTCAGGTGTATTACTACCAACTATAATATATTTACTCTTCACGATATTAATACTATTCATAGTTAGTTTATGTGCTTACAATTGGCATTAATTTTTGTATCTTTTTAATCTCCATATTCATTTTATCTTGTAATACTACATAGTTTATATCTTCAATATCATCTGCAAATAAAATTATTTCAGCATCTAAATTAATTTTTTGAAGACCCTCCATATATAGCGTGAATAAGAAATGTCCAAGAATGCTCCCTTGCGGTACCCCATAACTTATACTTTCTTTGTTACTTTGATTATCTTTGATTTGTAGAAATTGTGTGCGATTACTCAAGTATGACAACAACCACTTATAAACCGATCCTTCTGATTCGAAAACTGTATAATTTTTTAAATAGTATATTATGATCAACCGTATCAAAAATGCCTTTGACAAATCAAGTAACATTCATGATACCATTTTTTATTTTCTTTAAGTTTTTGAACATGTGTGACAATATCAGTAATTGTAGTTTCAGTACTGGGCTTGGTTCTGAACCCATATTGTATATCACTTAATACATTATGTTTCATCAAAAGGCATGCGCCTAATTGATAAATTACTTTTTCAATAATTTTGGCCAAAATAAGATCCAGACATATTGGGCTGTAATTATTGTAATTTGCTCTATCACCACCTATATAGATAGAGATTACCTTTCCGACTTTAAATAAACTTGGAATAGTATCTTCACTAAACGAAATTAATTGAGTTGAATTAATTAATTAATTGAAGCTCAACTATACTAGTATTTGATGTGCAAAGTTTATAAAATTTGTATCATGTTTGATTAATTGAAAAACTAAAGAAATAAGCTGAGATTTGCTTGAGATGAAATTCGGCTCAAGTCATGTTGAAATTGAAATCCAAAGTACGACACAGGGTTTAAAAAACTTCGTAGTTATTTCAAGCTTTTACTATTTTTTTACTATTGCTTTCTAACATCATAATTCAGCAAAGGCATAGCAAAAGCATTTTTTTTGTAGTTGTTTTGCTTCCGCTTTGCTGCGCATTTTTATTTCAAAAAGTAATATGCAGAAAAAGCTTTTTCATTCTTTTTTTAAATAGCTACAGCAAAATGAGTTGAATACAGCTAAACAGCATTTGCTGTTGCTTTGAATTACTATTCAGCATTTACAGCACTTAGAGTTACTGTGCCTATGTTTGTTTGAAAACTTTTGTTGCTTAAAATTTAAAAAATGGATTTACAAAAAAAATCGTAAGTATTTTATTTAAAATTTATAAGTGGACATGAAAAAAGTAAAGAAATCTTCGAGGTGGTGACTGGTGGAAAGAGTCAAGTTCAAGAAATTGAGCAACCTCTAGCAAAAATAGGTCCGGTCCCATCTCACAAAGCCCTAGAAATTTTTTTTTATTTTTTTTTTTTCAACTTGTCTTCAGTACAATCGCTCCTAGGCACGATGCAAACAAGCGGTCCCAAGAGTCGAGACCAAAGACCTCAAATTTTTTTTTTTTTTGTAAATTTTTTTTTGTCATCAGTACAATGACCCTTAAATGTGATGAAGACAATAGGTCCGAGGTCCCAGGAATTGGGGCTGAAACTCTATTTCACCAGTTTCAATTTTATTTTTCTGAGAAAAGGTTATTAATAATTATTATAATAATTTTTAAAAAAATTTCAGATTGGTCCGACAGTCCGGAAGTCGAACCAAAGAACCTTAAACAAAAAGAAAAATAACAAACATTTTTTTTTTATACTTATTTTGATACGTAATGAACATTATTGACATTTTGGTTTTTGGACAATTTTTTTGTTCAAGGTCTACGGTCACGACTTCTGAACCGCCAAACAATCTGAAAATTTTTTAAAAATTATTCATAATAATTATTAATAACCTTTTCCCAGAAAAATAAAATTTAAACTGGTGAAATAGAGTTTCGGCCCCAATTCCTAGGACCTCGGACCTATTGTCTTCATCACATTTAAGGGTCATTGTACTGATGACAAAAAAAATAAAAAAAAACAAATAAAATTTGAGGTCTTCGGTCCCGACTTTTGGGACCGCTTGTTTGCATCGTGCCTGGGAGCGATTTTACTGAAGACAAGTTGAAAAAAAAAAATAAACAAAATTTTCGAGGGCTTTGTGAGGTGGGACCCGGACCTATTGAATGGGACCTATTTTTGCTAGAGGCTGCTCAATTTCTTGACCTTGGCTGTATCCACCAGTCACCACCTAGAAGATGTAGCTCATATGACAAGGTCCCGTTGAATACACACACATTGGCTCTACTCTATTCAATATTAATTTGCATATTGAACAAACCTTTTGGACATATTTTTTTTCTTTTACTTCACTGTTTTCTTCGAAATAAAATTTCTTTCTAAATGCACAGCAAAGTCTGCACAGCAAAATCAGCACAGCAAATAGTTTTTTTTTCACTTTGACTTAAAATATTAAAAATCATTCAGCAAAATTCTACTATTACTATTATGTTTTGAAAAGCAAAAGCACATGCGTAGTATTTGTATGTGCAAAAATCATACAACTATTACTTTACTTCGGTTAAGTTGTAACAGCAAAGCGTAGTAATAGTTTTTTTTTTAATGCTGTGATAGTCAGTAACAGCAATAATTTAAGTGCTTTTACTATTTCTGCTGTAGTTTTTTAAACCCTGGCACAGTATACTGATACAGTAACACATTTTCTCATATTAAGTTATAATAGTTTCAAGACAATAATATAGATATTATGACTAAATAATAATCATACTGTAAGCTCATGTACTAGTGCTTGACAGACTGACGGACAAATATAGTCAAAAAAAATTTAAAATGGGTAATACATAGCATTTAGGATATTTAAATCAATATGGTAGAGTTTCTCAATAGGTATATCCATTATAAGTTTATTTCACAATTGTTATAATATCCATAGTAATTATTTCTGTGACAATACGTTATTGTTACAGAAATAAGCAGTTAATAAGACGAATATACGTTAATTATCCAAGTTAGCTCAAATTATTATAATTATTGAATTCTGTATCAAAAGAATGATAATAATACTTTTTACCAAATAAACTGTAGTGTACATATTGAGGTTATCAGGGCTTTTTCATGATATCTTGAATAAATTATTATTTCAACAGTATATTCTAATATGTATCAGTATTTTATCAGAGAAAAGAAAAGCAATATCCTGATATTACTTTAAATTTATGTAATGTGAATATATATTTGAATGTCTTCGCCGTAAAATTTATTACCTATCAAAATTTGTTAAAATGAGATAGAATACCAATACGTGTACATTATAGATATATCAATATTTTATTTTATTTTTTTGTTGAATATGTTTTAAAAAAATTAAAAATTAAACATTAAAATGAATTTTTAATAAAATAATTTTAATAATTTCAAAATGTAATATAAAGTAATGTAAATAAGTTTCAATTGAAATGTGAAGTAAAATATTTTTCGGTTCCCTCATTTTAGTATATACATTTGAAGGAAACTGTTGAAATAAAATATGAATGATAACATTCTAGAACAAAAAAAAGTGATGCAAGTGTAACGTTGTTGCACCATATTGTAAAAATCCCTGATTCAACGTAAAACTATACAGTTCAAATGGATCGCCTTGTTGGAGTCACACTGTTTGAATCAGGATATTTTTAAATTATAACGTGGTAGTTTAATTAAATTTTGTACACCAAATTATACATTTTTAAAGTTCAGGAAGTTTATAAAACCAGAAAATGAAGAATTGTGATATGCTATCATACTTTCAATTTCACTTTCAACATCATTCAATCCCAATTTAATATTTTTGTATTTACTATAAGTAAGCTAGAATTAAAAGAAATTAAATCACGATATGCAAGTCGTCTTCGAACAGTAATCCGAAGTTATCCAACTATAAATAAATAACACATTATAGTAATGAAACAAAATGTTACGTTGCAATTAAGAAGTTATTGCAATCTAAAATATTGACAAAAAGATCTAAGTTAACAATATATAACACAATTATATCGTGGGGTAATAACACATGGTTGTGAGGTTTGCTCATTGACGGTAAATGAATACAATGCGTATATTTGTGAGAAAAATAATTTAATTTAAAGCAATACGTGTTAAAATACAATTAAAGAAGCAATTATAATATGCACTAACTAATAAATGGTGATTATACAGTTTGATTCATATATGGACAGGAATTGTGGTCACAATGGAAGAACAAAAAACTCCAAAAAATATATTTTATAGTCGTTCATACCTAATTTGTGTAAAAGGAAAACAATTTTGAATTATTATTATAATGCATTATTTTTCTAATAATGCATTAAAATAATTATTTTAAATTATATTTTCAAAATAATTCATTATAAAACATTATACATATTCAAAAATAATACATTACATATTATAATGCATTACCCAAAATAGTTCAAATTAATTGAATTACTTTTGAATTAAAAAAATAATTCAACAACAATTCAATTAATTCAATGAATTATTTTTTTAAATTAATTAGAATTAATTTTTGGTAATACATTAAAATATGTAATGTATTATTTTTGAATATAATTTTTTTAATGAATTATTTTTTTATGAATGCATTATTTTAATGAATTATTTTGAAAATATAATGAAAATAATATTATTTTAATGTGTTATTAAAGAAATTAATGCATTATTTTAATTCATGTAAAAATAATGATAGTTGTTGTTTTCTCAGCACCACTCTACCAATATTTTTGAAATAATTGCTGTTAAAATTGAATTACAATTAAAAAATTTAGTTATTATTAATCTTTATATTCCTCCGGCGTCCAGTATTGATGTGTATACCAAATATATATCAGAAATTGATTTATTAGTTAGTAAACTTAATACAAATGATGACATAATTCTTTGCGGAGATTTTAATCTACCTAATATTAAATGGGTTCCACATGACGAGGAAGCCTACTTCATTCCACTTGATTTAGTTAATAATACAGAGTACTTTGTAATCGACTTCTTTAATTCCTTTAATTTTTAACAGATATCTTCAATTTGTAATAATCGCGGTAGGCAATTAGATCTGCTATTTACGACAATTTGGGATAATCTTAACATCATTAATTTTCCATTTGAACTGGTTGAAATTCATGATTATCATCCTCCTATTTGTTTTTCTTTTTGCATTCTTATCTCATCTCCCAAAGTTGATTCAGCACTTTCTTATCGTTTTAATTTTCTTAAAGCTAATTTCGACGCTATTAATAATTACCTAAGTTCTTATGATTTTTCATTTATGACCTCTTCTAATTTAAATGTCGCAGTTAATCATTTCTATAAAACTATTCAATTTGCTTTTTCACAATATGTTCCATTAGTTATTGACAATAGTGACAAATCTAGTCCACCTTGGTTTACCAAAAACCTTAAAAAGTTAAAAAATAAGAAAAATAAAGCTTGGCGTAAATTTATTAAAAGCAATAATAACATTGATTATAATGCTTTCTTGAATCTATTTAATGAATTTAAAATGATGTCGGATAACTTATATACCAATTATGTAAAAGATATGTCTGATAATATTAAAACTAATCCGAAAATTTTGGAAATTCGTTAACTCGAAAAGAAAAAGTGATCAGTATCCTTTGTGTATGAATTATAAAAACTCTAGTAGTAGTGATCCTAATGTCATTTCTGAATTTTTCCGTGATTTCTTCTCTATTAGTTATTCTACGGCTGCTTTCTCATTAAACGAAAGTAATTTTCGCCATTTATCGAATTTTTCTAAAACTACATTGAGTAATATTCATATCGATTCTAATGTGGTACTCAATTATTTATTAAAGCTTGATAATAATCCTAGTCCTGGTACTGACGGCATCCCTAACCTATTCTTAAATAAATGTTCTTCTTCACTATGTGGTCCTCTCTCTGTATTATTCAATTCTTCTTTAACTTCTGGTATCTTTCCTTCAATCTGGAAAACTGCCCTAATTAGACCAGTTCACAAAAAAAATCTAAGAAATAATGTAAGTAATTATCGTCCAATTGCTAAACTTTCTTCTATACCTAAACTATTTGAACTTATTGTATTTGATTCTATTTATGATCATTGTACTGGTTTCTTATCATCTTTTCAACATGGCTTTGTAAAGCTTAAGTCTACTGTTACTAATCTTGTTGAGTCAACATCTACCTTTATTAATAACATGGAAGATGGGTTTCAAACGGATGTAATATATACAGATTTCAGCAAAGCTTTTGATTTATTTTTTTGAGTTACTTTATTAATTGGGTTCATTCTTACCTTTCTGGTCGTAGTTATAGTGTTTCGTTTAGATCGTCAATTTCCACTGAGTTCGAAGCTCCCACAGGTGTGCCTCAAGGTAGTCATCTCGGTCCTTTACTCTTCATTATTTCTATTAATGATGTTTCATCTTTATTAAATAATAGTCATATTAAAATGCCGATGACATGAAAAAATATAAAAAAGTTGTTAATTTAGAGGATGCATTAGCGTAACAAGCTAATCTGAATCGTTTCTATAGTTGGTGTTCGTATAATAATCTGCAGCTTAATGTCAATAAATGTGCTTATATTACTTTTACACGACGATTATGCCCAATTTCTTATGTATATTCTTTTAATAGCCAATGTATTCCAAAGGTTACATCAATTAAAGACCTAGGAATACTCTTCGATACTAAACTTTCATTCCATCTTCATTATTCAGATATTTTAAACAAAGCAAATTCTATGCTCGGTTTTATTAAACGTTGGGCTAGAGAATTTGAAGATCCGTATATATTAAAATCCCTCTATACCTGCTTGGTTAGACCTAATTTAGAATATGCTAGTCAGGTTTGGTGTCCATTTTATGATGTTCACATAGACAGAATTGAATCGGTTCAAAGAAAATTCCTTAGATATGCTTTACGTCTTCTTCCTTGGGAAGATCCTTTAAGATTACCTCCTTATGATCATCGACTAAATTTAATTCATCTTAATACCCTTGAAAAACGGCGTAAATTGGCTGACATTGTATTTCTAATTGAGTTAAGTAAAGACAACATTTCGTCTCCCCAATTGTTTGCTAAACTTAATTATGTTTAATTTGCAGTACCATTGGACTAATTATGGTAAATATGAACCAATTAATAGGATAATGTCTCTCTGTAATGCATACAAACCCTATATTAACTTTTCCCTAACTAAACAATCATTAAAAAATAATCTGTATTTGTGTAACTAATTTTTTTTGATTAATCTTTGACCTGTCTTCTTAATTGAAGTTTTTTCATTTTTATTTTTTAATTATTGTTAACTATAAGATTATATTTTCTTTTTTAATTTTGTTATAATATAAAAATTTTGTTATTTTTTTTTTTTTTTTTTTTTATTAATTCTTTTTTGAATGTTTAATTTTTAGTTTATAAATTTAATTTAAGTATGATTTATTGTAACTTGCTTGAATTAAGCTCGAAATAAATAAATAAATAAATAAATAAATAAATAATGGAGATGTAATGCATTAAAAATATAATTAAACAGAATAATGTTGTATTTAAATATTTCATTTGTTAATAAAATAATAAAGAAGATCATATCGCCTAAAAATTCACTTAAATTCATTTGCGAGACAACTAATTAATAACGAAGCATTAAACCTAGACTAAAACGTAGACTAAAACGTTTCAGACCACTGGATTTAAAAAGTGATTTACTTGCGTCTCCATAAATAATCAAATTTAATATTTATGGTTAAAATGATTGTAGAGATAGAAAAATTATACCCAAAAAGAAACAAATTTAGAATATTACTAAATTTTATACTAAAAATTTGGAATAGTTACGAATTTTTCCGAATATAGGAAAGAATTTGAGTTTGTCATTGAATGTTCATAATCTCTCATTTCTTTTGCCTTCTAAGAATTTTTATACAACAGTGTAACCATTAAGCAATTTTGGAATAATCTGTCCTCTTCTCGTAATAAATTACAATTACTTTATCTAACTCACATTCACCTAAACTGATGGGTTGAAATTTTTATTTTAGAATAAATGAGTGGTGTATTAACAAAACCCGACACCTTCATATTTTGGAAAAATATAATACGTATATTATCCTGATAATATTTTGAATTTCGAATACGATTTCGATAACAAAATAAGTTCAAGAGTCCACTAAAAAGTCAAATAAATTTAGGTTAAAAATGTAGGTTGGTTTAAAAACCTTGACTGACTTTAACTCAAAAAATTCTGACGAGTGTAAATTTTTCGCATGTATCTGTCTAGATTTACAGAAGGCTTTCGACTGCGTTGATCACGAGATTTTGTTAAAAAAGTTTCAATTGATGAATTTCACAGGAATCGAACTACAATTTTTTCACTCATACTTATTCAATCGGCAACAAACAGTTAGGGTAGGCAATATATATAGGCATTTAAGAAATGTAAAAAAAGGAGTTCCTCAGGGATTTATGGGGCCGAACCTTTTTAAAAAATACATCAATGATATTGCGAAAATAAATCTCTGAGGGTGCTTGCAACTTTAAGCGGATTATGCAGTGGTTAAGTATGCTGAAAACAGCGGAAATGAATTAAAATTGGCAGTTGAAGAAGATCTCAGCACTATAAATGATTGGCTTAATAAACATCGTATGGCTGTAAATATCAAAAAAATCAAAATTATAATTTTCGAAAATAAGGAAGTAAATAATACCTCCTTTCTGCTTAATGGTAGTCCTATTACCGTGGTGACAACTTTCAAATATCTGGATCTGGTGCTTAATAGTAAACAAAAATGGAAGCAACATGTTGAATATATAATTAAGAAAATGTTTCCATTGTTCAAAAACAAAGCCAGCCAGCTTTGGCTAAAGCTTTAAATAAAAATTATTTTTTTTTTCAAAATTCATGTAATTTAAAAAATTGTATAATTAATATATGAATTACTGTAAATTTAGAATTTTGGAAATAAATAAATACAGAAAAAAAAAATTCAACACTCCTGAAAGCAATTATTGAGTTTCAAAAACTGGCATTTCTATAATTACAATCGAAAACCACCAGCTCATTACGTTTTTTCGTAATTTTTATTTATAAGTTTTAGGTTATCATGAATAGTTTTATAGGAAGATGCAGAAGAACTAAACAAAATTATTCATCAAGAAAAAAATATTGTTTATCTAAATTCAACAGTGTTCTTATATAAGTTAATAAAAAAAAATTATATTTATTTAAAATAGGGAAAAGTACCGCGAAGACATGGTAATTAAGAAGTATTTTGTTTTTTCAACCCATACCAAACCATAGCTTATTTCTTATTAAAAAAAAACATGTTTCCTGATTGATAGTCAAAAATATCAGTATATTTAAGTCCCTGTTTTGTTAAAAACGTTAAATTTGGCTTTACCTTGAATAATTAATAAATAGGGGTCTGTAGTAATATTATACCATTATTGTTTCAGCTTTTTGTACATGCTTATTTTCAAATATCGTCCAATCCAAGTCTAATTTAAATGTTTAGTTTTAAAATGCGACATCTCCAATTTTTAAAATTAAATAACTTCCTTCTTTTATACATTATACATTTCTGAAACACTTAAAAAACCTTAAATAGTTTAAAGCTTTATTTGAAAATCGAAATATTATGAAACGCCATCGCAGAAAATAAATAAAACTATTTTTTTTGTAAATTACACAAAATCATTTTACATGAACAATCGTCGGCTTTTGTTAATGTTCCATTCAAATATGAGTCGTGAGTGATCGAAAAAAATGAATGATTTAATTGTTTTGGTTTGATCAAATGTCTTGGGCTTTGAATGACCTGTCAAAATTTAATTAAGTAAATAAATTAATTTTAAAAAGTTAGTGAGTAGAAAGTGTGCACTCGTACTATTATTGCATATCATTACAATGTTACAGTGTCTCAGAGCCTAAAAGGTAATTTTTGTTTGAAAAAAAAATATTGAATTGGTTAATTTATTTTAAAAGTTAAAAGTTAAATATCATGGAATTAAATTTTTCCCTACATTAGGCTAATATTAGATACTGTATAGTATATACATGCACATGAAAAATTCTCCGAAAAGTACTCGGCCCAAAAAGATTACAGAATCGAGAATCAGCGAGCTAAATAGTATAATTGATAGTGAGCACATCGTAAGGTTGGCAAAGGCCCAAAGAATAAGATAGGCCACGTAAGTTGAATGCACGAAAGTCGAAAGCAAGCAGTGATGCTGAATAGAAAGTCCGATAGCAGCCGTGGTAGAGGAAGACCAAGAAGCATATGAGCAGACAACGTGAAAAACGATGCTCAAACCCTACAAAACCCAAATTGGAGATAAGCGGCACAAGATTGACTTTTTTGGAGGAGCATAGTGGTGAAGGCCAAAGCTCACCCAGAGCTGTAGCGCTATAAGATGATGATGATAGTATATACATAAATTAGGTTAGTACGGTAAAATGATTGTATTACAACAGCATGCTATGACAGTTTCCAAATCTATACAAAAATTAAGTTCACTTTAAGTCTAATTCTAAAAAATGAATACCCAAAATGACACAACAATTATTATTATTTTTAAAATTTCATTCAAATTTAACAAACGAGAAATGAACAAATATGTAGAACCTATATTATGAGTTTTATGAGACAAAAGAGTTATATTTTTATATTTTCTCTTCTCTGTCATCAATAATTATTATTAGGAATATGAAAACTTTTGTCCAAAAATAAAATAAAAAATTTGTGTAGAAAATTTATTTTCTCTTAACTTGGTGTTCCAATAACATTTTTTTTTTTTTTTTAATTTTCATATCGTATTTCCCAAGTATAACAATAAAAGAAAATTTCATTACATTCCATTTTATTAAAAAAAAAAATATAAAAGCAAAAAACCTTTTCAACTTTATTTGTAATGTTGAAGCTTCTTACAAAAAATGTATGCATACAAAAATACACGCAGTTAGAAAATTGCTTTTTTTAGGTACCTAAGGTAATAAAAATAGCAATGATGGTAAATTTAACATTGCATATTCAATCTACAATAAAACAATTGACCTAGTCAATCAATTTGTTTACAAATAGGTAAATCGTATTGAATTGTTTCATAAAAGACGGTGTATCCTTGATTTAAAAAAATGAAAAAACGTAATTGGCTTATCTAATAAAGAAATAAAATTTATTAAAGTTTTATTTCAGATCTTCATTTTTGTATGTATTGTATGTTAAGTTGTATTAAACATGATGCTAAATGTAGTAGCACAATGACGAATGACAATCACGAAAAAAATTGACTTTTTACTGATCATTGAGTTAAAAAAATACCTTAGAAGTTCTACATTAAATCTTACTTTGTATATATATTTACCTAAATGAAAATAAATGGAAGATATACACCATTTCCAACGAATATATCAGAGAAACCATCCCACAAATGAACACTATAGCTTTACAAATATAATGCAAATAAAAATTACATATATTATTTTAACAGCTTAGTAATGTTTAGTTAAATCCAAACAAGTCTAATTTGCCTTTAGCCTTTTAATATTTTTAGAAAGAAAACTTTCAAAATGCTGGATAAACATCCCATGACTATGATAACTATTGACGATTATATAATAATGGTTTCATGATATTTATATATTAGCTATATAGTTTAATGTCTCTTCTTTGAATGTTAGAAATGTTAGGATAGAAAAAATTCGTTAAAACTTAATTGTGACTACTGTACCTAAATATATTTTCTGCTATAAATGTGGATTTAATCATGGTCTCAATAGGATTAATTTATTTTACTTGTCTCATTATCAAATAATTTACATCAATTTACTCTTAAAACTATATCTAAAGGTTATGCCAAGCTTACCTCGCCTGTACAACACACTGCAAAGCTCAATCTTCATTGAACTCAACAAAGTACATAAAAAATCAATATGGTAGTTATATGAACATCTATATTTTGGTTAAAGTTTATTTAATCGATCTTTGGTAATATCATCAGCGTTTGATGGTTCCACAACTCAATGTGAGTCTTAACCTTGTTTAAAACTTTCTTTCGTTCTGTTCTGTCTTGAGCAAATATGCTTGTGCAAATGTGCATCCAGAATTGATTTTTGGTCTACCCCTTGCTCTAGTATCGTAGGGCAATGTGACTAATATTGTTTTTGACATATTTTCATCATTCATTATAACCATTATGTCCTGCCCATTTTAGGCCTGTGTCCTAGTAAATTTTACCATGTTAAATTCTTTAATTAGTGGTTCCAGCTCCTTGTTTGATCTTATTTTTTGTATTCAACATCGTTATGTATTTTTAGACAAAATTTTTGCCGTATTATTCTTTTGAACACTTTTAATATTATTACTTTTAGTATTTTCAGCCATTAACTGTCCAGAATTTGCAACTCAGGTTAAGACTGGTGTTACATTATCTGTACGAGCTGTAGTGAGCTCTTTTTTAGATAAATACAATTGAATTGAATTGTATATGGTCTTAAGCAGGCTTTACACGGTACAATATTTATTTATTTTTACTTAATTCAAGTGTTTACAAATTACAATTTACAATAAAGCCATTTTATGTATTATAATAAAATATAAAACGAATACAATTAGTAATTTAAAATGGAGATTATAAAAAGTATACAATCAGTTTACACAAAATTCCTAATAAAATTAGGAAATTACTTTAAATAAAAATTTCTTTACAACATCTTTACTCATATCAAAATTTATTGTTGTGTTATATTGAATGTTTAATAATAAAAACTATTGAACCAATATCGAATGGTAATTGTTATCAATATCGAATGGCAATTGCATGATTGAATAGTCTTGACCGTAAATTTCACAATATTGTATCAATATTGCTTAATGGAGACGCATACATTAATATTGAATCAATTTTTTGGCGTTAGCAACGCAATACATTATAATATACATTTTTTTTACTCAACTAAATCACACATGTTCATGAAATTTGAATATTTTGAATAAAATTTCAATGAATAAAAAATTGTTTACTATAAATTGTATTGTGTATATGCTTTCACAACAATATTTAAACAATATTGTATGAAAACTGCTTCATGTGAATGCTGTCATGCAATATTGATACAATATTGATTCAATATTGTACCGTGTAAAGTCTGCTTTATTTAGTCTTTCTTTAATTGTCCTGCTTAAAGTTTTAGATTGGAAAATGGTTTTGTGATCTAGTTCTATAATTAATTTATATTTTAATTTTGATATTAAATAATGCATGTAATTTTTATTGATGCATCTAGATAAAAAAATGTTTTCTTCTTCCAAATTGTAGTCATTTATTGCTATATTTTGGGATCGTCTCATTTCTGAAATTTTCATATATTTGCTTTTCTTCTTGATAATTTATAATTATTGTAGAGTAGAACCTTCTTTTTCTATAGTCAGAAAAATTTTTTTTTGTATTTCATCAAGGGATGTTGCTACAATTGCAATATAATCAGCATATGAGCTTATTACAATAAATATATATAAATATCATTCATTGTCTATATATTTAATTGCTCGGCAAAGTATAAATTTGACAGAGCATCATCTTGTCCGACTTATGTTGTATATTTTATACTTTAAAAATATACTGATGGCATTTAAATGGCCCTTGCGACTAGCACGGGCCAAACGATATGAATATTTTAAACCATATCAGTCCATACCATATCATACAATCCAGAATGTAATCTTATCATAATATTAAGTTGATAAATACCCCACCAAGTAATATTTAATTAGGTCAAGTTTTATATTCACGTTGATATATCAATAATTATTGTCATAATATTGCAACTATAATTAAATATTAGTTGGGGGATAATCGAACTAACTCTCAGAAACTATCAAACATGGCGTATCTACAACTACAAGCCAAATTTTATATTCACGTTGATATATCAATAATTGTCATAATATTTCAACTTTCATTAAATATTATTTGGTTGTATTTATCAACTTAATATGATAAGATTACATTCTGGATTGTCACCAAATTTAATAAATTTATATACCTAACTGTATATTGAAAACAATTCATAATTCATAATCTACTCGAATTAATCAAAGTGAAATACCCTGTTATTTAAATAAAAAATGAAAATTTAACCCATTTTTTGTTATTGTATTTATTTTCAAACGGTAATGTGGAAATACGGCGAAAGGTTATAAAAATTGTGATAGAAAGGAAAATTCTGTGAATACATCGGAATATTGAGGTATGAAATAGGGAATAAAAAATTAAATAAAAATATCGTAATCAAAATAATAACAAAAAAAAATGTAGGAGAACAGATTGTCTATTATCTTTGACAGGATAACGATAGAATGTAGCAAAAAAAAAAAAAAAAAAAAAAACACAGTTCTTTTGACATTTTTTTTAGTTTATTTTCATTTGGGTAATGAAATTCTACGGCTCACTTAAAAACAAAAAAAAAAAAAAAAACGTTAAAATTAAAAGCAGCTGTAGCTGCTATTTTTTACCATCTTTTGATTCAGTTTTTCATCACCTGAATGATTTTTTTATTTTTGTAAATTTAAACTAGATTTCATTTTCCGTTTTATTATCGAAACCATTTCTTTTTTTACTCATAATTTTCACAAAAAAAATTTTTATCACCTTTTTTTTTTCTTTGTTTAAAATTTTCACTTTATGCATTAAAAATATTCTCTTTTTCGAAAATACTATTACAACATAAAGATAAATTTTTTTTTGAAATTTATGCTGACTATGCATGACAAAGGTAAAATGCGAACAGTGGAAATAAAAATTATGTCAACTTAGAAAATGAAAAAAAGATAAAAATTTAGATGGAGATAGTTTTTAACGCAAATCAAATAATCTTGTCTTCCTCATTTTAAAATGGTTACTATTACATTTTTGAATCCTTAAAATAGATAATTTCGACTTGAGAAATTTAAAATATAATAGGCATGCCTATAGTGAGTTTCCTATTTCAGTTTACTATTTCTGTAGTCTATGTTTATAAACTGGTAAAACCATAGAAATTATCTTGTACAATTTATCTTATTAATCATATGCCAAATGCTAAAATAAAAATGAAGTAATTATAAGCTAAATATCATAATGGAATAAGTAAAAACTTATAGTACTGTACTTAATTAAGCACGAAAAGGTAATTCTACCTTTGTTATTGTCAAGAACATAAAAAAATATACAAAATAAAAAAAAATAGGAAATTACAATTTGATTGAATTAAAGCCACTCATTTTAAAAATACCAATTACTTCTTTAGAAAAATGGGCTTACTTTTGAGACAAACAATTAAACCCAGGTGCAGCTTATTTTAATGGTTTTACTTACAACATATGGTTTCGCTATAAGATGTATCTATCTAGACTTGTATCTAGAAAATTAGAAAAAAAATGTCATTCGCTGATGTTTATATAACTGGATCGAAAATCAAGAAAACATAAGCAAAAGAGTTAAGAAAAAGTTTTTCGAACAATTAAGAACAGGCTAAAACGATAAAATTACGAACACAAAAGCCGACGAGAATGGCCATAAGCATAAGGCTTTGTTAATTTCAGATGTTAACTTCAACTTCAACTTCAAACGATTCAATCAAACCTATTGCTATATAAACTTCAGACTTCAAAATACTTGCTTACAATATATTAAACTGAAGATGGAATAATGTATTAAATTTAAATGTGCTGGGTCGGGAAGGAATCTGTTCTCAATATCACTGCAGCCGCAAATGGGCTTATTAGATTGCTTACAATAGATTAAAGTGAAGATGGAATAAAGTTTCAAATTTAAATGTGCTGGGTCGGGAAGGAATTTGTCCCCAATATCACCGCAGCCGCAAATGGGCTTATAATGATAGTCCATGTTTATTAGTTAGTCTATGAGGCCTTAAGGATATCTGATATTGTGATAACACTCACGATATTTTACAATGGTATACACGATAGTTTTCATTGTTAGGGGAACGCTGTTCGCCATTGACGAAGTCTGCTACGATTGAGCGAGCATATGTTCAATAGATTCTAGCTCTATTTCATGGATGTAGAATCAAGTGTGGGATAGAAAATAATAGAAAAGAATGTAAATAACTTAATGGCATGATCGTTACAAATGCATATAGGTACTGGTTTTTATGTATAAAATATTATTATTTTTCAGAAGTCTGAAGTTTAAGTGTATTTGCTGTTTTTGTTTTACAGAAAACATCATAGTACTTTAACCATTTAATTTTACCGGCTCAAAGCATTTAGGCTTAAAGACTTTTTAATTACATCTTTCAAAGTTTTAAAGTACTAATAAATTTACAAAATTTTTTTTTTTTACGTGGATTGGTGTGAATCTTCGTAGACACAATGAGCTCCGTAACTTCCATTGTGTGTCAGATTTTTACTGACTAAATCACAATTAACCCTCCCATTAAAACAAGTACGACAGACTAATCATACAAATAAGCTCCGTAGGTTCCATTGTGTAACAGATTTTTAGGGATTAAAGCACACCCACTTCCCTACCATTAAAACAAGTACGATAGACTAACCATTAATTAATTGCTAGTGTTATTTTCTTAAAGAAAAAGTTTACGAAATTTTATCGTATTAAATCTAGCGGCTTAATTCTTTTAAGCCTTCTGATATCATTTTGATTATCTAGTAGAGTGGCCTCAACGTTAATATGACCCTCCAATGCTTTGCTGCATATCTTTTTATTTCATTTTCTCTGCAAGGAATTTTTAGATATTTGTGCAAGATCTTTGTCATTGTTGCGAACATACTAAGGCGCATTTATCGTGTTGCGCAAGACTTTATTTTGGAATTTTTGTATACCAAGTACATTGTGTTCGTTTGGCACATCCCCATATTTGCATGCCGTACAACCATATCGGTTTGATTATCTGATTATATAACAATATCTTGTTACGTATAGTTAATTTTAATTTATCAAGCTAAAATATTTTCTTTTTGACGTGTTCTTTCCACCTAAGTTTGATATCTAAAATCATTCCTAGGTAATTAGCATTGTTTTCTTGGGGTATATTTACCCCATTCAAATTTACCGATGGTTGATTTTCTAATTTTTTATTAGTAAAATTTACATGTTCCGATTTTAAGTCATTGAGTTTAATTTTCCATTTCTTTGTTCAGAGGTGGCATAGATTGTCGCTTACTCTTTGCAATTTATTTGTAGCCTCTGCAATATTTGGTACAGCGAATGTGGCTACAGTTATATTTTCCATTTGTGGTAAATCATTGGTGTGGAGTAAATACAGTATGGGACCCAGAATACCTACTACCTTGAAGCACACCCGTTTTAATATCTCTGATAGTAGAATACTCTTCGTCTTGTTTTATTCTGAATAGTCTATTTTCTAGATATGATGAGACATTTCAATATTAAAGTTTTCATTTGACATAAATTTTATAAAGATCATTTTAATAAAATCAGTTGAATACAATAAAATGAAGTTACCTTGAGGCCAATATTAACTATAACTGTAAAGAAATTTTGTACTCATCACTTTCATCATTCAATACAATGAGTCTTATTCTGAGAAGCGTATTTTTCGGTACGTACTGAAAAATATGATAAATTTTATTTTTGGTATTCTGTGAAGCGAAATAGCGATACTGATCGGTTTTTATCGCAACGTTTCGATTTTCATGGTATTACGAGAATCGATTTTTTTTGTTGGCTGTCAGAAGAAACGATAAATATATCATTATAGAAAAAGTTAGTGAAAGATGGCGAATGAGAAAAAGTAAGTATATAATTAAAATGAAATTCAAGTAAACTAATTCTATTTAATTATATATTTGTATTTAAAAATGATTATTAAATTTTATAATACATTTTTAATTATAGAAAAGTTACAAATTGTAGGTAGTTTGAATGTTTGTTGGTGCAATGATTTTTACATGTGTTCCATCAACCCATTCAATTATTTCTGGAAATCCAAATTTATTATAAAATCCTAATTTGATGGATGATTTTGCTTATTTTTGGTTTCAGTAAATTGTATATACTCTCGACACAATTCCATCTCAAATATTGACAATGTTTCGTAGCCAAACCTACCAAAAAATCGTTCCCCGCGCCTTTTTGATAACTTCCTTCAGCAAGGAAGCGCAATGTTCCAGCCAATATTGGGTTTTACTGAATGTGAACTAATTGTAGAATTTAAATTATTGTATAATTTATCTAGAACCATTACAAAGGTATCTTTCGAGAGCCTGAAATACTTAATGAATCTAACAAACCAAATAAAATTGATCATATTTTTTTTATTTCATATCATATTCATACATATATAGTTGTTATAACTTATACCTATGTTAAAATAGGTAAATCTAATGGATTCGCTTTTTTTTTTTTTTTATATTATAGCCAAAACTTAGGTTTTGAACCTTTAAGTACTTGCGTACCGTTGACTATTTGAAAAAGGAAAGGATAGTTAGAGGAAAGGAAAGAAAATGGAAGAAGAAAAGTTTTGTGGGAAAGAGCGAACAATGTTGTTAATATTCGTCTTAAACCTCTGTAAGTCATAAATAAAAAAAATTTATCCCTCAAATCTCTTCTTTTTATTCTAAGTAAATTCATCTCTTCCTTCTCATCAGACGATGCTTCGTAATATAAATGCAAAAACATTTTTTAATATCTATAAAATTTGAATTTAACTTCACTTAATTTCACTTTTCAAACAGAAAATTAAAACAAAAAATGTCAAAACATAAAAAAAAAAAAATTTTACAGTTTTAACCAGCAATGCTGCCAGTTTTGCAAAATATCGTATCATTCGCTTCTCAGAATACCAAATGTGATACAATGTGATGCTCTACCGGTACGTAACGAAAAAGTGATTCGCTTCTCAGAATAAGGCCCAATGTACAACCCTGTGCAAATGTTTAAAAAGCTATTTAAACATTCAATTGTCCATTAGGTTGTAGTTACAACGTTTTTGCAAAATTATTTTTGTTTTTAATTTTGGTGCAGCAGTAGTGAAGAAATTTTGGTATAAAAATATGTTCTAAAAAATAAATTAAGTTCGAAGTTTTAAAGACAGAAATCCGATATTTCATACAAAACCTATTGAATTGTACTGTTCCCTTAAATAGACTTCTTTGTGGAAATTCGTAAGTTTTTAAAATCTAACTTCTGTTTTTAAATTTCGAACTAAATTTGTATTTTGGAATATCTGTAACCATTTCTACAACTCTCAAGTAAAATTAACTTACTACTTACAGTAAAACCTTAAAATTCAGAACAAAAAAAACCCAGTTCGTGAGAATGAAAACTTCGTAAATTTTAGATTAGATTTAGATTTTTAACTCATTTATTCATATTATAGTAAAATACAATACTTAAAAATATACATTTACTAAATAAAAAATAATAAGAATAAATAAATATAGTCATCATTCGGATATTCATTAGAATATGTGATGTGAATGAAACTGCAAGCAAAAATACAAGCATAAAAATATAAAATATTGTTGGGTACATACATAGTAAAGTAGAAAATTAAAGCTAAATATGGAAAAACTAAAATAGCTTGAAATTAAAATTATATAATGAAAAATAAAATTTAAAATAAAATTTAATAAAATTTAAATAATAAATGAGAGTAAGCAGAATTAAATACAAAATTATAACAAGAATAAAAAGTAAATAAATAACTAGAATTCTGAAAGAAAATTAAAAAAATTATAGTTAGAACAAAACCAAATTGAAGTTAAAACTAAATAGTATTAAAAACAGATTCAATTTGAAGGTGATCCAGTTCAAAAAGCCAAAATCGAAGATATTTGCAAAATGAAACAGGTGATCTGTCCGATCTTAAAGAAAAGGGTAACATATTGAAAAAATTTTGAAGCTATATAATCATAAAAGTGGCAAAAATGAGAGGTACGGGCTCTTGGAACATTTACAAGATTAGAATAAAAAATAAATTATTAATTCTAAGATGATATCTAGTTATAAATCGGTGAGCGAGATAGCCCAACCTATTAAAAAATAATTTTCAGCGTTTTAAACAAATATAAATGTTTAAGTGGTAGAATATCCAGTTTTTTAAATAAAGGAAAACTCGGCATTAGTCTATTTTTTTTTTTTTGAATTATCCTTACACAGTGCGATTTTTGAACTATGAGAAGAGGTTGAATTTTATTAACCCTTTACTTCATGAATTATGATCCCAATGAAAAAAAAAATCAAAATTACATGAAAAGATATTATTTACCCATAATTAAGTGAATTTAAAAAAAAAAAAAAAAAAATGTTATTTAGTTTAGAAAATAAAATACAAAGCCATATATGGCTTCGTATGCATTTAAGGTAAAGTTTTATAAAAAAAATACAAATGAATTTCAGTTAATATTTTATTGAAAATCAAAATTTTATTCAACTGAATTTAATACAACAACTTATTATTTAGTATTAATTAATTTTTTTATATACATAGATATATGTTTATATTATTGAGTTTTATGAAATTCAGTAAAGCAATTTCTTTTTTCGGTGTAGCAAAGATGTACCTTACACTTTTCACATATTGTGAAAGATCGAAATTTGCAATCATTTTGACATAATTGCCGATTTTTCTTCCACAGTGGCAGGTGACCAATACAGTCGGAACGTACAGAATCCAAAGGAAAGTCTTGGTGTCTAGCGGGTCTTTTTCTTGCTTGAACAGGAGTTTGGGGAGAATTAACTCCTTGACTTGTGGGTGTACCACCTCTTGAAGAAGAAGCTGGACGCCCTTTTCTTCTTGCAACGGAAACCTTACCTGCAAAAATTTAAATTTTTGGGGTTTATGATTTGAAATTGATAAATTTAGTAATAAAATAAGAACTTTTACTTTACCCGCTTTACATAAATGTTCAGCAATTGATAATTTAAAATCATACAGTGGCATATATAACTCACTATTTTCATTTTTTCGACGCCATAAAATCCATGCATTCACGACACATAAATCGATCATATGGTAAAAAAGTCTTTTGTACCATTTTTTTGATCTCAGTTGTATTCTGTAGAATCCAAGCATAGAATCTAGTAAATCTACTCCACCCATATGCTTGTTATAGCGATGCACAGCTTGTGGAGCTAAAATTTCAATATATTTCTTCTGCTTTTTTGAATAACGGCGTTTAGTTATATTAGGTTCACTGCCAACATAAGCTGATAGCATGTTAACCACTTTATTGTCAAACCATGAAACTAAACTTAGTTTGACATCATCAATGGTAACCACTTTTTCTTCCATACTTCCACGACCTTTCTTTTTTAATTCCTTTTCTGTTGGCATATCAGCATTAGGTACACGATTCAATCTAACAGTACCTAAAGGTAAAATTCCATTTTTGAATAAGTATACCTGTAGGTCTGGACTATTGTACCAATTATCAAAAAAGACTTTATGGTTTATGTTACGAGGTACCGTAGAAGTTAGTCTTGTTACGACATTAGAACTTACTCCTAAATTTGGAGCATCATTTGGGAAAGTGTTACTTTGTTCTCCAGCAAATACATCAAAATCGTAGCTAAATCCTAAAGCTCCACTAAGAACTTGATTCTTATACCCCCATTTATGAGGCTTAGCAGCATTATATTGTTTTAATTCATGTCGACATTTTGTGGGTATTATTTGCTCGTCTACAGCTAGAAACTCTTCTTTTGGTATTAAAAGTAACCGCTCCCTTATTTTTTCTAAAAGTGGCCTTACTTTAAATAGTTTGTCATATCCTGGTGTATCAAACGCTTTAAAATTAATGTTGTTATTAAAGTGTAAGAACTGTTTCAACGTTTCAAATCTGTTGCACGTCATCGTTTCAAATATTAAATTTTGTCCTGTAGTGGCTCTGTAGTAATGTCTTATTGAAGGAAGCTTAACTAACGACATGTAAATTATCATGCCAATGAATTGTTCCATTTCGTTTTTATTTATTTTTGCGGGCTTGTTTATGTTATCTTGCAACGCTTTTATATTTGATTGTTCAACTATCAAATTAAGTATTTCATCAGTAAAAAAAAACAAAAAAAAATCGGCAGGTGTATCCAATTCTATGATGTAATTAGGCAGATTAGTATTTCCTTTAAATTCAAATTTATTTTCATCATAAGGTGGTAGATGGCCCTTTTTCCAATTAAGCTTTTTCTTTTGTTTATTAGTTTTTGCTTTCTTTGAGACGGATGGAATAGCTTTTTCAATTTCAACATCACTTTCTGAAGAGCTAGTATCAGTTTCGGGAATTATAGCTGGTGATCTTATGTCATGTACACTTTTCGATACCTCATACTCGATATCGGAGTCGGAAGCAAGTATATCATTGCTCTCATAACCATCACCAGGTATGGATTGCACATATTTTGAATTTCCATAGAACATATAAGAATTCATTTCTAAAATAACCAAAATTCAAATAATAATTATATTCCTTTAACTCATACGAAGCCATATTTGGCTTTAACAAACAAATACACATAAAACCCAAGATATATGGTTAAAATCAAAAATAGTACATTTAATACAAAGAATTATAAGTATATTTAATAAAATATATTTTTAAATTACTTGTACTTACCTATAAACTTATTTAAATTTAATTAAATTTCTTAAAAATTTTGCTTTTTTTTAACACTTGACATGTATTGACAAACACGTGAATACTGACAATTTTGCATGTTCTCCAAACTCAAAAAGAAACAACTTTGTATGCAGACAATAATAAATGAGAAATTGTAACGGTTTTCTAAAAGATTCTCTCATTATAACATATAAAAGATTGATGATTATTTCAAAAAGCCATATATGGCTTCGTATGAAATAAAGGGTTAAAATAAGAACCACCCCAGCAACTAATTCCATATTGCAGCTTAGAACTGAATAGAGCAAAATACACCATTAGCATAACTTTTAAAGAACAATACATATTTAAGTGGTAAATGTTTCGCAAAACATTTTTAAAATAATTATTTAAATAGGAAGTATGTGCAGACCAATTCAGTTTATTATCCAGTAAAACACCCAAGTACCTAAACGTATCTACACTTTCAATGTTAAAACAAGAAATACTACAAGGCGAAGAGAAGACAAAAGAGTTTAGAGACTGTATAGGAAATAAAGGAAATTTAGGACATTCAGGCGAATTATACCAAATACTAAAATTCTCGAGGAGACAATTATTAAGCCTAAATTGTATAATTTTAGTTTTATTACTTATAACTAACTTATGAACCATAAAACCATTTTCGAATCAGGTCCAAGTCAAAATTTAAATCGCAAAATAAGTCAAGTAGATTATTATTGTTGTATGAAAAAGCAGTGTCATCCGCAAAAGCTGTAGGTATACCCTTGAACTGTTGTTGCAATAATGAATTAATAAAAATAAGAAACAGAACAGGACCTAATACTGAACCTTGGGGTACACCAGCCTTGATACTAAGAAGGTCACTGAACTTTTCATTCAATTTGACTCGTTGCTTCCTATTATTAAGATATGACTCGAACCAATTAAAAATAAAACCTCTAAACCCCGCATTATAAATTTTAGTTAATAGTAAATCATGACTCACTGTATCAAACACTTTAGTGATATCAATAAATAAACCACTACAGAAATTACCATTGTTAATACCACCATAAATTTCACTGCAGAACTTTATAAGTGCATCCTCGGTACTTCGTTTTTTCCTAAAACCAAATTGTGGGTCACTAAAAAATTTACTTTTATCAAGAAACTGTAATATTCTGGACTTAATAGATTTCTCAAAAATTTTTGAAATAGCAGGCAGTATAGAAATAGGTCTGTAGTTATTAGATTCCAATACATTTCCTTTTTTAAAAAGGGTAATTACTTCAGCTACTTTTAACTCATCAGGAAAGATTCCTTGATAAACTCTGAGATTAAAAACATAACTTAAAACATCAACAATAAGTAGCGAAATCTTCTTCAAAAAATTATTGGAAAAACAATCGTTAGGTGCAGAATTAGATATTTTAAGACTCATAATGAGTCTATGAATTTCCAAAGACGTTATAGGTTCAAAAAAGAAGCTATATGTCTCTGAATAGGCTCTTCACATAAATTAGATACAAAATTCTCAGATTGTGCGTTAAAAGAAATTTTATTATTTACTAGTTGTTCAGAAGTATTCACAAAAAAATTATTAAAGTGATTAGCTAAGATTGATGGATCAGATACTATTTGAGAATTAATTACCAAAGAGGAAACAGAAGTAGAACAATCGTTATTTAAAATTGAGTTTATAATTTTCCACTCAACTTTACTTTTCCCTCTATTTTCTCTAAACTGTCTGGAATAATAATTGTCTTTGCACTGACGTATTTGAACTTTAACTTCGCTTTACAGAGCTTCTTATAATATAACATTAAGTTAGTGTTACTTGGATGTTTTTTAACAGATAGGCATATTTTATTTCTTTTACGAATAAGTTTCAATAGAACATTAGACATCCAAGGTTTTATCTTGTGCGTATTATTAGTAAAAGTACGAGTAGACATACAAGATTTAACATGCTTTGCGTTTTAAAGAAAATAGAATAGGCTGCTGAGGGGTCTTCAGAGTTATAAACATCTTCCCAAAGCTCAAAACCTAAAATATTATTTAATTTGGAATAATCAATATTATAGGAGAAATTAATAGAAGAAGAATAATGTGAATCAAGTACAGGAGAAGAATTTAAAAATTTTAGGAACAACATACAGTGATCGGTTAAGCCAAGATCATAGACATCACTATCAAATAGTTGTTGATTATTTTTATGTAACCTAATAAAGATATGATTAAGGCAAGTACCAGAAACGAGCCGTGTAGGTTCAGAAACCAAGGAGGTGAACCCAAAAGAAGAAACAAGTAATAAATAATCTATTGAACTTTGTTTCTGAGAAAGTATATCAATGTTGAAGTCACCTATCAAAATTATGTTTTTAGAATTTTCCTCAGATAAAAAGCTGGATAATTCACTTAAAAATTCACCAATAGAACATCTATGCCAGGCTTGTCTAAAGTGCGGCCCAAAAGACTTCGAAATGCGGCCCAATCGAAAATCATGAAAATATTTAAAAATATAAATTTTTATTAAAAATACCTATCTGTTTAAATTAAAAAAAAAATTTTAACATTATTTTTCATATTTGTAAGTTAAAAAAAAATTTTTTTCATCTCAATTCATTTGATTTTAGCTAAATTTAATTGGTTTATTAAATTTGTAATTCAAAATTCAGATAAAATGATACATTTTGAATGGAAACTAGACGTTTTAATCGAGAATTCTTAATTCGACATTGATTCGATCGATTGTAATCGTAATCGTAATTGTTAAATTGAGAAATTATTACAATAGATGGCGAGCTTAGCGAGTGTGTTGGTTATATTGAAATGTCAAATGTTTTTAACTTTGAAGCAAGTCTGTCATTGCTTTCTGATTCTTATCTAGAAGAATATTTGTGTTTTGTTTGAATTTTATTTGTCTTCATACATATACACTTTTGAAAAAATAAAAACGGTAATATAATAATTTTCTATGTGTTTTTGCGCCCTACAGTTCGTTATAATTGTTTTTAGATGGCCTCCATGTCATTGAAAAAACAAGTAGAACCTAAGAAAAGAAAAATAGAAGACGAAAACCGAGTTTTTAATGAAAATTGGACGGAGAAATACTTTTTTATTGAGCAGGGTAATAAAGCACTTTGTTTAATTTGTAGAGATTTTGTGCCAGTTTTTAAAGACTACAATTTAAAAAGACATTATATTCAAAGGCATGCCCCAAAATATGATGTATATCTGGGCTCTTGTCGTAAAGATAAAATCAAAGAATTAAAAAAAGGCCTATCGTCTGAACAAAATTTTTTTAAAAGGACAGCTTCTCAAAATGATAGTGTTGTAAAAGCAAGTTACGTCGTAGCAAATTTAATAGCAAAGAAATCAAAACCCTTTATTGATGGGGAATTTATAAAAGAGTGTATGGAAAGCGTAGCAAACATAATTTGTCCTGAAAAAAAATTAGAATTTTCTAAAATTAGCCTATCACACCAAACTATAGCTACAAGAATTGAAGAGTTAGGGAATTCAGTTGAAAGCTCCTTAAAAAATAAATGTACCAATTTTAAATTTTAATTCGTTAGCCATCGACGAAAGCACTGACGCTTCTGATACAGCACAATTGGCAATTTTTATCAGGGGCATCGATGAGCATTATAATATTATAGAGGAGATGGCTGCTTTAGTATCGCTAAAGGACACAACCAAGTCTGCAGATTTGTTTGATGCATTAAAAAAGACAATGAACAGATTTTCCTTATCTATTACAAATTTATCGGCTATTGCCACCAATGGAGCCCCTGCCATGGTTGGTAAAATGACGAAGCTGCCACTGCCGGGAATATCCTTGAATGAACGAAAATGACGTATCATTGTATTGTGCATCAAAAAAACTTATGTGGAAAAATTTTAAAAATGGATAATGTATTATGCATTGTTATAAAAACCATTAATTTTATAAGAGCAAAAGGACTTAATCATAGGCAATTTCAAGAGTTTCTTAAGATATTAGGTACCGATTTTGTAGATGTTATTTATTATACAGAAGTGAGGTGGCTTAGTAAAGGAAAAATACTCAAAAGATTTTACAATTTAAGAACTGAAATAAAAATATTTTTATGGAAAATAAAGGAAAATCTGTGCCTGAATTTGAAGATGAAGACTGGGTTTTAGATTTAGCATTTTTAGTTGACATGTCAGAACATTTGAATGAACTTAATTTAAAACTTCAAGGTCAATTTATAAATGATATGTTTCATATAATAACGGCTTTCGAAAGAAAATTGGAATTTTGGCACGATCAAATAAAAATTAAAAATTTGACGCATTTTAGTACTTTGGCTGCCCATGAACCAACCAGTTGTACAAAATATGCGGCATTAATTTTTGATTTAATTCAAGAGTTTAAAAGTAGATTTCAAGATTTCCGGAAAAATGAACTGAATTTCAAGATATTTTCTATGCCATTTTCTCTAGAAATAAATAAATTACCTGCAAATTTTCAAATGGAATGCATTGATCTGCAAAGTGACATGCAACTGAAAGAAAAATTTGACAACTTTTCGTTACTAAATTTTTATAAAGATTACCTACCCCGTGAAAAATATCCCAACTTTTATAATAACGGCTTATTAATGTGTTCAGCTTTTAGTAGTACGTATATTTGCGAACAACTTTTCTCAAGAATGAAACACACAAAAAACAAGAATAGAACTAAAATAACTGACCAACATTTGGAAAATGCATTGAGAATTGCAACGACGTCTATTGAGCCCGATATCGATTTACTGGTTCAACAGAAACAACTTCATCCTTCACATTAGATTAGATTAAAACTTTTGCGTCTTTGAAGAAAATCGCCAAAATAATATTTGATGTATTATTGATTATATCAAATTAAAAAAAAAAAAATAAAATGAATTTAATTTGCTTTTAAATTGTTTATTGAGTTATTATTTATGCCGATTTTATTAAAAAATTATGTGCGGCCCAACAAAATTTTTTTTTGCAAATTGACCCAGCAATGCTCATAGTTTAGACACCCATGATCTATGCAATCTATAAATAGAAATAAGACAATAATCTACACCCGAAATATTAAAAAATAATTTAACAATATCTGCACTAAATAAATTAAAAGTATAGCTCCTACAATTTAAACCACTTTTATGATAAAGTGCCACTCCACCGGCAGCGTAAGAAGAATTACAAGATGCCAATAAACTATAATTCGGAATACCATAATCCACCTTCTCATAATCAAAAATCCAAATTTCACTTACAACTATTATATCTGGCCACTTCTGTAAAGAATTTAAATAGCCTAATAAGCTCAAATAATTTTCTCTCAGACTTCTAATATTCTGATGCAAAATATGAAAATTAGAAATATTGTTGATACTTTCAAGTGAAGAAAAATTACAATCATTAAAATTAGACGATAGTTCATTAATGTTATTTAGAGGAATATTCATAATTATTTAATAAAAAAATGTAATCAAATTAAAAAGACAATAAATAGATCAATTTAAAAACTAAATTTTATCAAGATCCTCTAAGCTACTAATAATAATAAATCTATCACCTTCTTTTTTCCTTAAAAAGATTGTTGAATTTCTAATCCAAAGAAATTTGTATCTTTTCTCACTTTTTAGATGACCAGCTTTCTTCAGTACGAGCTGGTAATATGATGTTAAACTCTCGTTAATAAAGATACTTTTTCCTTTATACTGCTCACCAAAAACATCTGCTGAATATTTCTTCTTATTTTTATACTTATTTTGCATCACAATATTTTTCACCTCCATACTTTTAAATTTAACACAAACAATGCTTTTGCTGTTAAATAAATTATTTTCATTTTGCTTTATATTCCGCTTATTTATTTTTTTAATGAAACAGCTCTCTATATCGTCATTACTAAGATCATCGGAGAGAAGAGACACCACTTTGTTTTTGACATTATCATTGCTGACATCCGGAATACCAATAATATCAACAACACACTTTCTCTTTTTTTGTTGCTCTAAATTGTTAACTTTTTTTTCAAGAGAGAATACTCTATTCAGCAAAATATCTCTCTCATCAAGAAGAGATTTAATTTGAATATTAATTATAAGTCGGTGAGCCAAATAGCCCGATCTATTAAAAAAAATGTTCAACATTTTAAACATATATAAATGTCTAAGTGGTAGAATATCTAATTTTTTAAATAAAGGAAAACTCGGAATTAGTCTATTTTTTTTTTTAAATTATCCTTACACAATGCGATTTTTGAACGATGAGAAGAGATTGAATTTTATTAAAATAAGAACCACCCCAGCAACTAATTCTATTTTATTATTTTAAATATATTATTAAGTATCTATAAAAACAAAACAAGAAAATAATCTAAATCCAATGTGAAAATATAAAAACCATGATAAAAATTGAAGTGGATCGAAGAGCTTAATTCAATTCCTACGCATTCAACGAAAAAATAAAATCAAATTGCATACAACTAGGTACAAATAAAACAAACTGAAATTTCTTTTGGATCTTGTATACCCTATTATCAGTAATTACGATATCCACAACATACCTACAACTATATTACTGATTTTTTTAAATGTTATGAATATAATAATATGAAGGTCATGAAAAATATATTATGGCGCCTACATCAATATAAATAAATATGACGCGACATTATTCAAATTTATACTTTAACATTATACACATAAGCAATTTAAATTACCTTTATAGCCGATTATTAACACCTGTTTATCATAAATTTGATAAATTATTATATAAAAACAATCCTTGACAATAGATAAACTATTATTAAATATTTTTTTTTTCTTTTTGCATATACCTACCTACATATTTCAATTAGTAAAAAACACAAATTGATAAAAGTGGGGTGGGGAAAGCGTAGGCAAATAAGAGATTATAATTATATTAAATTTTGTTTATATCACAAAATAATGTGAAGGTCTTAAATTTATAAAATTCATAATAATATGATATTTTATTCAACAAATAACGAAAGCATAACAACAAATTTCATAATATTATCATTTCAAATTGAATGATACCAGATGGTAAAATTAAAACCTACGTGGAATACAAAAATTATTAAGAACCTTGAGAATATTGTAATGCTAATAAAATAAATTTTATATTCTAAAAATTCAATTACTTTATTAAGTTAAGCGATATAATTTCTATAAATATTTTTAATATTTGTGGTATTTAGATTGCACGTCGAAATAATTTTCAAAATCGAAATATTTGATATATTAACTTGCATTATATTATTAACGAAAATAGCACTGAGCACGGATGACAAGGGATGGATCAGTAAAATGTTCTGAAGAATGTATTGATTCAGCTTGTATAAAATATATTTAGAGCAGTAGTAGATACACTATATATGTATCCAAACCGATTAAGTCGAGTATTTATTTAAATTTTTGTTCTTTCTAAAGTGATAATTTTTAGTATTAGCCTCCTCCAGCCAAGATTAAATTTTTTTATTTTTTTTTAATTTAGCTATTATTGAATAGTACACATTTTAACGTTTTCTGTGTAAATGTAGACGATTCTTGCGTTTCCAGGCAGCCCGGCGTGATCCACCAATTGTTTGTGAGAATCTATAACCTTTGCCAATACCTCTTGAGCTTTTTCCAGCTGAGATAAGACCACGTAATTCACGATGCTTGTGAACAGCTTTGCAAATCCAATTAATCTTAGGATCGCGACGAATTGCATTATGATGGATATCAATTAATATAATTTCAAAATATTTGTATGAAGCATCTTGAGCTACCCAATATGAGTTCAATACACTAAGACTACCAAGTTTACGGCCAACACGCTCCTCAGCAATTGATTGCAAACATTGTTTTAATTCATTAACACCATGACTTTTTAGTTTACCATATGTGCAAGCTTTTGATACTGGGCGTTTGCGGCGACGTACACGTATTTTATAAATAACATAACAGAACGATATCCTAAACGACGAGCTTTATCTGGACGATATGGACGTGGAGCCCTGTGCATTTTTGTCATTTGACGATATTGCCATACACGAATCCGTAATAAATACCGCATAACATCACTTTGCAGGGAAAACTCTTGGATATAACGATATGCTCCCATTTTTGATTGCCTAGATAGACCTGCTTTCAATCGGAACTCCAATAAAGAAAAAAAAAAGATATCAGAACTAGATTTTTTTCCAATACATTCACAGCTTAACGTTACGTTCACGCACACTTTTAAAACTGAAAAAGTACTAAAATACGCACTTTTTATATCTTCAATGTTTTAACAGATATTTTTTCGTACAGTTTACAGAAATATTCATAATTTAATAAACAAAAAAAAAATAATTGCTATAGAAATTCATTTGCTTATCAGAATATGTTCTGGATAATACAATACAAATGACTGATATAGTAGCTTGAAGTTAATATAGACAGAAAAGCATATACCATAGTTATGACTGCTATGCAGCATTCATTTGAAAATTGGATGAAAACACATGTGACCAGGTACTCGAAACAAATTTCTACTAATATTTGACTAGTAGAAGCCAGCCCTAGAACTCAGCCCTAGAAGCCAGATATAAAATTTTTGTTATAAGATGCAAATAATCAATATAAAATTAAATGTGGTGGTTAAGTGGTGATAATGTAAATAAATGTGGATAAATGTGGATAAATGTGGATAAATGTGATAATGTTGATTATGTTATGCTGACTGATGTACACAAGTCATTATTATAATATGAAAGTTAATCAAATAAAACGTTTATCAACTGAGATTGATGGTTCTTCTTTCAAAATTGTTCTTCTTACTTTTCATTTTATCCCATAAATAGTGATTAAGAGTTTTCGTAAGTTCGAAATTGTGTACTTTTTACTCTTCGAAAAGTTCTTATTACAGTCGTAGAAAGAGGAGAAAATTTTTAATTTCTTTAACGGTTCTAATCTCACGCATCTAATCTCAACCTTAAAGACGTATCATCATCATCGTCTGTTGGTTCTACAGCTCGGGTGAGCCTTAACCTCGTCCACAACTTTCCGCCATTCTGCTCTATCTTGTGCAACTGTCCTTCATAGTACTCCTTCAAAGTTATAATCATTTATTGTTATATTTTGGGCGGATTCATATATTTGGTCTTAGCCTCGTTAATTTTTAATCCTACAGTAGCAGCTTCTTTTTCTAGAGTCAGAAATATTTCTTTTAATTCGTCAAAGGATGCTGCTACAATAGCAATATCGTCAGCATACGCACTTATTATAGATGATTTTATGAATATGTGTCCGCCTCTGCCTCTAGACACTAAAAACTCCTATTCTTTTGTCAACTAGTCTTTAAGACTAAACATTAATAAAATTTTGGCTCTATTAATTTAGATATCTTTGATCAAACAAAATTCCAGTTCGAAAAGTTTTCTCTGTTTATGTCTTTTAACAAAATTTTAGCTGTTAGCTAAGCGTAAGACTTTAACATGTTGAGACTGCAGTATAAACATGTCATAACGAACTTTGTGGCATACAACCAGGTGTTTTATTTCGTCTTTTATGATAAGGGATCTGGAAATCTCTATCAATCAGCATTGACAATATGTCGCAACACCTTGTTTTGGAATGCTTGGATAGTTTGAATATGAAGTTGTTTAGTACAACCCCATATTTTAATATCGTATGCACTGGTTGCCGTTAAAATTTTATTGTATTTCAGAACTTTATTAGTATACGACGAAAGCGTAGATATCCGCCCAATACCGATGATTTTATTTCAGTTCTAACTCTTGCTTTTTAAGCTTTGCATCAAGTGTCATCAATTTTGATGTGGTATAACAACATTGTTTATTGTGACTGGAATGGGGACTCTATCTTTTTATTTGTAAAATAACCCAAAATAGAATTTGATTTACGTTTAGTTTAATTCTCCATTTTTTGCATCATATGGGGATTTTGTTGTTTGGTTACTGCAGTTTACTTGTTGCGTCATTTATATTATTATCATCATTTACCTTATTACCATTGTTGCTTCATTTATATTATTACCGACCCCTAATACCACAGTATCATCTGAAAAAATTGCCGTTGTTGCATTTTCGTGGTGTGGAATATCACTGGTATCGTGCAAATATACAGAATGGGATGCAGAATACTCTCATACAGTCAAAATACAATTAAAATTGGGATAAATAGAAGAATGAGAACGTACTACTAATACCATTGTCCGCTTTTAATAGTATGTTGGATTCTCACCTATACCTACTTCTCATTACTATTTAAATTGTGTTGAGTGGAAATAGAACAAGAAGTTAAAGAAAGTGTGACTTAATTATGATGTAATCATTTCAATTTTTGTACGTACTTTTTTTTTCTGTTACGTCTCGCGGAATCATAGGGAATCAAGTTGCTTTCTGTATTGTTCTCTGTTGTACGCAGTTATTTTTATTTCCTCCTAAGCTCGCTTATATCTCGTTATTTCAGAAATTGTAGTTTGACGCCGGGTGTTGTTGAGTATTTTACACTTTCTGCTACCTTGGGGGTTCCATGTTAAAGCCGTTCTGGTTATATTATTTATTGGTTTTCTTATAGAGTGTGTTATAGTTTTCAACACTTAATTTGATACCTGTTAGCTGCCATAAGTCCTTTTGATGATAGTGTTGGGCCAGAATATTCAGTATATTGTTCTTTGGCGCTTGTTTGTAAATTTTTGAAGTTTTCGACTGGTTATATTGTTTAAGGGTTTTCTTAGAGTGTGTCCTAGTTTTCTACGCTTAATTTTATACCAGTTAGCTGCCATAACTCTCTTTGATGATAGTGTTGGGCCAGAATCTTTGGCGCTTGTTCTTAAATAATTCAAGTTTTCGACTGATGTTATTTGTCTTCATCCAAGTTTCGTTGTCATACATAAATGTTGACATTACACATTTTTATGCACATACACTTAAACAGTTCCATAAATTTGCTACAAATACAGGTTTAATTGTTTAACAAGTAACAGTTCGCTTTCTCTTTATTTATAGCTAACTAAACTAAATAACTGTAATACCTAATAACCTTATAAACTAACAATGGTAATAATAATCAAAATTTTATCGATAAAAATTTTTCCTAACAATAAACCATCTCTGTATGTGTACTAGTGACAAAAGAGAACAGTTACTGATAGTGAATTTCTTCAAATCCTTTGTTAATATTCAAATAACCGTATTTTCTTTTCTACAAGCGACTATAGATGAAAAGATAACAGAGATGACCATAAAGAAGAAAATAATTTTCATTAAAAAAAAAGTTAAAGTCCATTTGAGTCCTTACTGATAAAAAAATTTTCCTTTAATTCATTCATTTTCATCATTTCTTTTTTTACATTTCGAATAAAAATAATTTTCTTAGATTTTTAGAAAGAAAATCAGAAATATTATTCTGAAATTCATTGAATTGAATCAAACTTGTACGCATTTTCTTTTTCATCCATCTGCCCTCAACCTTCAAGTTCTTTTAATGTGAAAAAAATAAAAAAAATTTTTTTTTTACAAAAATCTTAAGAACTTATATATATGTTATATATATATAGTATATATATATATTTTTTTATACTTTAAACGTTGTTACATAACATCAGTTAATCCACATTGAACTCAGAGACCAAGCTGAATTCAATTAAATAAATATTAAATTTAAATTAGTGGTAATCATAAACATTATAAAGAACTATAGTTTTGTTGTTGTTGGTGGGTGATACTCCATATCACAATTAGATCTCCAAAACAATTCAATCGAAATTTTGATTAATTTGTTGGTGCTCTTTTGTGGTCCATTCTAGAGAATTCAACCGCCTGGCATTACCAACTGTTTTTTTTTTGTTTTTTTTTTGTTAAACAACCTTGGTTGGTTATTAAATTTCACGATTCCACATCAGTTTTAGTCGATTTTATATTTATACCATTGAGTATACAAAAAAAAAAAAAAAAAAAATGAAAAAGAAAAAGAAGAAAAAAAATTATAAAAATGAAAATATTTCCTATAACAAAAATTAATTGCAAATGACTTGTAAAAAAAAAAGGACGACGAAAGACTCACAATAAAAAATAAAAACAAAAAATTCTTTCAATATTTTTTTCATTTCGTGTTTTTTTTCGGTTATTTTAGGGACGGTTTTAAATTTCAGGAAACAAAAATATAATAAAAGAAATAATAATAAAGATGAAGATGAAGGCGCAATTATAAATTTCACAACAATTTTATTTTTTATTTTTTTTTCTATACGACTCAAATTTTTTTAAATTGAACTTTTCACACTAATTGGAATTTGTACAGAAGAGTTTGATTTTATTTCTAGGTACATAATATTATTTAGATCTGTATTTCGATATAAAAATTACTAGTGGCACCTGTTGAGTAATTATATTTCAAGTTGAAGTCAAATTTAAAGTTTTTAAAAAAACAATTATTTACGTACTGACATAGACTTCGCACGATATAGCAGAAACCACTCGTGTTTAATAAAAAGTTTTGTGGTTAGTAAGTTTTATTTAGGACACATAAATACACGTCCCTCATATACTGCTTCGTTTCCGATATATTCCCTATAGTAAGTGGCATTTAGTGGATAAAATTACTAAAAATAAAAAATTTTGTCATTAAAGAGGTATAGATATATATATATACCTACATAATACATAATTGTAATAAAAACTATATTATTACTACAAATAACCAAAATTTAGAAACAGTTACTTAAAAAAATAAAAATGAAGAATTCAAGTGATTTGTTTTTTTGTTGTTTTTATATTTTTTATTTGAGATGAATTTGTCTTTTGTTTTTTTTTTTGGAATATGTAGATAGTGCATAATGTAAATCATAATAACTGATTTGTTTGCTTCTGTTTATTATTTTAATAAGTTCTCACATATGCGTAAGGTATTTGCTGAATAATAAAATCATATGAGTACAAAACTTTCAACTGTGTGCGCATTTTTGTTTTATATATACATTTTATATATTATATCAGAAATTCATTAAGGAGTAGCAGAATCGAAATAAAATGAAAAGGTGTCTACTGCGCAGGACCTTAAATGCTTGTCAATTATAATTATAGATATTGTTCGATAGACTCGGAATGTGGGCATTATATTTGATTTGTATTCTGTAGGTTGTTATGAAGCGCAAATCCATCAGAGCTAGCTATATAAGGACTTTGAATCGAGAGGAAACAATTTGGTAAAAGTGTTGTCAGAATTATTTAAAATGTAGTAATCTTAAATTAGAAACGTATAAATCCTTTTACTAAAATCTTTATTTGTCTATTTTACAAATATCGATATTTCGGCAATAATATGTTGCATTCTTTAGTGTATTGGCGTAATTAAATTTAATTAAGAGCTATATTAGTTATATATATATATTTTTTTTATCGGCAATAAAAATTACAAAATTAAATTAAATTTTAAATTTATTTATTTCTACCTGATAAAGAAAGGTTTTATATTTTTATTTTCTTATGAATTTTAATAGCCGCTTGTTCCCATTACCGTATTACCGTGATCACTATTTAGAAGTGTACCTGACGGTTGTTTTATGTATTCCAGACTTTCGCAAACATTTAGTTTTCTGGTGCCGTTGTTGATTTCTTTGATTACCTCTAGGTCATCGATGTTGATGTCATGTACCTCGATTGCTATGTGTTGTGCTACAGTTGATTTGAAATTGGATATTTTACCTGTCTTCTTAGCAATTTTTGCTTTGTTTAGATGTTTTTGAAATCTTCCTATTGCTAATCTCGTTGTCTGTCCAATATATATTTTATCACATTGGTTGCATGATATTTTGTAGATTCCGCTTTTCTCTATTTTTATTTTTTTATCTTCCGCAGAGCCTAGTACTGTTTTCAATTGATGCCGCCTCTTCTAGTACTTATGACGCTTATATTGTGTTTTTTTAATTATTTCCCTATTGACTTCGTTATTTCATCATCATGTGTGATGGAAATTCTTTTATGGTCTTCTTTTATCCATTCCTGTTGGAACAATGTGGTCATATCATCCCTTTTCATATACCTCCTTTTCTTGTTGATCATTCTTGTAATTATTGTATCCATTTTTGCAGCTGTGTCGATAATTTAATTTTTTCCTCATTATAGTTATCCTTTTCCATTGGAACTGACACTAGTCTATGGATCATTGAATGAAATGGAGCCATCTTTTGTTGGAAGCAATGATGGGATGTACTTTGGGTTAGTCTTTGGGTGTTCGTCGGCTTCCTGTAGATGGCGAATTTTATTTCAGTATCTCTCTTATATACTAAAATATCTAAGAAATGTAGATGATGATTCTCTTCAATTTCTGCTGTGAATTTTATGTTCTCGTGAATATTGTTAAGGTTGTTCAGGATCTTGTCTAATTCATTCCGGTTGATGATAGAGAGCACGTCGTCTACATACCTTATCCAATATTTTGGTAAATTTCTTTCTTTGTGTAGTTTATTCTCTATTTTTTGCATGAATATTTCACTTATAAATGGAGACAGTGGATTCCCCATTGTAGTAATTTTGCTTTAGATCAGTTTTTATCAAACTATAAAATTGAAGTTAATCAATTAGGACCAAACGAAAAATCCCAAAAAGTTTAAACAAATTATGAAAAATTAATAATTCAGAATAAACAAAAGAATGAAAAATGCCATGAACGAAGAATATGAGTTGAAGAAGAATTTGCAATTAAGGAAGATCTGGTGTCAATAAATAAGTGGTTTATGAAAAATCGTTTATCCCTAAATATTTAAAAGACAAAGATCGTTTGTTTTGAAAATAATAAATTTTATAATCCTTAACTTTTTATGAATGGTACAGTCATTGATATATTTCTATCGTTGAACTACCTTGTGGTCTAGTACTGGATAACTTACAACAACAACAACAAGTACAGCAACAGCAGCAATAACCATAGCAGCCGCAAAATTCAACAACAAATGAATCAGCAAATTCAGACGCAAATTCCTCTATCATACAGCAACAAATTTTTAAGACCAGGACCACAATGACAACTTATACAATAAGGTGAAAAAAGTCATGCCCCGTTTATGGCGTTCGATCCAGTTAAAATAGAAGAATATATTGCCAAATATTGTTCAACCAATATTGTCCAACCAGGTGTATCAGATGTATCAAGTGGACCCCGCCCAACGCAGCATATTAATGTACAAAGTCAAATGCCTTTCTGGCTTAACATAACAACAGCAAATGCAGTGGTATCAACAATAAAGGTGTTAGACAATTTCTTTTTCCGGTAAAAAACCCACTTTAAGCCCAACTACACAACAGAATATAATTTCGACATTTATTCCCGCTGTCAATAAGAGATCACAACTAGTATAACAGTTTCAAAGTATGATTGATGCCAGTAATACTGTAACAGATTTCACTGCATTTCGCAATATAATTTACAACAACATGGCCAAAAACAATTACGTTATCAACACCAGTTGCAAAGAAATGAATAAAACGTTAAGCCGAGCGGAACTAAAACACCAACAATTCAATTTGGAGATCAGATAGTCATAAGTGCTCCTACATTATCAAATATTATGAATCAAGTTGTTGAGTTATGTTACAATAAGTAAATGTTACAATAAGTAGACATGCAGCAAATATTAAAACAAAAATCGGTCTTGCAGCAATGTTAAATAGTCGCCGTTTTAGTACAGTTGGTTCTATCGGAGCTGCAATAAACGAAACTGATGAAGTATCTTACAACAAACAAAAATAAAGAGAGAAAATAATTTTCAAATGCGGATGGCTTCTTTTGCTAGCCGGGAATAGATAATCGAACTAACACACGTAACAATTTTATTGATATAAAACTCTTGCACACTCTTATAACACTATTATAAATATTCTAATATTAGTGTTCATTTGAGTGTTCCGCAATTGTTGCGAAACGTTATAAATACGTTATAGCACTAAAATGGAGAATCCTATAAGGCACCGAAGCAAGTGCTGTAATATTGTTATTGGATTAGTATACATGTATTAGTGTATATGTTTTTATTTTGAAATGAAATTCATTTGTAATAATATTTATGTTATGCGAGAGTGAGATAGGTATTACTTTTTATTTTAAAATAATAATTTGATAGAGTTTATATTTATTTGATGAGAAAGATATATATTATTCCCATTACATTACATTATTCCCCTAAAAACATCATTATAACACCTTTAATGTTTATCCGGAGTCATATAAGAGTCTTATATCACTTATATCGTTTTTATAACAATAAAATGTTACGTGGGAGGTCTAATTCAAATAGACACGTCCCCCTACCTTACATAGATTATTACGGTTCGAAAGGGTAAAAAAAAAAATCTAAAATGCTTACTGACTTATATTTATCTTTCTACAAATGAAGTTACCATAGGGCCCAAAATTATTTTATAATAAGCTAATTACGTGAACTGATCTAAATTAATCTATAAGTATTTCAACTGCTGAAAGAGTTCAAACTGAAAGAAACTGCAGGTCTAATTAAACCAGAGATGAAAATAAAAATTTAACAAGTTAAGTTTTAATCTGTACGACCTCATCTGAGATTTAACTTCCGCTGAAAGAATAAATTAATTCGCATATAATAAACCCAACCCTAAAAGCAATATGGTATCGACTAAACACCTGTACAGTTCCTTAGAAAACATAGTATTCGTATAGGATCAACAAAACAAATTAACTTCTTAGCTGGTCTTGTACTAATATGTCAACGGTAGTAGCATTCATATTGTAATTTTATTCAAGTTAGGCATGTGTTTCAACTTTTTTTGCCGCAGCTACAGCCATGTCGACGAGAGAGAAACTTGCTGAATTAAACCCTAGTCTTTGATAGTGCTAAGCTTTGTACTCTTCAAGACCTTCTTAAACATTTTATCTTATGGGGCGCCTGAATGTATATTTCTAGATAAGCAATTAATTATCTAATTAAAAAGTTCGAATGTTGGTTCTAATATCGTATTCAAGTAGCTCGTCCTATGCAAACGAATAACAATACAATTAATTAATAGTGATGAAAATATGAACAATTAATTAATTATATGAGCGTTTTATAGTTTAAGTAAAGATAATTTTAAAAGTTAACGGCTTATCCTAAAATACAAAAATTATAAATAAAAACCTTAACCATCACTAATCGACTTCAGTAGTGGTATCAAAATAGTAATTTGTCAAAAAAAAACTACACGAAGGTGCACGAAGTAACATCGGAAGTAGACGAAAAATAGTGTACGGTTATTTTTATTATTCATTAAAATTATTCAGCAAAGTGTTAAACTTAATTTAAGATATTTTAATAAAATAATATATCTATTTCCCTCAAATTAATTGTCAATTTCTTATAAATAGATTCAAAAAATCATTTTTAATAAATAATAAACTCAAATCGATCTGAGTGTGTCTTGGACTAGTGTAAAAAAATTTATTTTCAGCATTCATCTCTGATTGAAATGATTTTTATTTTCTATTTTCAACCTTTGAATGTTGAAAATTCTATTATATAGTTAGGTGGGAAGAAGACGAAAAACATGAAATGAAGCAGCAATATGACTGGTCATTACTTAATTCCAAAAAACAAAAAAAAAAAAAACAAAATTAATAAAACTAAAAAAAAAAAACCATTCATTTTTATGGACTCTTTTCTTTTGTTTACAGATTCGAAATATTAAAACACACACATACAATCATACAAACAAATACATAAATTGATTTTGTGAAAAAAAAAACAAACAAAATTATTTTGTAATTAAGTAGAACGAATAATTATTGTAAAATTATATTACTAGGCATAAGTTTTGAATTAAATGAATTCGTGCGGTTTAAAGGTTTAATTACTATAGAATTAGAAAATTGAAAACAAAACAAAAAAATAACAAGCAAAAAAAAAAAAAAGTTAAATAAAAAATAGAAAACAATTTAATTATTTTCATTTGAATAAAAGGATAAAAATCCTAAATAGCTATTTTCTTGTTTTTAAATTATTATTTCAATTGAAAGATTCGTTAAACACAGCTGCATGCCCTTCAATTCTAACATTATTTAATTTTAATTTAGCAGAAACTATAACAAAAATTAGATTTGATTTACATGGTAATCATTTGGTTTTATTGAAATTATTTTTATTTTTTTTTTAATTATAATTTGCCACTTAGTCACGTACGCCATATATTTTTATATTTGAAAAATTTAAAATGGAAAAATTAATTTATTCTAATCTGTAATGTAAATTGTTATTGAACAAAATACTAGCAACCGTTGGAAAGCGGGAAAAATAATTTATTACCTCTATCTCTATTATGATCATAATAAGATACCACGTGACTCAAAGAAAAACTAAAATAATTTATTCAAGTCAAGATATTGATTTTGCAAGACGCTGGAAAATATTGACAAAATATCCAGACATACAAAAATTTATGTCTGGATGTACAAAAATGATGTCTGGTCTGGACATACAAAATCTGGTATTGACATACAAAAATTATGTCTTGGGTCAAGTATATTGGCTTTGCAAGACTGTGGAAAGTATGGACAAAATATCTAGAAATACAAAACTTTATATTGATTATCAAAACTGTTATTTTATTACTGTTATTTTATAATCCAATAGACAGCACCTGCAAATATTTTTGTACAAAATAAAATGTAAATGTATTTGGGCCAAGGAGAACATTTTTTTTTTTTTTAACTTTTATTTTTATTTTTTGTTTCAGTTTGTTTACAATTAGAAAAAAGTTTTATAAACTAATATTATTTCTTATTTTACTTAGAACTAAAACCTTAACAGTTAATTGATTTGTTTAGTTTTTTCTAAAATATTATTTACACACTATTAATATACATACCTATTTGTTATTTTTAATATCAAAAATATTTATAATAATTTGTTATTATTTTGGAAAATTTTGATCAAAAAATTTTGTAGCCTTTTTTTTATTAAATAAAACTTATACGAACTTAAAACTAAACTAAAACTATACCTAAAATCCTAACTAACTTAATCTAAACCTATTCTATTGATATATTAACATATTTTATTCACGTTATCATAAACTATTCAACCACCAATAGTTTGTTGATAATTGTTTATCCTTTTCAGGAATAAACATGTCATATTTTAGTAGGTTAGTCTCAATATTCTGAAGGTTATATTCTACACACTTACATGTAGCCCTTCAATTATAGTGATATAATAGAGGGACATGTTCGTGGTTTTGAATATACCATTTAGAGTCAAGATAAAAAAAATTTTCGGGCGCAATGAACCCGGTTTTCAATGTATTTTTAATGTACTCTTCATTATTCTAATATATATTTGATATTAAAGCATTTTCTAATGTGTTAAGAGATTTCTCAAAGTGATTGCAAATAGTTTTTATTAAAATATTATCGAATCTTACTATCGGTATATTTCGGTACATTACAATACAAGCTTTCATTGGAGTAAAAATGTCCGTTTCTATGTAGATTTACGCAGGCTCTTATGCATTTCCTTTCAAATTTCCAGATTTTTTCCATTTGGCTTGCACTAATATTGAACCAAATTGGTCCAGCATATGACATAGTTGGCCTAATAAGGCCCTGATAAGCTAAGATTTTTACTCTACTATTTATTGTTTTATTGGAAAATAATTTTTTACAAGCCATGCAGGATTTTGTGCCTCTTTCCACTGCTTTTTCTTACTTACTTACTTGTTGGGCGCTACAGACCTTGAAGGTCCTGGGCCTGGCGCAAAATTGTCCTCCACTGATTTCGGTCACGAGCGGAATCTCTCCAGTTGGTGATTTGTAGTTTTTTCACATCTGCCGATACTTCATCTCTCCAACGAAGGTGTGGCCTCCCTCGACGACGCGTTCCCTGGGGTTTGGATTCGAAGAGTTTCCTAGCCGGAGCATTTTCATCCATACGCTCTACATGGCCTAGCCAATGAAGCCGTCTTATTCTGACTTTTTTAGCTAGGTCCATGTCGTTGTACAGCTGGTATAGTTCGGCATTGTATCTTCTTCTCCAAACCCCTTCGTCAGACACAGGACCATAAATGCGACGAAGAATTTTTCTCTCAAAGATACCAAGTGCATGCTCGCTTGCTTTTGGTAATGTCCACGATTCAGAACCATATAGCAACACCGGAAGGATGAGCGTTTTGTATAATTGTGCCTTGGTATTTTGGGATAGGAGCTTTGAACCCAGTTGTTTCGACAAACCGAAGTAGCAACGGTTTGCAAGGGTAATTCTTCGCCTTACTTCAACATCGATGTTATTGATGGAGTTGATGTTGGTTCCAAGGTAGATAAACTCCTGAACTACCTCAAAATTATATGAGCCGACAGTGATGTTGTGTCCTATATGATGTTGTGAGGACATTTTATTTGTCGACAGCATAGATTTTGTTTTGCTCTCATTTATGAGAAGACCCGCTTTACCTGCTTCCTCTTCAATCTGTGTAAAGGCTTCGATGACTGCTCGTCGTGATGTTCCGATAATATCGACGTCATCAGCGAAACCCAGGAGCTGCACCGATTTGTAAAATATAGTGCCCTGCGTGTTCACACCGGAACGTAGCACTATATGCTCCAACACCAGATTAAAGAAATTACATGACAGCGCATCGCCTTGTCGAAATCCGGAGCACGTTCGAAATGAATCAGAAATGTGCCTCCCAATCACCACAGCACACCGGGTGTTTTCCAGGGTCATTTTTGACAAACGGATAAGCTTGGCTGGGAAACCAAATTCCGACATTGATTCGTAAAGCACTGATCGATGTATGCTGTCATAGGCAGATTTAAAATCGATAAAAAGATGGTGCGTATCGATTTGAAATTCGAGGGCCTTCTCCAGGATCTGCCTTAATGCGAACACCTGGTCGGTGGTTGATTTACCAGGACGGAAGCCGCACTGATAGTTTCCTATCACAGCGTTACAATGGGGCTTCAAACGTTCGCACAGAATATTGGAAAGGATCTTATACGCAACGTTTAATAGGGATATTCCTCTATAGTTGGCGCAGGACATGGAATCGCCCTTTTTGAATATAGGAGATATTGAACTTAAATTCCAGTCATCAGGCATGCTCTCCTCGATCCAGATTTGTTTGATGATTTGGTGCATGAATTCAATCATCACTTCACCTCCTGCCTTAAAAAGTTCAGCTGGCAGGTTATCTTGTCCAGCAGCTTTGTTGTTCTTTAATTTTCGGATGGCTGCTTCCACTTCTGCAGGACTGGGTGTATCTGTATCTTCGGAGTTGACTGGGTTAGGGCGAGGCGTATCTGTGTTTTCTATGTTTGCGCCATTCAGCAGGTTCTTAAAATGCTGTTTCCATGTCTCTAATATCCCTTGCGTATCGGTTACCAAATTTCCCGAATCATCCCTCAGCGCGTGTGTACGGGGCTTGAAACCAGCTGCAAGCTGCTTGGCTTTTTTATAAAAGCTCCGTACTTCGCCTCTGTCTCGGTTTGATTCTATATCCAAAAGTTGAGACTTTTCGAATAAACGTTTTTTGCGCCTTAAAATTTTCTTCTCGTCTCTTCTTTTCGCTCTATACTCTTCTTGAGCTGCTCTTGTTTTACGTTGCAGCGCTTTCCTGTAGGCCTCATTTTTCTCTACCGTCTTTGCTAAACATTCATCGTCGTACCATGGGTTTCTCACGCGAGGTGTTTCAAAACCCACGGTATGTGTAGCAGCCATCGTGATGATGTTTGCGCATTGTTTCCATTTTCCGTTGACGGAGAGATTATGTTGTAGAGGTGTGGTATTGAGTATATTACTTAATCGCTCCTTGTATGCTAAGGCTATCTCAGGTGTTTGGAGTCTTCCAATGTTAAACTTCCTATTATGGCTGGTGCGTCCTTTTTTAACATTGGAAATTCGTGCTCTGAACTGGGCGACAACTAGGAAGTGGTCAGAGTCGATGTTAGCTCCTCGATAGGTACGTACATCCGACACACTGGTAGCATGTCGGGCGTCAATCATAATGTGGTCAATTTGATTCGCTGTACGTCCATCCGGAGATAGCCAGGTAGCTTTGTGGATATTTTTATGGGGGAAATTTGTGCTACTTATAACCATATTACGAGCTGCTGCAAAATCGATTGTTCGGTATCCATTATCTGTGGTGGTGGGGTGAAGACTATGGTTACCAACAGTTTTGCCGAAAATTCCTTCCTTACCGATTTTAGCATTGAAGTCTCCAAGCACGATTTTCGCATCGTACTCAGGACAGGACCCATATGTTTTATCTAAGATGTCGTAGAATTCATCCTTCATTGAGTCCTCCGCTTCGTCGGTTGGTGCGTGCACACATATTAAGCTGATGTTGAAGAATTTGCCTTTGATACGGATGACGGCTAGACGTTCATTAACCGGTGTAAAATCAATGACGTTTCCTCTAAGCCGTTTTCCCACTACGAATCCGCATCCAAATATGTGATGTTTTTCGTGGCAGCTGTAATATATATCGCATGTTCGTTTTTTTAACATGCCAGATCCTTTCCATCGGATTTCCTGTATCGCAGTAATGTCTGATTTATACTGCGAGAGAATATTTTCAATTTTGTTAGATGCAGCTGGATGATAGAGTGTTCTTACATTCCAACTGCAAATTCTTAAATCGGGGTCCTTTAAACGTTTGCCGGGTCTGTTTCCAATAATTTCGATCGTATCCGAGGCTTCAATTGCGTCTCTCAAAACTATGTAATTTTTACGGGTAAGGGAGTCAGCCTTACGCCAACCTCAAAATTTGAGGATTTTGGCGCACTTACAATTTTGGCCTGCTTACTAGCGGATGCTATGTAAAACAGTTCCCAGGGGTCACCACGTGGAGGTAGTGTAAGCACTTGAATAGGAACTCGACAGTTGCGCATCTGGGTCAGCGACCGATCAAATGTTTCCCTGTCGATCCCAAACCAGACCCCCTGCTTTTTCTACGTTGAGAATCAAATTTAGATTTTAATGAAGGTATATACGCCTACGTATTTAACTATTTTTCTTTTATTGATGATTATATTATTTGGAGCTTTAATTTAAAATTCTTTCCAGTGTCTTTAGATATTATTATTTACTTTGTTCACTGTGTTGCGGAATAATATCGTTTCACATTTGTGTATGTTCATTTTCAGTAATCATATACTTTACAATAGTCTACGGTAAGGTTAAATTGTTTTTAAACATTAGTTTGAACCACTTTTGTATTATTTGAGTATATAATAAAGTTGTTGGCAAATGCGATAGCAAAATTATCGCACTTGAAAACATTTAACATATTCAGTAGATCTGTAGTAGATTCGCGAATCCAACCTAGACTCTATTCCAGTGTTTCAGTTTTCTCGTCAATATTTTTGCGTTGTTTTCTAACATTAAAATTGTTTGATTTTTGAGACAACTGCCAAATATAAATCGAATTTTGTTTCATATATTAATTTTGTTTTGTTGTCTGAAGCCTTAGTTACCAAATATTATACGTGTATATTCATAGAAATCAAATTCTATGCACAATATACATATTAATATAGCTGTATTCATATACGTTATATTCATTTTACGTCATATATACCCTTTTTTTATTATATACTAATTTTGTTTTGCTGTCTGAAGCCTTAGTTACTAAAAATAATACAGATATATTCGTAGGAATCAAATTCTTTGTACACACATATTCACATTTGTATCCGTTATATTAATTATGACATATCAGTTTTTTTTTTTTTTTCAGCATTATCGAAATTGGAAATATAGTTCTAGGTAGACTGGAGTAAGACTTATTAAGGCATTATGATGCGAAATGATAGAATGTCATTATACTAGTATATTATATATTTTTTTTATTATACAAACATTTCTATTTAGGTGTTGCTAGTAACATAATTTTTTTTATCAGTGCTTGTCATTGGTTTTTGGTTCATAGCGATTATAAATTATTATTTTCTACTTCAATTAGTAAGACCAGTTTTTTGCAGCAATAATAAAGCCTGAACAATAATCGAATACAATAACAGAACTTAGCAGTAATGAAATAAATAATAGAATATGTGTACAATGAGAATAATATTGGTGAGTTCACAATATCTTGTAGATTGTTTGGTAAAATTCATTCATTAATTTATATATTGAACCCTCTATCCATATAGGTGATAGCTGGAGTAAAACAGAACGAAAAGGAAGAACAAGTATATTTTGCAACCTTCATCGCACAGTTTGGTACAACGATTCCTGGGATTCAAACTCGAAAAGTCTTGATACTTTTATAGTAAAATCCTACCGGACAACTAATATTAAATTTCAAGTAGTCTTCAATCGATAATAATCATCATTGCCTTGAAACCCTATCCGTGGGCATAGAATCGTTAATCCAAAACTTAAATAATTAATATAATTAAAAAATTGTTAGAAAAATATTTACAGAAATTTAATTCTATAATAAACTTGTATATCCTTAAAGTCCTTTACTTTAAAATATTATATTTGTTAGGCAATTATATGATTCTAATGTATATAAGCCATCATATGTAAAGAAAACTTTCCTTTTAAATATAATATTCTTAACCTTAATTTTTCTTTCATTTACTTTTTTTTCTTTAGTTTTTGTTTCAAACGACTACCGGACAATAATGTTTTAAAAAATTTTCTTACCTGTATAAAAGAAAATATTTTTTTCTTTTTTTGGAAAACAAAACTTTAACTTAAAACATCCTCTTTAAGTCCATAATTATTTTGAGAAAATCGCACCATAAACAAAAGTTTTTGTGCGTTGCATTGTAGTAGCTATTTTGCTTTGTGTTGTTTTTTGTTTTCTATTTGTTCTGTGGGAGTGAATTAATATTTCAGAATTATTGCACAGTCATGGTGATTTGAAATTGTACGAGTATACTATTAGGAAAAACAATTATTATTAGTGAAATGTCTGCTATGACAAATTATTAAGATGTAAAGTTGAGTACAACTCTAGAATTATCATGATGTAACAACAATAATAATGTGTTATTTTATTGTTTAGAACTTGGGTAGAATATTATTTCGTATATTAAAAACAGTATAAAGCAGTTTAGAATACAAAGTGAAACAAAAATAATGTTTTATCAATATTCTGGTACATTGGGTGCGCTCAGTAGAATCTAGCGGTGCAGTTTGATACGGAATGTTTTGCAGCAACATTTAAAATGGCATTGTTTTTCTATCGATTAAAAATTTACTTTAATAACTTCACTAAATTTATTTGTCTATATACACCTACATAAATTATTATAATAACATTTTTTAATAAAAAATATTTTTTAAATTTAATTATATTAAAACTTAATAAACCCACTAAATTATTTATCTATGTTTATTTATTATCATTTATTTCATTATTATAAGTTTTTTTTAAATTCATTCACAACAAATTTTATGTAAATCAAAAAATTAACACATAAACGTCATTAAAAAGTCGTTGCTCAATATAGCATATATTTATTTTTCTTCAAAATCTAGCGGTACAAAAACTTACCGTTCAGTAGCAAATTTGCTGGTAGTACTATAGTAATTTTGAAGTGCTAAATTCTACTGAACGCACCCATTAACGCATAGATTTTTTTCGCTGCAAAATTTATGCAGCTATAATAAGCGTTCAGTAGAAAATATGCTAGAGCACTACAATCATTTTGCAATGTTAGATTTTACTGAATGCTGCAATATTTATGCATCGCTTTCATCTAGCGCTTTATAAAATTACCGTTCAGTAAAAAATTTACTCGGGCGCTACGTTAATTTTGTAGCTCTAACTTCTACTGAATGTACCCATATTAGAGATTAAGTTGAATATTTACACAAAATTTAATTCATTGTCGTATTGAAAAATTATTTACAAAGACGTAGGTTAAAAATTAAAAAAATTTCAAAAAAAATTCCAGAATTTTTTAAAAGTCCAATTTTATTTGGATTTTAAATTTCCTCAATTATAGCTGGTTATTAGCAAAATTTTTATATTAAAATAAAATATTAAGAAAAGAAAAAACTAACAACAATAAAAAATTATAATTTTTCTTCTAATTTCAACTTAATAACCGACTGATCCTATTGTACCATATACTAGAAGGTCCATTAACTACACTTATACCAATTGATGATTTTCGATGATTTGAAAATCCATCTGCGATTTGTTCATGCTTTAATTGTAATGTTGTATTTAGTGGTGATGAATATGTATTTGTTGATTTGGTTTACATTCAACAGAAAACCATTTACCTTCTGATGTCAGCAGTATTCCAATACATTCACAATGAAACCATTCAATCATACATTCATCCTATATTTTCTGAAACTTCCTCATATTGGCAACGGCAATAACAATAAACACTTTCACCTTCGCGTGGTGGTCTAGCCCCAGCTGGTGGAGGTATCGGAAAACGTATATTATTCCTTTTAAAATATTGTAATATTGTTAAATCTAGATTTGGTAATAAAGTTGGTTAAATTTTCTTTTCTTTTGGAGGTGGTGTTGGTTCTCTGACTTCCATTACAATTGTTTGTAAGGGTGTTACATTATTAATTTGTTGTTGTGGTTTTGTATTATAAGATGTTCGTGCAACCCTTTTACTATTTTTAATTTTAATTTTATTTTTACCTTGATTAGATTACAATGTTTTTGGTGTAGAAGATTTTTTACTTGTTTTCGATTGTGCTGTGAGTTTTTTTTCAGTATTGAACATTTTAAGTGGAATTGTTAATTTATCTTCTGAATCGCTAGCAATGCTCTTTTTGCTTGATGAGTAAAATTGGGGTGCATCAATATGATGAAGTGGCACAGGTGGTACACTATTAATTGGCTCAACGACTGGTGGTGGTGGTTGCGGAACTTGATAGTTACTTGTTTCTATAGGTTGATGATCTAAAATTGATGGAGAATGAATATCTAGTGATTTGATTTTCAATGGGGGAATTCGAGGCTTGATAGCATCAGTAGAATCCCCTAATTGCATCAATTTTGAATCAAATGGTCGTTTCTTCTTATTAGCATCATCCTTTTTCTTCGAAAACAATTAGCGGATAATAAGAAAGTTTTTAATCCAGGTGGCTTTAAACTTTTACTAGAATTGTTTCATGGTGGCGCTGACAAATCTTATTTTTCCCAATGTTTAATTAGGGGCTGGATTAGGTTTAAATACTCCACTCCAGTAATAGAACAACCTTGAACACTTTCATCATCACTTGAATAACCATAAAATCGATTTGGTTGACGAGCTTGTTTAGATCGTTTAAGTGCATTTCCAGCATTTGAAATCAAATTCGCACTTGCATCCGAGCTGCTTTCAGTACAAAGACATATTAAATTTGGATCAATTGGAGCCGGAGTAATTTGAGATGTGTAATCCAGAATGAGATGATAATTTTGCCATTGCTGGATTTAACATTGCACATTGGATTGTAATAGGGTGTAAATCTTGTGAAGTCGATTCTAATGGTTGTGTTGTCGTTAATGAAAATCCTGCCGGTATAGCAATTGAATTAATAACATTGTGATAATTCATTGGAGCTAGTGCTGTTGTGGTAGACGATTGCTCATAAACTGAAGTAATTTCAGAAGTTTGGTTTTCTATTCTAGATTGTGTTATTGAATTAATTGTTGATAACACGTCATGATGACATGACCACTACACCATGCAGGACAGTATTATAATGTATGATAGTTGAATTTAAGTAAATTGGAAGAAAACATTTTCATTGGATATATTTGAAATGTAGACTATATAGTTCCTTTCTGGTCATTGAAATTTAAAATAACCGATTTTTATTTTAAATTTTTAATATTATGGTTATCTATGTTATATTATACTGTTATTTATTGTATAGTATTTCCCATAGAACAAAAGCTTTAGTTTTTTTTGATGATTTTCTTCTATTTGCAAAAAAAAATTTTATATTTTCAGTTTTTTATGGCAAACTGCTAAAAATTTTGTAAGCTATTGTTTTTCATAAAACAAATTGAATAATCTACAACAGTTGTAAATATTGTACCTTCACCCCAACAGTGAGCGATAGGCCGGAAAATAATACATTTACAATAATTTATTGCCAATTTAATTTAATGCTGTCATACAAGATTAGCTGTTCTTTCGAACTAATTCATTTAATAGTATGTATAAATATGTACAAAAAATTAGTTTAAGTATTTGCCTACTTGTATAATAATTATTAATTTACACAACCAAATTAAATTTACAAATATAATTTAACCCTATCCGAAGTATCGAATTAGATTATAATCAATTTATTTATTTATATTAAAGTGAAGTGAACATATTCAAGTTAACTAGCAATTTTTGAACAAATTTGTTTTTTTTTTTCTATGTAATTAATCAAAATAATGAAATTACAGAATTTAATATAATACGAAATTTACTGTCTTTTGATACTGTTTATTTGAATAATGACTCAGAGATTTTATTTTTATTAATTTTGTTCTTCACAAATGTTTTTTTTTAATTTATTAATTTGTTAGCCCATTTTTTTCCTCAAAACTTAATTTAATCAAATTATTAATTATCAATTTCAAATTTATTTATTACAGCATACACCACATCAAATTGAATAAAATATATTTGATAAATTTGTGTAACTAATTTATTTCTTGAACAATAAAAATTTAAATAGAGTAAACGTCAGAAAGGCTTTATATTTCGGAAGTGTCCATTATGGAAGGGGCATTTTGTTTTTTCAAAATATTCTGGTAGAAATCAATTGATGGTTTGAACATTTTCTACTGCATTGCAGTTTGGCATTGCAGAATGAAAGTTGTTATACCCAATATAGTATTTTTGAAAGATGATTTTTATGTTTTAATAAAATTTGATTTACACAATGGAATTTTTCGGACCAAAAAATTTTCTTGTAAATTAGGAAACTTAGAATCTAACACCGAGCAATTTTTTTTTTTTTGTTATTTGTAATATGGCGATCTTATTTCTGTTTTAAATCATACAAATAAAAATTAACTTATAACTATTTTTATTTAATTATAACCTATTACGATTACTCTTTTATTTCACTTAAAATTAATTTTATACTTTTTACATTATTTTGAAATGATCATTTCTTTATTGAGTTCCAGATGTTATAAACAATTTTAATAATGTTTCGGAAAATGCTAGAGAAAAAACTGACCTGTTATTCGTGCGAATTGAACATGCGTAAAAGAATAAAACTACTTGACATTTTTCCAACTTTTTGGAAATTATCTACTATCATAATGATTAGAAAACCAGCTAAGTATTCCAATAAAATTGATTCGTATAAACCTATATCAGCCTGTTACCTATATTTTCCAAAATATTTGAACAAATTTTCATTCAAAAATTAGCACCTAACATAAAAAATAAAGTGATCGTACCGCTTCAACAGTTCGGCATCCAGGAAAAACCCAGTACCATCGAAAATGTACATAGAATAGCTGCAGAAATCATAGATGCGTATAAAGAAAAAAGATACTGCTCAGCCATATTTTTAGACGTATCGTTCAGACTTGCGATATAATTTGACAAGATGGCTTAATATGTAAAAATTAAAACCCAACTACTTCCTGAAGATCACAAATTATTAGAAAGTTATCTATTTCACAGATCATTTAAAGCCAAGCACAAATCAATCATAAATAAAGATATAAATTATCATAAATTAAAGCTGACGTACCTACCACAAGGTTTTCTGATTGCCCAGAAGACAGTCAACTTTTTCTATATGTTTTTGCAGACGACACAGCCATATTGAGCACTAACAAAAATCTCCAAAAGCCGTATCCCAACAGTTATAGGCCCATCTGAGAAGAATCGAAAACTGGCTCGAGACATGAAAATAAGAGTCTCACATCACATTCACATTGAACAGAGAAACATATGTCCACCTGTACTCCTTAACGGTATAAAAATACCGCAATCCAATGTAGTAATTTTTTTTTTTTACACTCTTACAGTAATTTAGGTAGAATCACATTTTCGTACTTAATTAAGTACCAGTATTTCACATTACATTTACTACAATTACTTATAAACTAATCTCGATAGAAAATTAACCTGGAGGAAGCACATAGAGACTTAATAAATGCAGCTTATGATCTATCAGCACTGGCTAATTGGGAGTTGATAAACGCTGACCGTAGAATTGAAAGTCCTCATCTACGAAGTGATCACACAGTCAATATGGTCTCACGGATCCCAATACTGGAAAAACATATCCAAAAGTAATTTGGAAATAATCCAAATATTACATGTCGAAAACAATGAGAACGATTACTAATGCGCCATGGTGCATTAAAAATTTCAATCTTCATAAGGACATATAGTCTATGGTAGAAGAAGTAATTGAAACAGAAACAAGAAATTACGCCAAATGAATGTGTAGCCAACCTGCTATGGGAGATATTTGAAAAATCTACCATCATATATAGTAGAGTAAAGAAAAACTATTCAATTTAACAAAATTAATAAAGTATTCTGCCCACTGGGGCAGACCCAATTTTAAGAACAACTAGTTACAACAATTTTAACACTTCATGCAAAAGAAAATCTATGCAAAAGTATTATTATTTTCTAGGGCAAAATTCAATTAAATCAAATTAAGCCTAAAAAACAAAAATATGCGATCTGCGCTGACTCAATCATGTTAGAAACATATCCCATAGCCATAGACATTTTTCCAGTCCAAACTCTCTGAACACGTCATTGTAAGAAAACCATACCATAATTAAAATATTAGACGTTAAATAATTCAGGTTTCAATTTTCTTTATATCATATTTACTGGCAAGAACTGTACTTACATATACATAAATCGTTATATTATATATTGTTTTCTGTAATCTTGTGTGCAACCCTTTAAAAATAAAAATAAAAACAAAGTTATTTTTTGATATTTCCGGTGTTATTGTACTTATAGTACAAAGTATAAGAACAACAATAAATTTCACATTTATACTTGAGAAATTTGTATAAAGTACACTTTATTTTAAGTACAAGTATAAACTTATTTAATACATAAGTACATGCACATAATATATTATATTATAATTTAACTTAATTACATAAATTTACTCAACATTTCATATAATAATATTACTTATTTTAAAATGCTAAATAATAATAGAGTATAGTGACTATAATACTTCAAGTCATTATTGGTACAAAAACTTGTATAATGTATAGTTAACAATAATTTAAATAATTTCAAAACTGTTATAGGGTCTAAACTGTTATAGGGTAATTATGGAACATAAGAAACATCAAATTTTGGTATAAAAATATTTTCATATATTTATATAAGGATTGTTTTTGAAATTTGAGTACTTAACAATCGTATGAAATTCTATGGAAGTTGTTTTGAAAATTCTAATGTTATTATTTTATTATTAATATTTTTGTAGATTATACATGAGAAGGTAAATCTCTACAATTGCATATAAATAACAAATACAACAAACTAAACAATTAAAACTAAAATAGACATAAAGTCTGTTCGTGAAAATATTTTAACGCAACTGAACTTATTGAAAATTTGAACCTTGCACTTTAACCACTTTCACACTTAGACCACTTGCTTATTTCAAATCATAATTTGGATTTTAATTGACCAATATTTAAAATATTAAAAAAAAATTTTGGCTCTAAAAAGGGAAATAGCTTATTGAATTTTTATGTAAGAAAAAAGTGGACCGCTGCAAAGAATTCTCTCAATTTATATTTGGGAAATTTATTTTACACAAAAAACAACAATTCAACCGTCAAAACCATCTGTTGAAAAAAATTTTTTTTTATATATATTTACTCGAAAAATTGCTAAAAAAAGTGCTGCCGATATAAAGAAACTACCCCCGATATTTTAAAAATATAAATTCATCAAAGTATAATATCCCAAATTTTTTGAAAATATCCCCAATTTTTGTGAAAATATCCCCGATAAATGATATTTTCTGTTTTGGTCGTACGCATTGAACTCTCATATAAAATAATGTCATTTCATGTTATCTCCCTTTTTAGAGCCAATAAATTTTTTAAGATTTTAAAATATTGGTTAATGAAAATCCAGCTTTGATTAATTACAATTAAATCCAGATTTAGATTAAATTAAGACAAGCATCGAATCCATTGATTTGACAGTTCACGCTACTTTTTTATTATATGACTACCAGACGATTTTAATTTTCGAAATTTGCTGGCTGACTAAAGAGTTGGGTTATTAAGTCAGTTTCATACTTGTTTTTACATTTTTAAATTTTTCTGTAATCATTGATAATATGTTAAAATCTCTACATAAATTATTATTTCTAATAAAATTGTATCTTAGAAAATTTTAAGATTTGTTATGGATACATTTTTTACCATCTTTACTGTTACTGATAATTTGACCCATATTGGAACATAGAGTTAAAGATGTGGAAAACAATATGTATAAATACATATTATTTATTCGTAAATACTTATAATAATTACTTACTTACTTAGGTCACTAACAGACTATGCAGGTCCTGGCCCTGACTCATTAACGTCATTTCCATCTGAAATCTGATTCATATCTAGTTGAAGATTCAAAATTATGTCATGTCGGTCGATATTTCTTCTCTCCAACCAAGATTTGGTCTGCCCCAACGACTTGTACCTTCATATGTGGATTCGAAGATTAGCTTTGCTAGAGCATTTTCATCCATCTGCTCTAAGTGTCCAAGTCAGTGTAGTCTTTTGAATTTAATTTTCGTGAATAAATCCACTTCATTATATTCAACTCATGGAATTCGATATTATATTTTCTCCTTCAGAGCCAATGTCGTTTGCTTAACCATATATTCGGCGAAGAATAATAATTAATGTTTTATATTAATCGGACATATGTGTCGTTCAAATGCAAACACCGACAACTACACTGACAAAAATTTTTACATATGCATATCAAAAAACGCGTAATTTGTAGATCTATAACCTTATTAATAAAAACTGAATCAAATCACGATATTTTAAAGTCTTTTTTCTTTTTTAAAATTGAGGTTTAATGCAAAAGTCGATATTTGCAAAAAAAATTAAATTCAAAACTCGATATTTACATGTTGAAATGGTTCGATAGCAAAAACCGATATATTAAAGTATATTTTAACTGGTTTTTTGCAAAAGCCGATATGATTAAAATAAATTCTTTGGCGCCAAAATTTGACAACAAAATATTTTTGAAAATTTAAATAAATGTTAATGCAAAGTTATTTTTCATTGGAAAAAGACTTAAAACACGTCTTATGTGGATAAAAATGATTAGATATTTTTTAAATATTATCAATGTTATCTATACAATAATTTCTGTAAAATCGTGTTAGAAAATGATGAGTGAAAATCATCCAATTCGAATTTCAAAAGGAGAAAAACCTAAAAAGAAAGCGAAAAATGTAACAAAACGAGAACAAGCTAAGTTGCTCAGATGAATATTTATATTTTTTTTTTTTCAATAAACTGTGGAATTATAAGTTTTTAAATTTGTCTGCAAGATATCGTCGGCTGAAAAAACGTTTGTTGAATGTGCATTTTTGGGCATATTGAGTTATTAATTGATACTTAGGTCTTAAAAGTTTCTCTTTCATTTGATCCAATCGGTATTTTAATAGCAGTTCTAGATCTCGAGATTTTGAGTCATGCTTTTGTCGAATGTAGCCAGTAATTATCAAAAAATAACAAACAAATATCGTATGTGAAACATTCAACAAAGTTCTATGTTAAAAACTGATTTTTTCGTTTAGGAAAACGGTTGTTGAATGTGATCAAATTCAATCACATTCAACAAAATCATTTCTTTTGTGTATTATTTTCAAATGTTGAATGTGTATAGCAGTATTAGTATATACACATTAAAACGGAAAATAAATTCAGTTGTGATTCAGCTTTGGTTGAGTGAAGATATGAATATGTCTAATTATTCGTCGTCGCCACCAAGTCTAACAGAAGATCTTGTAAGGTTTGTTAGTAAAATATTTTGAGATATTTACTTTTTCTAATTTGATTTGTTTGTTTATTTTTTTTGTATTAGATTACAAGATATAATTTTTGGATGCGATGAAAGGGAAGTGTCGAGGAGGAGTGATTCACGTAAATAAAATGAAAAAGTTTTATATAAACAATATTTTTATTAAAAAAGATTTGCAAATTGTTTCAACAGGTTCAGATTTCAGTAATGATAATGACGTCAGAGATCCAAATTACTCTCCTGAACAAAATATCAACGATTTTGTGGAAAATTTCAATCCGTCCAACCATGAGGGAAACTCTTTTTGTAGTGATGAAAGAGAATTACCATCTTCAATTTCATGTTCATCTCACAACTCCACTCCAATTTCTCGTAAAAGAAAGCGTAACCCCGTTCTTTGGAAAGCTAATATGCAAAAGAAATTACGTCAAGGTAGACAATAATATACAAACCGACAAGGGAAACTTATTCCTGCCAAATCAATTGGACCATCTTGCTCTGGAACGTGTTTTTATCAATGTTCAAAAATTTTTTCAGAAGAAGCAAGAAAAGCTATTCATTGTGATTTTTGGAAATTGAATGACGAAAAGAAACAAGAGTTCTACAGCAATTATGTTAGAGAAAGAGATATTAAAAGAAGACGTACGAAACTAAATGCGAAAAATGAAAACAGAAAAGATGCAGCGTTCGACTTATTATCTTCAAAACAATGACAGATTAATTCAAACCTGTAAAAAATTTTTTCTTTCCACTTGGAAAGGAGAATTTATTATTATTTTCAAAAGTGTTTTAATAAAACCACCGGCGTCCCATTACCTTCCAAAAAGCATTTGACAGGAAGAAAAAAAATTGGAGACGACTATTTAAATGAAGTTAAGGAACATATTGCTAGCTTTCCAACGATGGAATCTCATGACTGTCGTTCTTCGTCTTCAAAAAAATATTTAGAAAGTCATTTAAATGTTACCAAAATGTATGTCCTATACAAACAAAAATATGAAAATCCTGTAACGACTTTAATTTATCGTTCTACTTACCTAAAAAAGATCGATGTGACAAATGCGAGCTATATAAAAATATTGAAAATAGAAATGAATATCCAGAATACAAAAACCACATAGAATTAAAGCAATTTGTAAAAGCTGAACGAGATCTCGACAGGAAAAATTTTGATCCTAAAAAAGCTGTTATATGCTTCGATTTACAAAACGTTATTACACTCCCGAAGGGCTATACTTCTAATTTTTACTATAAAAGAAAACTGTATTTAATTTAACCGCTAAAAAAACAACGATTTTCTCGAAATGCTGTTGATATTGAAAAGATATTATCTGCACCCTTGAGGCATTCTGAAGTAAAACCTATCAGCCGAGAAAAGAAAGATGATTTAAAATCTATGCTGCCATACTTGCCCGAAACGGACAAGGATTATTTAAAAATTTTACTTAAAATTTAACAAAACTGAATTTATTGTGATATTTTATTTATTTTATTAGTAATAAGCCTTTTTAACTTAACATTAATAATATTACAGTAGTACAAAGAAGATTGATACTGGAATTTTTCGTTTATTTTTCATTTTCGAATTTTTTTTTTATGAAGCAGAATAAGCTATTTAGTTTTATAAACGTTATTGTTGAAATAAAGTACATTTTCTAAAAAACAAATTTATGTTTAAATTTAAATTTTTGATTGATATACAGGTAATAAAGTTTAATCCCTTCAAAAATTATTATTCCCTTTTACGTTATATTTTAAGATTAAATACTAAACTTTCCAAGGGAAAAAACAAAGAATTCAATCATTAAAGGAAAGAAAAGTCAGAAACCCTCCAATCACACCTTTATTTAATATTATTTTTAAATCTGCAGCTTACAAAGTCTTGTTATAAACTTCAGTTCAATCTGTTATACGACAGAATTTCAAAAATTAAACGTTAATGGCGCGAAATCCTTTCAAGGCTGGAGCCTACTGAGAAATATCTTTAATATTAATTTCATCTCTTTCACTCATGCTCGAGGAGCAAAAATTATAAAATATTTATGCTTTTTTACTGAATCTTTAAATAACTATAAAATTTGTAGGTTTAAAATGGAAATTCATGGCACTACAACTATATAAACATGAGAAAATCACATACAACAAGAGAAAAACTTTTGAAAACAAAAAATTTTGCACATACGACAAATCCATCCGGCCCTTAACAGCTTTTAGGTCCGAAACTAAGCGTGGGCGGACCATTCGACAAGTATGAATCGAAAGCTGATTTGATACGTTGTATGTTGTAAAAAAATATTGAATTTTATCGTCCAGTTTTTGAATATCGCCAGCTCAAACCTTTAACATCGTTTTCCTGGAAACCATATTTCGTCACATTCAACAAACGTTTTTCCAGCCGACGATATAAACAGATAAGTCCTCCAGTAATTCCAAATTGTGTTCATCAAAAATGAGATTTGTCAAGGCATTTTACTCTTCACATAAGAACAAGATCAGTTTCCTTGACATCGTAAATGTCTCAACACAAAGTTGAATACAACGTTCACATGATCTTAAAGACATTGTCTCCATGATCACAATTGTTGTTGACGATGTCTCCGCGACCGGCTTGACAGATATTTTGGTTTCCAAAATTTTTTTAAAACCCAATGTTGTACAGTGTTAATAAAAATTTTCTGTTCATTTTGCTTGATCACAAATAAATTAAAACACAATGTCTCAGAAAGCTCTAATTCTACAATGTTGCCAACTTATTTTACAGATAACATTGACAACTTAGTTTTTTTACATTATATCAAGTTGAAATTTTTTTTTAGACATTTACATTGTCACAGTTTATTTTGAAATATACTTCTGATATAAAAAAAAAATGTTTTTTAATACACTTAATGTGAGTTGTTAAAATCAAACCCCGATAAATTACAATATATAAAATGCAAATCGCGATACAAACATGTGTCAATTTCAAAACCCGAAATTTATAAATTTCAAATTAATATTATGCCCAAATCCAATGAGTTATGCTATTTGTTTTTATTTATTATTGTTAAATATACTAACCATTATAAATTAAAAAAAAAAATCTGAAGACTATGTTTAAAAAATATGTTATAAGTTTTTTACGTTTTTCTCAGATTCGCTTAACATGTATTTATCGATGTTTGCATTTGAACGGCATATATAAACTGAAATGTAACATACTCGTATCATCGTTTAGCATAACTTGTTAGATTTTATTCAATTTGTTTTATTTTTATTCACTTCTTCTATATTTTTTCTTCATTTTACCAACTTCCGAAATTCTGTAAATTTTTCTTAATTCATTATTCGGTTTATAGAATTTGGTGTACTTGTCTACTGATCCCAATGAATTAATAGAAATTATAATAATTAATAGTGTTCAATTGTGTTTTTTAAAGCTTTGAATTTTCATCTTACCGGCATGCAATTAGAGGATATGCGAACGATATTGGAAACGGGGTATAATATGCCATTTGGCTGTAGTATCATTATTGAATTAATTTCTTACAATTTGCCTGTATTTTCATTCGTCTGTATTTCCTGAATGTCACATGCCAATATTTCATTTGACTAGATATGCTAGATACTGAATATGATAAATATGAAATTAAGAGATTATAAGTTAGGAGAGATTTTAGAGTTGAATTCAAAAACAAAGTTCTACGCCTTTTACATAATATTTATATAAATTATTTTTATGCGCAGTCGCTATTGGATACAACACTGTTGGATTAACACATTTTTCTACAATATTTACCTAATTAATTTTTACTAGTACTTGCTGTTGGAGTTGTTGGAGACAAACAAAATGATTAAATTCGAAAACATTAAATGAATTTTGTATTTGGGATTTTGTATTTGGTATTTCGTGGACAACGTATAAATCGTACATATAAATTCAGACAATTCAGGGAAAATGACAATACAGGCAACTGAAATACAGGAATGTGATAGTAGGCTCAATATACTTTACAAATTTTCCATTTTTCTGCCATCACTTACATTTGGATGCAAAACAGAGATTAACTAATTTTTCTACAATATTTATTTACGTAATTCATTTTTATGTGTACTTGCTGTTGAAGGTGTTGGAGACAAGCAAAATGATTGAATTCGACAACATTAAATGAATTAAGACGTCTGAAGAAAGAGGTCAGACCTTCGATTTTTGAGATTTTGATATTTTTGGATTTTAGGATAATTTATTTTGTGTTTGGTATTTCGTGGACAACGTATAAATCGTACATATAAATTCAGGCAAATAAAATTCAGGCACACCAAAATACAGGCGAATAATAAGACGGAGAAATGAAAATGAAAAACAGGAAGGCGATAGTAACCCCAATATACTTTACAATTTTCCATTTTTCTGCTATCACTTATATTTTTATTTTTTCAGATCCCCTTCTGCTATTATAAAATTATATATTATAAAATTTTAATATTATTATATTATAAAATACTATTTTACCTACAAATTAATTCAACTCTACTTAAAATTTAAAACATCGCACCGATTCCGATTAAAATTAATTCTTTTCAAAAAAATTTAAATTATTAAAAAAAAATCATTAAATTTTCATAAATTTTTGCCATTTAAATCTGAAATTCCACTTGGTCACCATCAGCTTTGGGAAATGAAATAAGAAAAAATCCTCTTCGTGTAATTTATTTACGACACTTAAAATATCACACTTTTATTTATTTGCTGTTTTCATGTAAGTTTTCCATAACTTCCTTCCGAAAGATGAATATAAGAGGATATTATAAATATGTGATAATAAATTTTACATACATTCTTTTAGGCTAACAAAAAAAAAAAAACACAGCTTGTCTTGAATACCTTACAATAATTTTTCAACATTTTCTTATATTTTTTTTTTTACTTTTTCTATTTTTATTTTTCTATTTTGGTTTTATTTTCCTGCTTTTTCCTTTAATTCACATTTTTCTTTATTTTACGCTTTCTTATTATTATGATATAAATCTTGGTACTTTAGAAACCGACATTATACAATTACAAAATAAACTTTTCTTTATTTTTTTAAAAAAATTCTATGGTGTACGTATGTTAAAAAAAAAAAATAAAAAAAGTGAAAACAATAAAATTAGAAAAAAAAAAACAGATTTTCAAAAAGAAGAGAATTAACTGCACTTGTACTACAATTTTATTATAATAATCATACAAGGATAATATCAAAAATTCAAAAATAAGGTAAAAAAAAAAACCGAATTATAACGTGTTTGTGAAAGAGGGTGGAAAAACAAACAAAAGGATGATCACCCAGCTAACAAATTTGAGGTTTCATGATGTTTTCTAGACAAATACGAGTAAGTAATGAATGTATATGATATCGGTGCCATAATATTAGGGTCAATTTGGCATTGGAATTTAAGTTTCACTCTCATCAGCTGTGCTATTCAACTTATTTATTAATTTACTACGAAAATAGCAGGACTAAAACAAAAATAAAAATTAATATACGTACACTACATGCAATGCTATACACAAAATGCTGTCTGTATGCAAACAGAAATGTGTCTATAATAAATAAATCAACTGACAGTCAATTAAATCTTTAACTCATTTTGAATGAACTTGAATAAATAAATAAAATAAATAAAATATTATAAATTACTACTACTACTTACTTACTTACCAGCACGCACAATGGGTTGCGTGCGTCAATCATAAGATTATCAATTGAATTTGTTGTACGGCCATCTGGACATAGCCAGCTGGTTTTATGAATATCTCTATGGAGCAATTTGGTGCTGCTTATAACCGTATTATGTGCCGCTGCAAAACTGATCAATCGGTAACCATTATCGGTGGTGTGTTGGTGAAGACTATGTTTACCAATTGTTCTCCTGAAAATTTACCCTCTACCCTGTTGAGCGCTGACATCACCCAGCACAACTTTTGTATTGTGTTGCGGACAAGCTTTATATGCTTTGTCTAACGCATCATAGAACTCTTCTTTTTCTGTTTCTTCTTTTTCATCAGTAGAAGCATGCACACATATTAGGCTGATGTTGTAGAAGGTTCCTTTAATGCGAATTATGCCTAGACGCTCGTTAATTGGTTTAAAATCAATAACATTTCGTCTTAGCTTGTCTCCGATTGCAGCATCCAAATATGTGGTATTTTTCGTGACAGCTATAGTATATATCCCATTTTTGTCTCTTTATTATTCCGGATCCTGTCCAACGCAATTCTTGTAACGCAGTGATGTCAGTTTTATACTACATGCTGTATAGTGTTCGAACGTTCCAGATGCAAATTCTAAAATCAAAAACCTTACGAGTTCCGGGTCTATTTCCAATTAATCCATCCATATCCAATTAATCCATCCATATCCGAGGCTTGTATTAAGTCTTTCATAACTATATTTTTTGATGGGTTAGGTAGTTAACCTAACGCCAACCTTCAATCTGAGTACAATTTTGGTAACAATTTTGGCCTATCGTATAAGCGGATGCTGTATAGGATAGTTTCCAGAGGTCACCACGTGAAGGTAATGTAAGTACTTGCTCAGGACCTTGACAATAGCGCATCTGGGTCAGTGGCCAAGCCGGACCACCATATTAAATTAAATTTCTAAATTTAAGTTTAACTCGTAAAGCTAACCGACATTTCCCGGAATTTAAAAAAAATAATTATAAAAAAGTATTCGAAAAGTTCTACAACAGAAACACATGGGTCCAGTTCAAAATCTGTAGTGGGTTTGAATTTGTGATTCAATAACATAAGGATGTACAATACTTTATTATATTTGTACTTCATTATTAATCTGGTATTGTATAGTTGCCGTTATTAAAAATAAATTAATATACATTAATTAAATAAGTATAAATTAATATATAATATAATTATATTTATACTAGTGAATACCCTGTGCAAGTCCACAGAAGTATATTTCTTTCAGACACGATTTTATATAAAAAAAAGTATAGTTGTTTTGGTATAATTATTGTTGTTTTCTGAATCGCTTGATTCTTGAATATTTATACTTTATAATGAAATCAAAGTATAATACCTAATACTTTATGACGAAACTAATAATAATTTCAATATAATTTAACACAATAAAATTTCATTATTCTCTACGTCGTAGATCGATAAATTAGTGTTTGCGCATAAGATATCAAAGTGGGTTTTAGGATTTTATTTTAGAATGTATTCTAAAGCGTATTTAAACAATAATTTATTTCATCAGATTTGGTTCTTTTTGGTTCTATATAATCAAAAAATATTCGTCAATATTAAAGACAGCCGTTGATTTAGATGGACGAAGATAGTCTAGTGTGGGTTATGTTATCCACTATGTTATTGTTATAGTAAAAGGACAATTTTGAGTTCAAATTCCGCTCATATCATGTAAATGTATGTACATACAAAATTTTTCAATTATTATTTGAAATTAATTTGAAATACATGTTCGGGCAAAATTAAAAAATTGATAAGTAGACAATCTTATTGTATATGCCATTCTTGTAGATAATATTGTAAATACAAAGCCGTTGAAGCAGTAATTATTAAAAATTAAGTTTTAAGTATTCATCACCGTTTTGTATATTTTTATTTTTGGCTTAAGAACTTACTAAAATGTTAATATTTTTGTGGTGTAATTTATTATTCGACTAACTTTTTTACTCCCCACGTCGTTCGTCTTGTATATTATTTATAAAACTAGCTATTCCCGGCGTAACATTCTCCGGGAATACAAATTATTTTTTTTTATAATGCAATAATTATTTATTTATCAATACAAATACTTAGAATAATTGATTTACTATTTAAATATTTATATTTCATAAATATTCTAAAATTACACAGTATATTTATATTTGTTTATAAGTATTTATTATTAGTACTCGTAACGCATATTCGCATCTTCGTATTTTGCAAGTTTACAAAGTGGATTTTGCATGAAGAAATATAGTATACTTTGCAACAATATTTTTTTTATCTTTGAGATATGTAATTAAAACTTTTGAAATAAAATTTGATGTAATTGCAATAAAATTTGAAAATGTAATAAAAATAAGTAAAACAAAACTTTCATGAAACAAAATCTGATGTCTAAACGCTCCCTAACAAATACTATTAATAGAGTAGTACATTTCAACAAAATGTGGCGAACAGAGTTGTCGCTTGCAGTATAGATATGAAATTAAATGCATTTAAACTAAATACATACCACATTCACATTAAAAACACATTAAAATAGTCATAGACACGATTTTTGTGTTTTTTTTTATTATCATAATAGCCCTAAATATTTCAAAACTCAAAATAAAAAACAAAAACATCTATTTATAGAATTTATATTTTTATTTCACTTCTTTTAAATTTTGGTTTTGACGTTTTGGTATGATTAGATATGACCATTATAGTGAAGGTTATGATTGGTAATGGCTTTGTTAAATCATATCGAATCATGTAGGCCATTTAACGAAGTATCATATGATATCATATGACGCCTTACTATTATAGTTAGGTGTAAAGCCAATAATTATACTTTTTCTCTTATTCTTCAGTTTTTATTGTTATCCCGCTAGGGTCTCTGCACATTTGAATTTATACTTTTGAATTATTTGTCAATAAAAAAAATTAATTTCAATTATTGGAATTTCTGAACATGGGTGAGGTAAAAAATATATTTTCTAAATTTACTATTTGTTTTTCCGATAAGTTTTTTTGCTGTAATATCGTAATATCGTAATATTTTAACAAAGCTGTTATAATAATATTCTGACAATTCGGTTTTTGTCTTTGCTACTTTGTTTTTTTTTTTAAATTAATTCATATAATCAGATATAATCCATGTTATTGATCAATAGGTGAATTGTTTTTAGGTTAATTTTAATTTGTTTTTGGTTTTATTTGGTTTTATCGTTTTGTGGTTTATGTCTTTAAATTCAATTTTCAACACTATTCGTGATATGTAGTTCTAATAAAGTTGTCTAATCTAGTTGAAAAAAGCTTTGTGTTGTAAAAGCTTTGTGAAAAGTTTAACAGACGTTTAAGCGTATTAATATATAAGATTTTAGCTGACTGTTATGGCTACTTTCATTCTGGGCATTTATATAGATTTTTATATGTTTCAACTTTCAAAGTAGCATTTCTGAGTTATCACTCGGTAATGGCTGCGCTCATTCTGTTCAAGGTATAACGATTATTTAGCGACATCTTATTTGTCATCATTGAAAATATTTCAAATGGTAAACCTTTTTGTATCCGCAAAATGTTATTTATTTTTTTCTTTTTTTAATTTTTATTATTTAACGCGCTTCACTATAGCAATACTGAAATATAGTTGTTTTATGTTAAAAAAAAACAGAGCAAAGTAATTTTTATATATATTCTACCGTTCCGTCAAACATCCAGATAAATTAATGAAACAATATTATAATAATAATCAATATTAATTTACGAAAAAAAATCATTAGTCAATCTAACGCAGATTGGTTATAACGGAAAACAGATAAATGTGCTTTAGTAAGCTCGATTCCTGCAATTGCTTGCATTCCTTACTTTGATGTCCTTCGGGGATTACTCCCTATTTTTCGTAATAAATAAAACAGAAATAATCGAAATTTGTTTAGGTATGAAAATATTTTCACTATAAATAAGTTTTTGGATTGGTTTGACTTAAACTGTTATTTGGGAAAAAAAATTAATAAAAAATAGCGAAAACTTGTAACAAAATTTTAAGATGGAAAATATATGAGCTTCCATTGTTCCATTATTCTTACTTAAGTACTTAACCATTAACAAAAAAATAGCAATAACATAAGTAAAACAAAAAAAAAAAAAAACAAGAAATAAAATAATAATGAAAATCCTTTCCAACAAGAATTAATAATAGAAAGTCATGAAAATGTTTTTAAATTAAGTTCTTTTTTTTTTGTTTTGTTTTGTTGTCTTTTGACTTTATTTTTGTTTTTTTTTTAAGAAAACATTTTCTTAAATTATCCTTGCATTGAAATCTTTTTACAATTTTTTGTTTTGTTTTTTTTTTTTCAATTTAAATTCAAAATAAGAATATTCCTTTTGGCTTCAAGGTCATCTACTTCAAAAGTTATTTAAAACTTATATAAAAATAGTTTTACTTGGGTAAATAAGGCTAGAAGCTATAATATTAGATTGTTTTGATAAATGTTTTTTTTTTTTAATTTTAAATCAACCTAATTAAGTTAAGAGTGTGTTATCAACACTGTGGTTGAGTGATTTTATTAGAAAAAATTTCAAATTTAATTTATCAAGGTTTGTAGAGATAAATGTTAGAAGGCTAAGAAAATATTTTTACGCAAAAATATAGTTTTTAAAAAAATTTAAAATACTCGTATTGTGCGATAAAAACTGATTTCCGTAAAATATCAGTACTATACAATACAAAAACCGGTATTATGTTTACGTTGTGCACTCGAAAAAATGTAGACGATGATAAAACGAAATTTTGAAAATATTTCTGAAAATATTTTTTAATTATCAGATATTTTTGTTTCTGTTCCTTATTTCCTGGATTATTATGAATTGATAAATAAAATTCAATCATATTTACTAATTGAAATTCAGCAGTTGTTTTTCAAGGATTACAGTAATACAAATCAATCAGATGGTCGCTTGTAAAATGTTACTCTAATTTCAGTGTTTATGAAACTGAACTCTCCCAAGGAACCAGATTTAGAGTCTGTGTACATAATGTGTGCACGCATTAGAAATTTAAGCACACAATAATAGGTTTCCTCTTGGTATTATATGTGTATAATGTGTGCACTTTTGGGGAATAATTGTATGCAAAATGGCATACACACAGCGTGCATGCTATGCAACAGAAATATGACGATTCTCAATGATAATTATTACGGTGACAAAAAGGTTTAATTTTATGAAAATGTATACAAAATTTACCGCCTCAATCACAACCAAATTGTACCTTAAAGAATACTTCGTAACTATTTTTTTAATCAAAAATTGTGCAAATAGTAAAATTAAAATTGAAAAACTATATAATATTAAATTAGAACAAAATATGAAGAGTTATATAATAATGATAAATAATAATTCATTATTTTTATAATTTGCGACATTATATTTATTTTTGTTATTTATTATATACTAGCGGAGTTACCCGGCTTTGCCCGAGAAAATGTAAAGTTCCTAGAATTTTTTCTTCATTTTTACTTTGAAAAGGGAAGTATTAATAAACTAATTAAATTGACGGGTGATTAAATAATTTTCTCAAGATAAAACTTGATTATAAACAACGTTTTTAGGTTCACCTTCACACTTAAATCCACACCGCAGTACTGAATAGACTGTCCCTGTACCTTGTTTATCGTAATCGAGAACGCAAGTCTAACTGGAAATTGCAACCTCTTAAAGTTAAAAGGGAGATCATTTGGAATAAGTGGTATCCTTGGGATGAAAACGATTTCACCCTGTCCCTTCCCTGTTAAAATAGTCGCTTCAATTACATTTGACAATAATTTTTTAACACAAAGTCTTGTACCGTTGCAAAGTTTTTGTGGGTCGAGGTTCCGTAATAAAATAATTGGTGATCCCAGTTTCAGTAAAAGATGATGTGGCGGTAATCCAGCCGGGTCAAGAGAATTTAGGAATTCTGTTGTAGAATTGACTACCTCATCAGCATTTACTACGCGCGGTAATATGGAAAGTATTTGATTATTCATTTCGCTGACATCAGCATTTTTAGCAGAAAGAATTGCCCTCTCCCGAAACCAGTTCAAATTATGATAGTTTTGCTGAATATCGGGATAGACTGCATCTATTAGTTCTGCGACGGACGACACCAAATTGCAAAAATCGGATGGCAATTTTATATTGGCAAATGGCTCAACTGCAAATCTACCTTCTCCGATCTCAAGTAGCTTGTTGGCGAAAATGTGAGCACTGTCATCCCCCAGATGTACTCTCATGTTTTGTTTAAAACTTATCTTTCGTACATGTCTCCACAAAGATGAATGTTTTAAACATGGGTAAATTTCATCGGCTGGTGTTGACTTTGGGATGACGGGTAAAGTTTGACGGAAGTCTCCACATAGAAGTACCAGAACTCCTCCCATAAAGTTGTTATTTCCTCTCTGATCTCTCACAGTCACATCAAGGGCTTCGAGAGCTTTCTTGTGAGCCATGGTACATTCATCCCATATGATAATTTTGCATGTCTTGAGCACTTGCGCTCGACCACTTGCTTTACTAATGTTGCAGGTAGGATTTTCCTGTCTGGACATTAATGGCAACTTAAGTGCAGAATGGACTGTTCTTCCTCCTTCCATTAATGCTGAAGTGATTCCTGAAGATGCAATGGCAAGAGCTCCTCGAACTCTGATTTCGGCTAGAATTAGATTGATTAAAAATGTTTTATCTGTGCCCCCCGAAGCATAAAGAAAAACGGTACCACCTTGTTGGTTCTCTACTTGATCCATGATAGTTTTGTATGCTTTTTTCTGATCTTGATTTAGAAGTGGTATTTTTTCCGCGATATTACGCTTTCAGCTCTTCGACGTTGCAGTTCTTTTCTCGTATGTAATCTGTATAAAGTTCATTTTGTTGGTTTCATACTGGTTTCATACTGGATGCAAATTTGTTGAACCTGCTTTCCGCCAGAGCTCTTTTGAACGCAAATTTATATCTCAGAAACTGGACCGATTTGGTTCCAATTTAATACACAAAAGTCAAAATTTCGAAAAAATGTGAAAGACAAATTTGTTTATTTTTTGAAGAGTACCTGCACGCAAATTTTCCGCTCTCTAGCACCTTTGGTTTTTGAAATCTTTTTGTCGGGTGCTGGGAGTTGTATGACAGCTACCCGAACCAGTCAAAATTTAGAAAAAATGTGAAAGACAAATTTGTTTATTTTTGAGAGAGTAACTGTGTGCAAATTTTCAACTCTGTAGCACCTTTGGTTTTTGAAATATTTTTGTCAGGTGCTCGGAGTTGTATGACAGGTACCCGAACCAGTCAGAATTTTGGAAAACAACATATCACGGGTTCGATTCCAAGTAGTAAAAAACCATCCTGTAAAATTTTATTGAAATTGGTCCATGCGTCTCGGAGGAGTTCTAACACAAACATACATACATACATACATCCATACAAACATCCTTCTTTATATATAAGATTTTCTTGCGGAAAAAGTTCATGCAATTTCAAATTTATCATAAACATAAAGCTTTTACTTCGAAAAAATTAATGGGCTTTTCCAAATATTGTATATTATATTATGAAAATTAATTCAAAATTAAAAGAGCTAATACAATGTTAAATTTTTTTAGCATTTTAAACTTTAAATATTTAATTTTAACATAAAAAAGATTACAAAACAATGAAATTTTGTGATTTAATTGAATTTAAGCTTTGAAATTTAAAAATATTTTGATTTATAAATTTAAAAATATTGACATTAGAGATGAATCGCCATTTTTGTAATGATGAAATGGCGAAATAGGGTAAATATACCTTTGTATGGTAAATTTAATATTACTTCCATCCGTACCCAGATTGATTTGATAGCTGGCATTATTTTAATTTAATATAGATATAGTAGAAATAATAATTAGAAACAAAAATGTTTAAGAATTTTATTTTTTATTTTTAGTTTAAAAGCAAATGTATTTTAAATAATTAAGATTTAGTTGAGAAAGAAGGTACATAAAATATTTTATTGTTAACGAAGTTAACATGAGTAATAAAAAAACAAATATGCTGAAAATTATACTGCATTCTTCTCCATTGGTTATCACTCTAAAGATGTTCAAAAACCAAAAATTTTGTATTTTTCGGACTAATTCATATATTAGCCTTTATTAACTTACCAAGTTTATATTTGTCATATTCAACTTACTCTATATAAAATAACATATTTATCAAATTTTTGTTGTTGTTTTAAGACCTCAAAAATTTGTTGTTATAGTGTTTTTTAGTGTAAATTTTCAAAGATTTGAAATTTTTCTCTGAAAACTATTCGCGTACTTTTTATTTCAAGATGATTATTTTTGATACCTCAAATTATCTTTGACTATAATTTTACAGTTTCTATCACAATTTAAATATCATCCTGTCAATTTAAAATTTTACAATTTTTTTTTATGCAAAGAAACTATTTTTTTGTGGTAGCACCTAAACCTCATACCCTATGTAAAGTGAAAAAAATTTATCATTTTTTACATTCTAACTATGCACACATTAAACTTATATTATAAACTTAAATGTAAGCAAAATATTGATGATTTGCGTCGTTATGGTTAATTTTATACATAATGGAATTTTATGGTTATATTTTGTCTATCAATTTAACCGAAATGTGTTCATAAAGTAATTATTTTTCTCACATTTACTCTTAATTGTGACTGAACTGAATTGTTATTGTTCATGTATCAATTTTGTTTTTGTTCTTTTTCTGTTTATGCATCAATTTGAATAACATTTATGTTTGTATATTTATATACATGTATGCAAGTTAGCTACATAAGTAAATTAGCTTTGCGTTGTATCTTCGGTATATAAAATGTAGAACGAAATTAGTTTGAAGAAAAAAATAAAATTAAAATTAAGTGCGACTATCTTTCGGCAGCCATGTAAATCCACATTTTATCAACAAGTCTAGTAGTTGGTTTAATGCTTTATGAGTTATATTATGTAGTAAGTGTCCAGAGTCGAAGTTTCTGAGCTATTGAAAATTTTTTTTCTTCATCATCATAAATAAAGCTGTCACCGTCACCAACATCTTTAAATTCCGTAAATTTCCCACTATGAATAATATTATGTTCACGAACTATAATAACAATACATAAATTTATTATTGTCTTTACTTGTGTAATTTTGATTGTTATCAGCCATATTATTACTAATATCCTCAAGTTTTTCCATCTGGTCCAAATTAATTATGGGAATTTGAATAGTAGCATAACTTAATTTAAAATTGCATTCTTGCCGCTTGTAGTTTAAATAATTTTGTTTTTGCTCCTTTTTTTCCTGCTTCACTCTCCGATAATACGTATTCGTAAAACAAATAGGTTTTGATGACATTATTTTCTTTTAGTTTTATTTTAACTTTAATGTTTTTTACCTTTGATTTGTCAAAAATGACAGCTGCCGTATATATGCATACACATCCACCTTGTAGTCGTAATAGTATTAAAATGTGGACATGAGTATTGTTTTTCGTGACATTAGATTTTATTTTTTACTTCATATCTAAATTTATTTAAACTAAAACCATATGCATTCAAGTTGTACAAAATGTGCTTAGATTTATACAAAGGCATTTGAGTAACACTGTAACAGTACACTTTGGTAAAAATTGTAACCATAAAGTTTGAATTAAAAAAAAAAGAAAAAACAAAATGATCCCATATTGCAGGCACGAAGCGTCCATATATTGAGTTGAATGAGTGCTTCCCCAAATGAAATATTATTTATTATTTCTTACAGCTTAATATAAAATTTATATTTAATTTAATATAAAAATTACTTAAATACAAAAATTCAAAACGAATGAAAAAAAAATTTCAAGCAAAAATTATATGCATTGATATTAACTACATTATGTATGTTTAGAAAATAATGCCTATATAAACATAATTATTTTCTATTATTCTTTCAATCATACAAGCCAACAAGAGATATTCAACAACCACAAATTTATAATATTTGAAAATAATGCCTATTAAAAATCATTATTCTCTTACCAATATGCTATAATAATTATACATTGTAAAAAAATATAATGACAACTTAAATATCATTCTCCTCAGTTCTCTTCGCATTTAAAATATACATTCACTCAAACACACTGTTTGTATTTAGTTTCGTAGCAACAACAACAAAATAATAAACGAAGCGACAATAAAATAAAATCTTAGAAGGAAAAAAAATTGAATTTGAATGAGTCGCTGATATTCATTCCAAATCTACCTGATATAATTAGAAAATATCTGATCGAAAATAGATTATGTAGGGAAACAACAGCAAACTATCGCATGACACAAAATGAATTTACAAATAAAAAAAAGTAGCAAGGAATGAATTAATTTTGTGCATTATTGTGGTTGTTGACTTAAATGAGAATTAATATTTATATAAATAATGTATGTAGTTTTGGGTTTTTTTTTAGAGAGTAGTATTGATTTGTGTTAAGTAATTCTATAGTTTTTTGTTATTGAATGCTACATTGTTTATTTTCAGCCATAATTTTGTTTTATGCAGTTTTGAAACAATTGGTTAACAAATGTAAAAATTTAAAATGTTTTTTTTTTATTATTTATAAATAATTAAAATAGATAATTGTAATTGTGTTATTGAAAGCTTAAGAAAAAATCATTTTCGGTTAGAAGTTTTGAGGAAAAATTATTAATTGTTAAAGATGGTAAACCAGTGCTTGCTCTACTAATAACAACAACAACAATAAAACGATGTAATCAGCATTTTTCAGTAAAATCTTTTAATTCGTATACGTGGTATTTTGCAACATAAATATAGAAAATTCGTATTCACACTTTTTTACATTCCTTTCTTAAAGTCAGAGCTTAAATTAAAGTTATATTTTCAGATGAAAATTTAAATAACAAAAACAGTATATGCAAATATTAACATTTTTAATTCAAACTGGATTAAACAGTTCTTTTAATAAATATTCCCAACTTTGTAAATTTATAATAACATAATAACTGCTTCAGTTGAGCGATCGTTTTTCTGCCTAAACAGAATTAAAACTACTTTGAGAAGTAGATGTGAGTAAAAACTTTGACTGTCGAAATTAGCAAAAATTTCAATAGAAAAAGAAAAGCCAAAGCAAACTGATGCTTCCTTTTATAGTGCTTCCCCAGTTGAAAATTCCACGCCCCGTCACTGCCATATTGTGACCATAAATATTTTCAGAATAGCAAAAGCAACAATTTGCGTACAATGTATGCAAAATGTGTATGTAAATTTCGATTTCAGTGTGCTTTCTTTGCTACATTTCTTTAAATCTATAATTAAATTATTTGTCTTTATGATATTATTCCTATGTAGTAGAAAATAGGGTTCCAATTTATATTTATTTATTCAAACATATCTCAAAGAGAGCTAGGTAGGTCGCACTTAGTTTATAATTTATAAAATAGTTTTAATTATGAAAATGAACAAGGAATAATTTGAATGTCAGTGAGAAAAAAAAATTATAAATAAAAACAAGGCAAATATAAGCACTAACAAAATCAAAAATTAGTATAAAATATTTAGGTTTGTACAGTGGTAAAAAAATGAATTACAGAACAAAACGATGCAACCTCATATTAAAATTTACTAGAAGAACTAACCGGAATTACATCCACCGGCAATTAAAATGCATATCAGTACGCCAAAGACTTAATTTCAATATTTTGCTGTTTTTTTTTGACTATCAGACTATTTGAGAAATCTACTAAGATATGTTGAAGAGAGAAGTCATTCGATCTTGAGATATGCAAATTTTTTTAGGTTATGTTTTGTATTATGAAGCTTAATATTTAAATCAATATTATTATTATTATATTTATTGCCATTTTAATTCTATATTACACCTTTGATTTGTAATTATTTAGACTAACCTGTCTTAAATGGAAAAAATGGCAAGTAAAAACCTTTAATTAACTATTTTATGCTAATATAAAACATAATGAATTCACACTAATTTTGTTGGAATTGTGATAATGTGGAACTAACATGTTCCAAAATGTAATAATATTTTATTTGTGAAATAGCAATATACTACAAGAGTATAAAAAACTAGATAGAAAACAAATTGACGCAGAAACTAATTGAGATAACAAAAGCCTGATTGCATGTTTGTTTGAAATGGAATACACATATAAAAGTACTAAGTGGAAAATTATCATCAACTACAGGAATATTTTATAAAATTTCTAAACTCTTACAAAGTGCAATCAAACAGTCTGTTTATTACGCCTTATTTCATAGTCATCTTAGTTACGGTGTTAAACTGTGGGGTACTTAAACTGGGCCGATTACTTCCATTTTTAAATTTTTATTTTTTATTTTTATATGTATAAATCGGTAGGATTCAACTATGATAAAAATAAAAAGAAGAGCTAGACGCAGATGGCAACAATCGCGTGATCCGGCAGACAAAACTCTACTAAATAGGTTAACTCAGAATCTTAAAAGAAAAATTAAAGATCTTAAAAATGAAAATTTTGAAAAATATATAAAAAATGTATAAGCTAAAAGAGAAAATAACTACTCGTTGTGGAAAGCAACAAAGAGTACAAAAAACTCGATCTCTCAAATCCCGCCAATCAGAATGAAAAATGGTGAATGGACGAGAGATAATAAAAATAAATCTGAAACATTCGCAGATCATCTTGAAGGAATTTTTTGTCCAGACGAGACAGATTCGGATGATCTCACTGAAGAAAATAATAATTGGCAAGAAAATGTCATATCACCATTTTCAGAGAGAGAAATAGTTGAACAAATTAAAAAACTCAGAGATAAAAAAGCTCCAGGTTTTGATCTAATTACATCGGAAGTCCTGAAAGAACTTCCAAAAAAAGCTATAACAATGCTAACACGCATTATAAACGCTGCTATAAGAATAAGGTATGTGCCGAATATGTGGAAAATAGCAGAGATAATTATGATGCCAAAGCCAGGTAAGCCCATAAATGAGGTCAAATCCTACAGACCAATATCATTACTACCAATAGTATCAAAATTATTTGAAAAACTATTATTGATTCGAATGAGACCGATCATAGAAAATAGTAATCTGATTCCAAATTATCAATTTGGCTTTAGATCTAAGCACTCGACAATCGTCATAGAATAACAGACATAATAGAAAAAGCTTTAGAGGAAAAGAAAGTATGCTCAACCATATTTCTAGATGTAGCCCAAGCTTTTGATAAAGTATGGCATCGAGGCTTAATAAATAAACTAAACAATATGTTACCTAAACAATACGTAGATATACTCTCATCATATCTAGAAAACAGACTATTCAGAATAAAACAAGACGAAGAGTATTCTACTATTAGAGATATTAAAACGGGTGTGCCTCAAGGTAGTATTTTGGGTCCCACACTGTGTTTGCTCTACACCAATGATTTGCCACAAATGGAAAATATAAATGTAGCTACATTCGCTGACGATACAGCGTTGATGACAATAGGATCAAATATTGACAAGGCTACAATTAAATTGCAAAGAGCAAGCGATAAGCTATACCTCTGGACAAAGAAATGGAAAATTAAACTCAATGAGTTAAAATCAGTACATGTAAATTTTACAAATAAAAAATTAGAAAATCAACCATTGGTAAATCTGAATGGGGTAAATATACCCCAAGAAAACAACGCTAATTACTTAGGAATGATATTAGATGTCAAACTTAGATGGAAAGAGCAAGTCAAAAAGAAAAAATTTGAGCTTGAAAATAAATATAGAGAAATGTACTGTATCTTAGGTCGTAATTCTAAATTACCTATACATAACAAGATTTTGTTATATAATCAGATACTCAAACCGATATGGTTGTACGGCATACAAATATGGGGATGTGCCAAACAAACACATGTGCTTTGTATACAAAAATTCCAAAATAAAGTCTTGCGCAACATGGTAAATGCCCCCTGGTATGTTCGCAACAGTGATTTGCACAGAGATCTAAAAATTCCTTGCATAGAAAATGGAATAAAAAGATATGCAACAAAGCATATAGCTCGTCTGGAGGGACATGTTAACGTTGAGGCCACTCAATTGCTAGATAATCAAAATGATGTCAGAAGGCTTAAAAGAACTAAGCCACTAGATTTAATACCATAGAATTTCGTAAACTTTTTCTTTAAGAAAATCAAAATAGAAATAAATTAATGGTTAGTCCGTCGGACTAGTATTAATGGGAGGGATGTGGTTTAGTCAGTAAAAATCTGGCACACAATGGAAGCTACGGGGCTGATTGTGTCTATGAAGATTTCCACCAATCCACGCAAAAAAAAAAAAAAAAAATATTGTTATATTCAAAGCCTAAATGTAAACTTATATAGAGTCTGTAATGAGATAACTATCTTTAGACATTGTTTTTAAATAATAAATATAAATAAAAAGAGGAGACTTAGAAACCTATAGATCACTTCTTAAGTCAAAATACGTTAACGTAGCGTTTGTCTTTAAGTAGCCATAAGACGACGAGTTTGTCTCAAATTAGTTATTCATGCAACATGTAACAAACAAAGTCCAATTTACTGTTGCCATAACCAATTAGTTGTACAAATTGTTTACTTAATTTACTTTAATCAATTTTCAAATGATTATTATATTATACTCTAATGGTGATGCAATAACCAAAATCGAATTGAAATTAAATTTGGAAATTTCGAATAATTCAAAAATTGATAGCAATTTAGCAAATAACATATACTATCCTATTATTAATAATATCGCACCAGAAGCATTCATATATTTAGATTCTAAAGCATATTTACTAAACGACGACGACTTGCCAATTATTACATCATATAGAAGAAATAAGAACCAAAAAATAGCATATAATTCGTTACATATTAATTCTGAACTTTAAGATACAATATGAATTTAACTGAATGGGACAGAAAGTGTTTTAATAAAAATAATAGGAATTATTTTGGTGGAGAGATTAAGGCTATTTATAGTTTTAATATTTAGGGTTAGTATTCATTTTGTTTTTTAGGTTTAGCATTAGGTTAGGTATTAACTTGAATTAGCCCTGTGTTGCCATATGGCAACAGCTAATATATAGGTATTTTTGCTTTATTAACATAAAACCCGTTATTTTAATAACCGTTATTTTAATAAAAGTAGTAATGCACTTTTTTTTACATATTTATAATATGTACGTACTCATATTAGACTTTGAAATTAAAATGACATAAATAGAAATAGTGCAGTATATAGTTATAGTTTAGTAAAAAAAAAATTGTGAAAAATGGATGACATGAAAAAATAAGTTGCACTATTAAATTTTATTTTTGGATAATTATTTCAACTAAATCTAGTTATTTGCTTAGTGGAAACATTTTAGTTCAAAAAGTATCTTATACAAATTGTTTTCATTAGTATTTGTTGGTTGGCAACGTAAAAAAGTATTAAATTATTTAGAAGAGATTTCCTCGGACGTACCTAAGTCTATATTTATTGAACTACCAAAAGAAATTGGAGATTTAACTGGTTCTTCCACCGTTTCAAAAAAAAAACATCCACCGAAAATGCTATTGGCGAATATAAAAAGTACATAAGTGGCGTCGAATGGATAGAATGGATGGGAACATCAGTTTATATCGGGTTGGGATTCAAGGAAAGAAATGATGGAACAACATATTTACATGATCTCTTGTCAATATACAATCCTTGACAAATTAATAGAGTTCTGAATACGGAAATGCGTCAATTGCAATTTCATTGACAAATTGCTATATATTAATGTGGTCATTATGGCACCTAACCGCTATCTGCTAGAAATATAGTACGTAAAAGATCCTTCTTAAAAGCTTATAACTGAACACTTTGTAAATTCTGTGGAGAAGAAACGAAGATGTGCTGGAGATTATTGTGAAACAGTTGGCAGAAGTGTATGGATCAAATGTGACAAAGGACTGTGCATACGGTGCTTTTTATCTTATCACACGCAATAATATTGTACTCCATTATTTAAATATTTTTTTTATCAATTTTTCATCTCGTATTGCTCATTTATAATTTTACTAACATATTTTATTCCAAAATCTAAAATGTGTGTTTCATATAATTTTTGTCTCCTATGCATTTACACGCTGGGTGGCGCAGTAGGTAGAGCGCCTGCCTTTCAACCGAAAGGTCCCAGGTTCGATTCCCGACGAAGGCAAAAAAAAAAATGCTTTCTGGATTTTTCGAATTAGTCCAGTACCCTTTATCATTGGGATAAAATAAATGATAAATAGTTGAGAGTTTTGGTTATCACTTAAAATAAAAATGGGACTATGCTATTATGAAGGCGAAGTATACTCTACAATAGATATATTTTTCCACATTTAAATAAATAGATATAACCATAAAAATTCTATAGAAAAAGCTTTGTATGTGACTGTGTAAAAGCAGTTAGGGTGTTCATCCCATAGACTTGGAATTATATAAAAAAAAATAAAAAATGCATAGTCCAGCAATGCTTTATGGCAACATGCTTCCTGAACAGCAGGGCGGTTCCATAAACCAAAAGAAATACAAAAATATCTGATTTAACTCAGAACTAACAGTTTTTACTAAATATAACCTCATAATTGAATAAAATATTATTAAGAAATGGATTTTGGGTTTTTTTTTTAAATTTAATCAAGACAAAAAAAAAGATTTATCAATTTTTTTTTTTTTTTTAATTAAACTGAATAAGATTTATACATTAAACACATAAAAAGAACAAAATTAACATAACACATAAGCAAATATATTAAAAAATAGATCTAATAACTCAAATGTGAGAGAAAGTAGACTGAAAAAAAATATAGAAACAATAAGAAATCTAGCTTTTAAGTTTAATGAATTTGCAATAGTGTAAACATAAATAAAAAAAATTAACATGTAATGTTTTTCGACCTTCAATAATTTGTTTATTAATTCTCTGGTATATCAAGTAATTAAATGTGGGAAATTACAGGTATTGTCAGTAACTAAGTCTTCTTCAAAAAAAGTTATCAACAAATTATACAACAAATTTTATCATTTCTAAAAAAAATTTATGATTGTAACAATAATGAAAAAAAAAATAAATTCAACATCCATTCAACATCACAACAGATGACATAATCACTTCACCTTCTAGTTCAAATTAGTATTGACATCGATTACTGTTTTTACAAGACTGTATTTGTTCAAATTATAAATGAAACACTCTTTAAATAGTAGTTTAATAATTATTTTTTCTTAATATAGTTTATAATTCGTTGTCTTTAAATGTACACTTTATTTCCTTTATTAAATCTAATAGTTTATATATATTAGTTTAAATATAATAATTTTATTCTTATTTTGTAAATTAACACTATATCTAAATATGATCTTTATTTAATTTATTTAATTACAACTTGTTTCTTTGAACTCTAAAATGGAAGAGGACATTTGAATTTCATTTTTCTAATAATTACAATTATTTAACGTAACTTATCAATCTAAGTTCAATAACCTTAACTATAAAGAATTCCATTTAATATATAATACAATAGTATATAATGTATACATGAATAAGTTACTGACCTTGAAAATAAAAATATAATTCAATGAAATACATAACGAACATATGTTATCTTTTGTATAACAGAATGCAATAGAAAACTTGACTCGATATAATTACTCAAATTAAATATCACTCAACACTGTGATATTCGAAAGTATAATATAATTATAGTGGAGACTTAAAATAAAATGTCAAAGTGACAAAATATTATCTAAGGTAAACAAGAAGAACAAGTAAGTACAATTAAAGATTATTTAAATATTTAATATTTAAATAATATCATTAAATTCAAATAAAAATATATTATATTTAAAATTATTTCTAATTACAGGATAACCGATACTGGATGTTATGATGCTGATGAACATTGCTGGAATGCTATTTTAGGTAAGTGTTTGTTGACATAAATATAATTTGAGATACTCTAAGCGAGTTTCTTTTCGTTTATTTTTAGATGCTGGTTGGAGTTGGAACCATGCCACAGTGCCGGAACAATTACATTTTAAATTTTTTTCATTCCCTTTTCTCTACCTACAACATCCATTAAAATGTTAATTTCAGCTTTCTACATAATAACATACAAGCCAATTTTATTCATCTTCACTAGGCTTAACCATTGATTAATAATACTATAAAGATAGACATTTTCATACAACAGAAAATGTTCAGCTCAATTTTTCCAAATTCTCTTCATTTTATATATTTTCTGGGGTATATTCAATGTGTTGGTTTTTTATATTTTCTATATTCAATTTGAATTTTTAAATTTTTGAGCGTTTTATACGACTTTATTCTCTAAATAATTTGTATGTGTTTAGTTTCTCTATACTGTTCTTGAATATTATTGTTTTTAACTTTTTGTTATTTGAATTTGTATAGGTAATTTGAATTTTTTTTTAATTGATAGGTACAAAAATTTCAATTTGGATAGCATTTTTATCGAGTAGTCTTTTAAGAATATTTTTTTTTTATTTTTCTCTCAATATACATTGTAATAAAAGGATTTTTATAATTGTTGATATTGTGCATGTATATTATTTGTAATAATAAATTATAAAATTATAATATAATTTTATAATGTTTAGGAAACGAAAATATTTTTCTTGTTTTAATTGAATAATTTTCAAAAATAAAACAATTTCAAAAAATTCAAATAATAGTGAACATTCATTCACGTTATGATTTCTAATATATATTCATACACATATACATATATGTATAAATTTACAAATAGAATCAAATTTTTGTTAAAGTTGTTTTAAATACAAATCTAAATTTTAAATTCAATTCAAATCGGTTTTTAGGTACATTCGTACTTATATACCTACGTTCAATTATTTCATCTCTAATATTTCATTATGAATAGCTATTTAAATTTCGTTTTCAAATTTTGTGTTAATTTTTTAAAAATAGTATAATCCACATGTATGGCAGTTTGACACTTTTTATGTGCAAAATCCAGCAAAATATCTAATTGCTAATTCTTCAAAATTACTAAATGATTTACTATGTGATTGAACTGTGTTTGAAGTTGAAGCTAAAACATTTTCCTTCTCATTTCTTCAGGACAATTTTCAATAATAAAATCTTCATGTGCCAAATCATTGGCATCAATGTCCAAATAATTGTTGTGATCTGTTTCACAATTTGAGGATGTATTTTCGTTATAAATACTCGCCTCGTCTTAGCAAAAATATTCCCAATTTGTTGTTCAGATGGATTTCTGCAATAATCACCAGCAGATCTTATATGAGAAAACATATTTTCTAACGGATGTTGGTTCAGTCTGCGCGACATCAAGAAATTAATATTCTATCAATTTGATCTTTCGATAAAGATAATACAGCAGATATTCTTTGGGCAATTCCATTAATGGAAACATTTTTTTTGGTACTTTTAATTTTTGATTTTTTAAGATATTCTAGCCTTTCCTCTAAGAATAAAAACGGAGAATTTTTAACGGTTGTGAATTCAAAATTTTTAATTTTTTGTGTTAAAATTTGAAGAATTTGAATAATCAATTAACTAGTTAACTCTTAAAACAAAATCAACAGTCAGATTGGCTTTATTTACTCAATAAATTAAAAAAAATTCGATCAGTGTTATTTATTGCTTTTATGGCTGCATATGTACTATGACTAAATAATTGAAAAGCTGATTTTACTGAAATTTTTTCAAATGTGTTAGAATTAATATGGGTGCTACAAACTTTAGGTAAAATTGTTGAAAGCTAATAATATCATTATTCCAGTTTTCAAAATCGGGTTTTATAAAAGAATTTCTGACAGATTTTATAAGATGCCATATCAAACAAAGCATAAATTTTATTTCCATTCCAATCATAAAAAAAGAGTCTACCTTATTGACACCAAGTAATTCATAAGTATTTCGATTTGTACTGCATTAGTCACAAGCAGGTGCAACAGTTTTAGAACCAATCTTTGTTAGCTCCTTAAGATATTTTAGTAGTAAATTGATAAAAAAATGAAAGCTTTTAAAGTTTCTCTTTTCAAATTATTTTTGGATAAATTGTAACCCTATGCGTACTTATAAGTTTCATGTAAACTTTGAGTCATAAAGAAATGTGCTTCTGTTGCTAGCTTTTGTTTTCTATCCCCATCTAAATCTTCCACACCATCTATACCCTCCCTTTTTATACTGTAAGATGTTTCTTTTCCTTTAGAAATTCATTTATATAAAAAATGATTTTGGTAACTGGTACATTTTATGAAATTATTAACTGAGATATAATTAAGAAAATTGTTTCCAAAGAGAAAAGTGCTCATCAAAAATATTGCCCAAAACTGGAAATACTCATATCAGTCCCAGTAATTTTCAAAAAATCTTAGCTGTTTTAGCTTTTCATTTAATTACATGTGCAAATATGCAGCTACGAAAAGAAAATAATTATAATTTTAATTTTTCCATATAATAATGAGTAATAAAGTAAACTTGCTGTTGTGAGTAATATGTACACTGCTGGTCTTTCTTTAAATTCTTCAAATATTTATACTAAAAATACGTACAAACAACTATTAAAAATTGTCCATATTTGTTCGTAGAGAAAATGTTAGATTATCTTAAAAAATTAAAAGTTCTAAACAAATCCACCTGCACAATAAGATTTTTACAAATATATTACGAATTTGATGAATTTCATTTACAACAACAATATATTTTCAAAGCTGGAGTAAATCATGACAAGCCTTTGGATATTGATATTTAATGCTCTTGTTATGAAAATAATGACAAAGTAGAAAATTCTGAATTTGAAAAATACCATTGTAAAATTGTGCGTTGCAAGCCTTAATTATCTTAAAGATAAATTGTGTGCTTACTGCAACAAAAAAACATATTAAATATACTTTTCAATTTAATCTACCGTTAAGATTTTTTATAAATTTTACAAAAATTAATGATGAGTTTTTCAAATATTTTTAAATTCTGTTATAATTTTAAAATCCATGCGTACATACATATCCACATATTGAAAAAACCAAAAAGAAAGCCTTTTAAAAATAAAAATTTGATTCTATTTGTAAATTTATACATATATGTATATGTGTATGAATATATATTAGAAATCATTGCGTGGATGAATGTTCACTATTATTTGAATTTTTTGAAATTGTTTTATTTTTGAAAATTATTCAATTAAAACAAGAAAAATATTTTCGTTTCCTAAACATTATAAAATTATATTATAATTTTATAATTTATTATTACAAATAATATACATGCACAATATCAACAATTATAAAAATCCTTTTATTACAATGTATATTGAGAGAAAAATAAAAAAAAAATATTCTTAAAAGACTACTCGATAAAAATGCTATCCAATTTGAAATTTTTGTACCTATCAATTAAAAAAAAATTCAAATTACCTATACAAATTCAAATAACAAAAAGTTAAAAACAATAATATTCAAGAACAGTATAGAGAAACTAAACACATACAAATTATTTAGAGAATAAAGTCGTATAAAACGCTCAAAAATTTAAAAATTCAAATTGAATATAGAAAATGCACCAACACATTGATTATCTTCCAGATAATATATATAATGGAAAAAGTGAGCTGAACATTTTCTGTTGTATGAAAATGTCTATCTTTATAGTATTATTAATCAATGGCTTAACCCAATATCACTCATAACCACCGAATTTAAAGCAATTAATATCATTGAATATCAGAAACTTACACAAATGCAAAAAAATATAAAATGCAATTTAAATTTCCACTTCAATAAGTTTTCCAAAGAAAATATGGTTGTCATAGAAAATTAATAGAAATTAAAAATAATTAAAATTTCAAAACAAAAAAAAAAAAAACAGAAATAACCAATTGGTAAAAACATTTCCTTTTTTTTATAATAGAAAATATTAAAATCAGAAAAGCTTGTTTCCCGTCCCCTCCCACCTTATCACAACAAATTCAAACAAAAACTGTTATTTCTAGAGCAATACTGTCACAGTTGTTATGAAAAAAATAATTAAAAAATATCATAACTTTTGATTACTTTATCTTTAATTAATTAAAAATCTTCCCATTTTTAAAATTTAAACATAATTTTTCCCCACCCACAAAACACAAACTAAAAGTTTTATTAATTTTTATTTTATAAAAAATATATTATATATATATATATATCAGGCACGAAGCGTCCATATATTGAGTTGAATGAGTGCTTCCCCAAATAAAATATTATTTATTATTTTTTACAACTGAATATAATATATATATTTCATTTAATATAAAAATTACTTAACTACAAAAATTCAAATCGAATGAAAAAAAAATTTCAAGCAAAAATTATATGCACAGATATTAATTGCATTATGTATGTTTAGAAAATAACGCCTATATAAACGCCTATATTATTCTTTCAATCATACAAGACAACAAGAGATATTCAACAACCACAAATTTAAAGTATTTGAAAATAATGCCTATTAAAAATCATTCTTCTCTTACCAATATAGCTATAATAATTATACATAGCATTAAAATTAATGACAAATTAAATATCATTCTCCTCATTTACAATATACATACACTCAACACACACTGCCTCTATTTAGCAACAGCAACAAAATAATAAGAGAAGCGACAATAAAAAAAATCAAAAGGAAAAAAAATTGATTGAGTTGCTGATATTCATTCCAAATCTACCTGATATAATTAGAAAATATCTGATATAAAATAGATTATCTAGGGAAACAACAACAAAATATCGTATGACAGTAAATGAAATTACAAATAAAAAAAATAGCAGGGAATGAATTAATTTTATGCATTATTGTGGTTGTTGACTTAAATGAGAATTAATATTTATATAAATAATGTATGTAGTTTTTTTAGTTTTTTTAGAGAGTAGTATTCATTTGTGTTAAGTAATTCTGTAGTTTTTTGTTACTGAATGCTACATTGTTTATTTTCAGCTATAATTTTGTTTTATGCAGTTTTGAAACAATTAATTTGTTAACAAATTTAAAAATGTAAAACATACAAAAATTTATAAATAGTTGTTGTTGTTGTTGTACTTGCATATTATTATAGTAAGCTAGATTTAAACTTGTGAAATTTGAACAAAGAAACACAGTTTTGAAACAATTAGTTTGTTAACAAATTTAAAAATGTAAAACATACAAAAATTTATAAATAATTATAATAGAACATTGTAATTGTGTTATTGAAAGAACAAATAATTTTCTGCTGGAAGTTTTGAGGAAAAATTATTAATTGTTAAGGATGGCAAGCCAATGCTTGCTCTACTAATAGCAACAACAATAAAACGGTGTAATCAGCATTTTTCAATAAAATTTTATAATTCGTATACGTTGTATTTTCCAACATTAATATGGAAAATTCATATTTACACTTTTTTTACATTGCTTTCTTAAAATCAGAACTTAATTAAAGTTATATTTTCAGATTAAAATTTTAATAACAAAAACAATATTTGCGAAATACTATTATTATTTTTAATTGAAACAGAATTACACAACTCTTTTAATGAATAGTATAAGCAGCGATGTAGAAGAGGGGGAACGCGGGGGAACGGCGTTCCCTTTGTTAAAATTTTGGTAGGAACGCGTTCCCCTTAGAATTCTGTGATATTTTCATATTGAAAATACATCTAATAAATCTATAAACAATAAAATTATAATTTTCCATCGCAATTCGCGTTCCCCCTAAAATGCTTTGATATTTTCATATTAAAAATAGCTCTAATAAATGTATAAACATTAAAATTATAATTTTCCATCGGAATATTCTCTTTTTCTGAAACACAAACCAGTGGTTTGCTGGGTATGAGAAATATTTTCAAAGCTTGCTGGGCTGTCATTAAATAAATTTGTATTTTGACATTTATTCTGTTAAAGTCAACTTTTTGACATAATCAATCGAAATTCCAAAAATATTTGTGTATATGTCTATTTAAAATATATAATTTCAGTTTTTGTTTTAATTAAAAATATAATAGAAAGAATTATATAAATTACCATGAAAAGAAAGCAGCAAACATTAGATTCTTTTTTCAATTCTAATTCTAATGTTAATAAACCAGTAGAAGAACAAGAACAAGAAAAAACAAGCTCTTCCAGGTTGAGCCAAATATTAATAATGATATTACCATTAATAATCCAAACAATTTTCCAAATGTATGGAACAAACAGCAATTTTTAGACAAACAAAAAAAATATCCATGGCTAGATGGAAAAAATGAAAAATGAAGTTGCACACTTAAATGTAAACAATACTATTTCAATGCATTTATCTCAAGAATGGTGTAATTTTGAAGTTACCTTCAATGGGCATCTAAAATCTGCTCAATTATCTTCATTAAGAAAAAAAAAAAAAATGTACATACATAAGTATTTTTTTAAAATTAGCGTTCCCCTTGAAAAAATTTAACAACTACATCCCTGAGTATAAGCTTTGTTAATTGATAATAACACTTCTCTATAACAACTATTTCAGTTGAACGATCGTTTTTCTGCCTAAACAGAATTAAAACTACTTTGAGAAATAGATGTGAACAATTTTAACTGTCGAATTTAGCAAAAATTTCAATAGAAAAGGAAAGCCAAAGCAAACTAATGTTTCCTTTTATTGTGCTTCCCCAGTTGAAAATTCCACGCCCCGTCACTGATATATATATATTTTTCTTATTTTCCAAAAAATTAAAACAATTCCTATGAAAATTCCTATGATTTAATCAAAAACAACAAAAACAAATACGTAACTATAATTCGCCACAAAATTTTCTTCTATGAATTCTATTTTCTTTTTTTTCTTTTTTTAATTGTTAAAGTTTCTAATGGAAAATTCTACTGGAATAAAAGAGCTTCCAAACAAAAAAAAAAAAAATAAAAATTAGTTGCATTTTTATTTACCAAAACATGAAATTGAACTTTCTTAAGTTAATGATACCATATAACTATATATACTTTACCATTATAACGATAAGTCAGTTAATTGTCGTGGTCACATCAGTGGTAAATGAATGAAAAAACAAAACAAATAAAAAAATATATATAAATGTATATGTATAGTAATTAATTTTCTTGAGAAAATTTTCTAAATAATTTTTATTTGATTCTTCTTTTAAAAAATAATAATTAGAAACACAACATAAACGTTAAATACGGTTCTTGTTGAATATTTTTTGCTTTTACCGGGAACAAGTTTGTGATAAATGAAAAAGTGAAAATCGTTTGATTTCATTTTAATCTTAGTTTAATGAGTGTTATTAATGTTGAAAGGGGAGCAGAATACAAATATCAAATTACTATAAAAAAAAATGGTCAATAATAGTAAAAATTGTTGAACCCTATTTGTTCCGACGTATCTAAACGTATATTATATGGGAGCTCTTGGTGGTTTGTATCTTCCGCTGGAACAGAAAATTCGAAGCTATATTTATTGATGTGATACTATAGATACTATATAAGTCTAGGATATTCTAGTCTATAGGATATACTAGTGACTATTCTTTTGAGTTCTCCAATTGCTTCTGAGAACAAATACGTACTTAAGAATGTCTTTTTCGTGAAACAATATACGTGCAGAAATACCTCAAGGGTGTATTCTGCGTTCCATCCTATATTTGCTCTATACAGGTGATATGCCGAAGATAGAAGATGAAACGATTGCAAATTTTACAGATAGTACTGCGGTATTAGTGGTTGATAATAATATAAAGTCCCGAAGTCCACAAAAAACAAAGCCCAAAATGGTTTTAGCCACAAAAAAATATCAACAAAAAACGATCCTTGTTATTGCTTTAACGCATTTCACTTTATCGTGTACGGCACATGCAAAATTCTGAGTTAGAAAAAATTTTATAGTTGCATTCCAAATCAAAGCTCCTACACCTTTTATAGAATATTTATATAAATTATTTGTATGCATAGCCGCTGTTTCCGCCCTATGCCCCACGGATGCGGTTGCAGAACATTGATAGCCGGTGTTAGATACAGCGAATATATCTACTTTTTCCCAGGATTAATTTGCCACAATTTTATTGATTTTTTTTTTATGTGGATTTTGGTTTGTGGATTTGCATTTGGATATTGTGGATTTGGATATTGTGGGGTTGTGCTAAACATATTCAAACTATCCAAAAGTTCAGAAACAAACATTGTTATGAAACATTGTTAATGCTCTCTGGTATGTTCGCAATTCTGATATTCTTAGGGATCTCAAGATTCCTATTATAAAAGACGAATTATAACTGACTGACAGTACGCCACAAAATTCGTCTTTCTCAACATATTAATATTCAAATTTTACGCTCAGTTGACAGTCAAAAATTTGTTAGAAGACTTAATCGGACGTTTTAGTCGTTCAAACTGTGTTAGAATAAAATCTTTCATCTCATAATAATTTCTAATGTAATTTTGTGTCATCAAAGATATCTGAAGCAGTAGAGCCAAAGTTGTATTAATTGTTAGTCTAAAAGACTAGCTTTAATTTTAACAAAATAGTAGCAGTGTTTTTAGTGCGTTAAAATCAACACAGTCATTCCCTTCGTTCTAACCCGGAAAATAAACGATAAATGAAGACTCGTTTTATGATTTTCTTCTATCTAAAAAAAAACATATGTATTTTTGATGCTTATTTTGTCTTTAATTCGTAATTTTAAATTGTTTACACTTTGAAGTAGACTTTAGTGTAAACAAGCAATTTAGTGTTGACAAATATAAACTATACTGTATAGAGTAAAAACAATTCCAACTATGATGTAAACAATAATTATTTTTTCAGTAGATTCACTCAATTTCAATTACTTTATTAAAAAAAATCAGCCAGCGTATTTACATCAACTTGGCTTGCTAAAGCGTATAAAAATGTATCATGTCATCTAAGGTTATCATGAGTTTAGATTTAGTTGTAAATATTGATTGGTGGAAAAATTGTTCGATTAATGATAAAACGATTGATTCAATGTTGCATATACAATGCTATCAGAGATCAAGCTTTTGTTTTAGATACTTAACTAAGAGATTTTGAAACAGCTGCGAAATTGTAGTGGAGTCTGTTGATATTGCAAAGGATCTGACTTCCTACTGTTAGTTATGCTATTGTATTCGACAGTGGCATAAACAGATAGGAAAATTGTCTCAGTACTTCATGGTAGTGGTATAGTAACTGTAACAGGCTACCCGGCCGGAAATCTATTTGCAAAAAATGTTTTAAATACTAAATTAATGGATCAAGTGACTTCTATTTTAAAAGAATTAAAGCAAGTTGATTTTGAATTTTTTTTGGTTGGTTAAGATATAATTGGGATTAAGTCATGTGATCTTGGAATGGTCGAATCAATATATAGAAAATTTGATGATAAATTCGTAGAACGTATTAAAGAAAATATAAAGCTTTTTGTACCAATTATGTGAATTGATTATTACTTTTCAATCGTAGGTGTGTTTCAAGAAACTGAGGATCTGCATGACTCTGATTAAATTTATGTTACACATTTTATAATAAATATATAAAACTAGACTTGTAACCCGCCATAAATGACGGAAAAAAAATAAATTCTAGTTTTTTATTTCCATCTTTAGAGTTTTTATTTCAAATTTATGAGATTGGGGGTCCTACTGGTCCTACAATATTTATTTGCTCTTCTTTGTTTACTTTTATTTATTTTTAATATTTAGTGCACTTTGGGTAGCGAAATTAATTTATTTTATGTTAAAAAAACAAATCAAAGCAAACCAATTTGTATATGTATTGAAGCGTTCCGTCAAATCGACAGATATATGCAGGAAGCTATAAATTATATAAGAATATAATTTTGCTTTTTTTTTTTTAAAAAATCAGTATTGTCATTTAACTTAATTGTAATTCATTATTATTTAATTGCAAACATTGTCTACGCAATGAAGTAGACATAATTATATTGTCAACAAAGTATTGCCGACGTTTAGAAAATAAGGTAATCTACATAATATAGTTTACGCGGCACAACACTGCTTAATAGATTACTCGCCCAAGCAATTTAGTAGTAGAGCTAGCCTGTTTGATTGAGAATGTCAATTAAATTTTGCTTTCCGAAATAGTTCCAACATCGTTAGAGAATGTGGCCTCGTCTAAAAAGAATCAGATTCTAGCTAACATTGGCCAGCTGCAAAGGAAGTATTCAAGAGTTTCTGAAATACCAAACAACAATTAAAAATTTTTTTTTTTCTCTTAAATGAGCTCAGTCGCTCGTATAGCGTATATAATATAATGACATAAGTATACATCTAATGTGCAAACAAATACATATAAATATTTAATTTAACAATATAATAAAAGTAATATGTAGTACAGTGGTGAATTGTAAAAGCAAATTTAAAATTTAAAAATACATATTTAATACATAACAACAAATTTTTTTTTTAATTCATTCATCTATAATCTAAAGTAAGCCTAAGCTATATTAGTGTCCATTTTTTTTTTTTTTTTAATTCATTAAATTAATTATTAACCTAAACTAAATCTAACTATATATTAATGACAAATAGCATTCATTAATTTTTCTTTTAAACTCATTAAATTCATTAATATCTTTTATAAACTTAGGTACCTAGTTCATTGTAGTACTTGTATGCTAAATTGTAGATGGCATCATGATTATTGAATATGGCTTTTGACGAAATAATCCTGATATTATCAGCTGTTCTGGTGTTGTAATTGTGATTCTCATTAATTGATGCTGCTGTGATGATTGTGTTTATATTTTTTTTCATTATCAAATGTGCCTGGGCTGCCAGTTTGCATTTAACAAGAAGGTTAATTGGTAATAGCTTAAGATTGCAGTGTATAAGTTTTGTGGAACTTCTCAATTTGTAATTGTAAAGGTTTTTTATTGCTTTGTTTTATAGTTTTTTATGTAATTTATGTCTTTGAGATGGACGTTTCCCCATATCTGAATAGCGTATGTAATTGTGCTATGGAACATACTGAAATATATCGATCGTTTATAGTTTTGAGGTACTCTTTGATTTATTAGTCTGAAAATTCCAGCAATTCTTCTTCCTTTTGTTATTTGTTCAGCACGTTGTGGACCCCAGCTTAAGTAACTGTCGATTATGACACCTAGATATTTAGATTGTTCAACCATTTCAATATTGCAATTTTCATACTTGACATAGATTCTATTTTCTATTTTATTTTTTAATAACATAAACTTTGTTTTACTTGTGTTAATTATTATTAATTTATGTTTATTCATCCAATTACTTATCTTTATCACATCTTGATCAATGTTATCTTGTAGCTTATCCAGTTCATCTTCTGAGATGACTATGGCTAAGTTATCAGTAAATAAGAATGGTTGTTCGTGCAGTTTAATATCAAGCAAACTGCTGATGTAACACGAAAACAATGTTGAGCCTAGACAGCTTCCTTGGGCGACTCCATAATTTACTTTTGAGGTTTTGCTTTTATAATTTTCGCATTCTGCATATTCTGACCTATTCGAAAGGTAACTTTGAAACCAATTGAATTCGGTACATGTGACTTCGCATTCATAAAGTATTCGAAACAGTATCTTCCTTTCTATAGAATCAATTGCCTTTTTAAGATCGAAGAATATTATTAATACTTTCTTATTTTTATCCAATCGTGATTGAATCTCAGAGACCATATCAAAGATAGTTGCCTGAGTATTCGATTTTTTTTTTTAATCCATATTGATTCTTGCTAGTTAGATTAGCTGAGTTCAAATAATTTGTTAGTTGCATTTACCAAAGTTTCTATTATTTTGCTAATTGGAGATAAAATAGAGATAGATCTGAAGTTTATAAGATCTGTGTAGTTACCACTTTTATATATTGGAATGATGGATTGATTGATAGTTAATGCATTTAATAAAAATGTATATCATTCATTTACATACAGTATATTTATATTTTAAATTGCATCAAAAATGATATTAAATAAACTTACATTTCCTAAGTTAAGATTTGTGATTTTGATTTGACTGTATACAAAATATTATACACAAAAGCTAACTAAACTTTTGATGAGCTTATCAAAAATAGCTTATTAAAAATGGTTCAACTTCCCACTATGATTTTTGTTATACCTTTCTACTGTATTAAGTTATAAAACAAACATGAATTTCAAATTTTCTTTTGCTCGCAACAAAACATATTCAAATTCGGTCTGTTTGAATTCAAATAACCACTTGATTCAGCAAAGCCCCGCACATCTTCCCTTGATTTCAGTAATTTCTTAAAACTGACAATGAAATAAAATAATTCCTTAAAATATAAAATCAATTACTAAAATGCATTATTCGTTAAACTAAAATCAAACTAAAAACAAATAAAACAACAACCAACATTTAAAACATTTAAATTATTATAAATTTTACAACAAAAAAAAAAAAAATAGAAAAAGGAAGAAAGAAAACAAAATTAAATAAGAAAACTTTTTTTCAGCGACAAGATACTGAAAAAAAAATTCTTTTTATTTCTTTTAAGTCTTTTTCATGGAAAACTTATGAAACGTGACATTTGGTAGCAGATGTTTTATGAAGGAAACAAACTAAAAAATTCATCGTAAAATTTTCATCGTTTACATGACAACAGTAGCATTTTACATTAATGAGGAGCAGTGATGGAATTTCGTATTTTTGAATTGTATTGAATTCGAATGAAAAATTATACTAAAAGCAATCTAATTGTATTGAAAAAATTGTGGTATCAAAAAATGTATCAATTTACTATACTAACATCATTGGTCAATACAGAAATGATTTTTATACTGAAAATTTTATAAGAAAAAAAATTTTCTTTTATTTTCATTTAAATTTTTTTTAAACAAATTGGAAAAAATAAAATAAAAACGTTTAATATAATAAAATTAACAAATTCCTGTTTCTCAAAACTCAATCGACAGGACAAAATAGTTTCTAGACTAAAATATACATTTTTTTTTTTCAAAAAAAGTATCAAAATCAACAAAAGTATCACAAAAAATAAAAAAAGTTAACCAACAAAAAATAAATCCATGTTTTAAGTCAAACCTAAAATTAGTAATAATTATCCTAAACTAATAAATTAATTATATTATTTTTTAGAAAATTACGTACACATGTAACTAATCCAATAATTCGTATTCGTTAATGTTTTCTGCGCTTACGGTTTTTCTTAATACATGGTTTAGATTTTGATCAAAATTTGACTTCAATAAATCTCTTGTTTGAATAAAGGCGGATACCCTTGTTTGTCACTAAGCGGTTTCGTAATTTGGTTTTAATAATATTTTGGAAAATATTCTTTCCACGGCCGCTGATGATGTGGTATTGATAAAATACCCTTAGCTACTTTATATAAATATATATATCTAAAAACAAATGCTATTCACACTCATTTTTTATATTGCTTATTTCAAACCAGAAATCGATGATATTTGGAGCCAGTAATAAATTCAAATTGATTTAATTCTAATTGTATAAATACAGTTATGAAAGTTATAACAATAGTTAAAATTAGTTAAAATTATATAAATTAATCACTTTGTTTTAAGTTCTTCGAACATTATTCCATTATTAAAACTGCCATTTAAAGCCGATAGCCATGATAGCTAGCTAGTGCTTGTAAATTGCTATTGTATATCATTTAAATTGTATCCAATAAAAAATAATAATAATAATAAAACTGCCACTTAAATTCACATAATCCAGGTGACGAAAATAAAACTCGAATAACTAACAACAAAATTTTTTGAAAAATTAACACAAAAAATTTTAAGAACACAAAAAAAAAAATTTCATATTGATGATAAACTTAAAAAGCCCGTGTCATAGCTTCAAGTTTCAGTTGACTTATTTGGCAGAAATACGAGTAGAATTTCAAATCTGACTTATTGCGTTGGAAATGAAAACAAAAATTCAATTCAAAGAACTTAAATAGTGTATTAATTTTAAATACAGCCATGCATGCTATATTTTACAAAAAATTAAGATTAATAAAGTGAAAGTACAAAAGGCAGTTATAATGAGCTTACAATTCGAAGAACTTGTCAGAATGCATTTGAAAATGTGTAATTTAAAAAAAATAAAAATCTGAATTTTCAACAAATTTTTTTTATTTTTTTGTATTTATAAATTTTTTTTTTTACAGATTCACTTACCTTAAATACATTTAAAATAATTTTTTTTATTATGCGATTCAGTGCGTTTTACTAACTTAACTGTTATTTATATTATAATAATAAGGGTAGCAACACTCATAAAAAATGATCTGTTAAAGTATTGTGTTTATTATATTCACTCGTGTGTTCGACTACGTAATGAGACTGACTTCCTTAAAATATATTTGTGTATGTAAATATTATTATATACAAAAAATCACATGAATTGTATGTACTTAAAAATACCATTGATGAGATATAAAAATTTACGATTTTTTATATTTCTTAAACTTAAAAAATATTTAAAAAAGAATAATAATAAAAAAATATCTACATAATATTATAATAATATCGTAATGTTACTGTTGAATTCCGAAATACTCTAAGATTTCACCTTTGACAATGTAATGACAAAATTTTTATTATGATATGACTAATCGAACGTTCCATGCTCACGCACGGTTTAATTATTTAAATAAATTTTATCACAAAATTATATTTGAACTTATCTAAACCAACTCTCTTTCATAAAAGAAATAATTGAATATTATCATAAAGAATAAAGTGATCACGCGGTATTTGGATGTGTTCACATTGAATAGCAATTCTAGTTAACAAATACTGTTATAAAAAGTCTCATCCCTTAGATTATGTCAGTCATACAATTCCATCTTTAATTGATAATATCATACACTTGCATCTTCATATGTGTGCGTGCGTACATTTGTCATAAAAATTAACCGAATATGTATCTATTAGAAGCTTTTGTAATTTTTTTTAAAATATTAAGATAGATTGTAAATAAACGTAGAAGTAATAATAAAAAAAAAAATGTGAATGTCATATACGATATATATGTCATCCTAAAAGTATGCAAACCAAATGGTAATTGCTACACTAATATAATTATATATTACATAATTTTCTGCATTTATCTGGATGTTTGTAAGTTCGACGGAATACTCCAACACATATACAAATTGCAATATATATACAAATTGTAACATCATGTAATTGTCATAAACATAGTACCATCTGTCATCTGTCATTTGTCATCTGTCATCTGTCATCTGTCATCTGTCATCTGTCATCTGTCATCTGTCATCTGTCATCTGTCATCTATCATCTGTCATCTGTCATTTGTCATTTGTCATCTGTCATTTGTTATATGTGTCATTTGCCCATCATTTCATAATGATTGTCATGTCATTCAAGTGTTAAATATATATAGGATAATATATGTTTAAATTTCCAATGATGGCAAATAATATGTCGTTAAAATGATCAAGTAAATAAACCTTAGTGAATTGAAAATTTTGCACCTTACTACAAAGCTTATATATGGTAATTAAAAGTATTCTAATAATTCTAATAAAGGTATGATATTGATAAATTAGTAAGCAAATACATATTTTTCTTAAATTTGAAATGAAAACTCTAATGAAGGAAGAAATGCTAGAATTTATTTTGCTTCCGTTATTTATTGCGGGTTACAAAACTAGTGTTCAATTAATCTTTCAAATTGTATATATTAATTTAATTAAGGGTATGTATATCATTATTGAAATCATATAGGTATTGGACGATAGTCGACCTAATTATAGAATTTAAAGAATTCAAGGATCGATTATCGTCCCAAAATAATGTTGGTTGATACAAAATATGACAATGGAGAAACGTTGTCATATATTATATATAATTCTTGCTAGTTAAATTTCAGGAAGAAACGTCTTCCTTCTTCTTAATTCAGCAGCTGGAGCGACATATCATAATCAAGTAATAAAAAGGGTAAATTAATTTTTGAATTAACGTATTAGAAATAAGTATTATAATGAAATAGAATTTTATTGTATAATTAAATAATAAAATTGAACATAGAATAAAATAAAATTTAATTGTATGAATAAAGAATTAAAATTGAGAATAAAATTATAATATATAAAAAATAAATTATAAGAAAAAAAAAATGTAAATGTTATCATTACAATTTTTTTATCGGTTTATCGTCGGTTCTAAAGTTTAAAAAAAATCAAATAAAAAATATTTTCTATTTTGACAATTTCAAAAATTTATTTTGAAGTGTAGCAGAAAAAATTCAAAATTGGTATGTATTTAAATATTATAATTTTACTCCCTCATAGATATTAACCAGTATACTATACTCCTCTCTTTCTAAACTCCAATTTATCATCTACAAATCCCTCGTGAAACCAAACCTTCGTAGTAAATAGAACGAAATGATATTATATGTTATAGAAATACATGGTTTAAAAATTTGTGGGTCCTTCTAACACATGAAAAAAATTAGGTTTTGATTTTGTATATTCATTAGAAAAAACCAAAAATAAATCAAGTACAAAAGTAATGTAAATTAAAACAAAACAATACACATAATATGATGCGTACACCTACCTACTAAATTAAATTTGTTTTTGTTTTAATGAATAAAATAAAAATTCATGTATTAAAAATAAACGAAAATAAAAAAAATTCCACACAAGATCCACCAATCCCCCCCGCCCCCCGACATGTATTAATTGACTTTATACTCTAACAATTAGACACATCCGTATAGAATACCCATTGACTAATCCAATCACGTCCTAATACACCTTTACTTATACATCCCACATAACCCTTATTAAAGGATTCCTAACCCACCACAACATCTGGGATAAGATATAGTGAACTGACCTACAGATTTGCCTTCAGATCCAATTCATATAATCATCTAAAATTCATCATAACCATCATATAAATTTCTATCTACACTTAGTTTATAACACAATGAAATCTTTTTATATAATATGTAAGATAACATTTTTTTAATTAATTTTTAGGACCTAAGTTAGCCAATAAGAATTTAGATATTAAGTAATTGAAATGTGACTTTAATTTTATTTTGTAGTACAAAGATAGCTCTTAAGTGTAACAATGAATTGTAACCAATTTTCCTATTTTTCTTTTTATTTTGTAAAGTTTTGTTTTTTATAAGAAAGGCCCACATCACGAAAGGAAAAAGGACCTGAAGTAGACCTGCGGATTTATCTGCAGGTACACTAATGAATAAATAAATAAATAAATAAAAAAAATAGGAAATGTGTTAACAAAATAGTACTACATAACTTCTAAAGCACTGATCGCCGTATAGCCTTTCATGGATAGTTTTTTTTTAAAAATTACATTTTCTTATATGAAAAAAAATAATTTTAGGAATTTCGCTATTGAATTATAAATTTAAAAAGAAATAACAAATAGTAAACAAATTATATTTTTCAATTTTCTGAATTGGTTTACTAGTTTTCTGCTGCTCTTTTGTTAGTTTTGTTTCATGAACCAACGACACAATCGCAGACTATCTATTTGCATTAAGATATGATGTGATACTGAGAGAAATTTTTTACGATTTAAGATATGTTTTCTGCTATAATATTATTATAATAGCTCTGTTCTAGAAAAAAACTGTAGCCATTATTTTTTCACTGTTCCTAAAAGGAAAATTAAATATTATTTTTCTACTATACCTAAAAAGAACAATAGGTGTAATTAAAGATACATATATGCAATCAAGCAAAGCAACACTTGGATTTCTGTGCATCAGTTCGACTAACATTTCGACCTGATTCATATTTGTTATTTTTTTGCTGTAAGTAAAAAACGTTTATAAAATTATTAAAAATAAAGTTTTTAATAGTACTTACCTTACCCTTGTCTCCCTTTTTTTCACATAAAACCTCTTTAAAAATAGCTAAAAAACTAAAGTCAACTAAACCAAACAATACGCGGTCACGAATACAATATTTGTGAACCGAACTGTCACTTTATGTGTTATCTAACAATAAAAAAGTCTAGTGTAAACAGAAACTTTTGACAAGTATCGATTTTGAGTCTACAGTAATAACAATTTTAAAAAAAGTTATAATTGTCCCTTTTTAAGTCTAGAATAATAATTAGTTGTAAAATGTTTGAGGTATTTTTCCTTCTGTACTTAAAGTAGCTGAAGTTTTACCTCTTTTTAAAAAAGGTGATAGAAGAGATCCTGATAATTACAGGCCAATTTCTATTTTATCTTCATTCTCTAAAATCATAGAAAAAGCTATGAAGTGAAGAATTTTGTTATTTCTTGACAAAAATAATTTTTTTAATAAACAGCAATTTGGGTTTAGGAAAAATAAATCAACTGAAGACGCACTTCTTGGTTTTTGTCAAAATATTTACCAGTATCTTGATAATAAAAAAAGTACTGCTGGCTTATTTGTCGATATAACCAAAGCTTTTGACATGGTTAATCATGTTATTTTATTAGATAAAATTCATAGAATTGGTTTTCGTGGTTTTATATATGATTGGTTTACTTCTTATCTTAGTTGTAGATCTCAATAAAGTAAAAATTGGTGGCATTTTAAGCTCTTCTATAAATATTAATATTGGAGTTGCACAAGGATCAGTCCTGGGGCCAATTTTATTTTTAATTTACATTAATTCAATTTTTGTTCAAAATTTTAGAAGTAAATTAACTGCATTTGCTGACGACTTAGCTTGTGCATATGAAAGCATGAATCCGTTGAATTTAGTAGCTGATATTAACTATGACCTTGACATATTTAGAAAATAGTTTCTTATACATAAATTAATAATTAGTAATAAAACAAAAATAATATTTTTTAGTATTGCAGGGTCTTGTTTAAAAAATAATTTTATAAAATATCACTCAGGTAATTGTAATAAATATCCTTTGTTTCCTGTAAATAATTCATCCTTGAACATTGAGTTAACTTATCAAGAATATACTAAATGTTCAAATAAATGTTTTTGGATTGAAAAAATTTCTGTTTTTAAATATCTGGGTGTTTGGATAGATAATAAATTAAAATGGTTAGATCATACTTTATGTTTAAAAAAATATTTTTTGTCTTCTATAAGACATATTTTCAATCTTAGAAATTATTGTTCCCAGAAGATATTATTGATGGTATATTATGGCATTTTTCATTCAAGACTTCAATATGGTATAACGTCATGGGGAGGGGCTTATAAGAACAAAATTCAACCATTAGTGATTGCTCAAAAATATGTTATCAGAATTATTTGTATGAAAAATCGTCACTATAGTAGTTTTGAGTTGTTTAGGAATTTAAATGTTTTACCTATCAGGCACCTCTATTATTATAAAGTTTTAAAGATATTTTTTATTACGGGTGAATATCTATTCAGTCGACCCTCTTCTGTTCGTATTCTTCGGTTGTGGCTTGCAACGTTTAACATTTGTTCCATCATTCAACACAACTTTATATTTTAATTTCTCTGAAATTGTAGCACCAAAATTATTTAATTTGCTTCCTGAGTTTTTAAGAAGGATTAGAGTGCTATCCTTTTTCACAAAACAAGTGAAAGTATGGTTACTCTTATATAATCATCTTCAAGTTGTAAGAATAATAAATATTTTACGGTAACATGTATTTTCAAGTATTTTTTTGTCTAAATTTTATTGCAATAAAAACAAAATCTTTAAATAAGCTTCTGACTATATGATGTAAAAAATTTAATGTTTAATGTCTTTCCAATAATTTAATGTCTTTCCAAGTTTTTTTATTTTTTGTTTTTTAATATCTCTAAAATTTTACATTTTTCGTTAACATAATATCAGTTTTTAATTTTATTTTTTAATTATTCTTTATTTTAATATTTTCATATTTTCTATTTTTCTATTGTTTATTTTTTTTTCTTTTTTGAATTATTATTACAATCAAATTACCCCAAATAATTTGAATATATTTGTATTTGATTTTTTAATGAATTATACTAAATATTGAGTATATTTATGATGTTTAGAATTAAACTGAAGGTGCATTCGTAACAAATTTTTTATATTAAATTTTAGAATGCAACCTAACTTTATTCTTTTAACAAAATTATGAAGTATATTTTATAATTTTAATAAAATTTTTTTTTGTTAATTATAAATTTATGAAGAATAAAGTAAATAAATAAATAAATAAAATAAATAAATAAATAATAAATTATGTATCCCAATTTGTTGATACTGTTGATAGTTGGGTCAGAAAACATAAATTATAAGTTATATTTTTTAATAAAACTGTCTTAAAAATCAAACCAAAATTATTACACACTAAAAACTTAGAAATTATAAGCATAAGAGCTTTTTAAGGGTTAAAGAGACGATTTTCTACACCAAACAAACTTTTAAATATTCTTTCGATCCTTGCTGCAAACTTCCAAAACGATTTTTTATTAAATTTGAAAATTTTTGAGGTTCGGTATTACTGCGTTCAGAAAACAAACCACTCATATACGTTTGTAGGGTAAAAGAAAATTAAATATTTTAAAATCGATTTAGTTATACATTTTGAACATTAACTGTAACCTAATATATCTACATTATACATTTTTTTTTTTTTTTTTTTTCATTTTTAACTACTCTAGTAACCAAAAAGAATAGAACACAAAAGAATCAAGCAATAAAATAAGATTTACGGCTGTGGATTATTATCCTTTTTGGCAAAATTGAAAATAATTTCATTTGAAATTTTTCAAATAAAAATTGAAAAGAAAATTAAGAAAAGAAAGTGATATAATATAATATTATATAATATGTATGTGCGACTATGTATTTATATTATTATATACAATAGAAATGATATTTTGTAAAAAACGAATTTCCAAAAATTTTACTACCAAATGATATGCAATATAATATTAAATCAATTTTATTAAATAAAGAGAAGAAGAAGAAAAAAAAAAATGATTGGAAATAAAATCGAAAAATAAAATTTTATTTCAAATCAATGACTAAATTAAAACAATTTAGTAAATTTAAATGTAGGCACATTTAACACTGATGAGTGCGCAAAAAATGTATCAACTGTTTTGATAACATTTTGTTTAAAAAAAAATATATATATATATTATGATTCTTAAGATAATATATAAGGTATTCGCCTATCAGTATAGAACCATATTTATAACTGTATTAGTCAGAAGATTTTCCAACATCTTTTTAATGTGTTTAAATTTGTTGGTCATGCTAAAACTCACTCACAAGCTATACTAAATAGTACAAGCCATCCCACTTTTTTACTCTATAGGTATCAAAAACAAAAACAAAAAAATTACTCTGTTTCAAGACAGATTTATTAGTTTCAATTTAATTATCAAATTCATATTGGGATAGTCACCATTATAGTTGATTGCATAATGAAACACGTTTCAAATACTGAAATTTACTGATCTAAAGAGTATAATTAGATTATTATACACTAGCTATTCCCGGCGTAACATTCGCCGGTCTAGCATTAGCATTATAAATAAAACAATTTATTTTATTTATTTATTTTCTTTATTTTCTTAAAAAAAATCAATGTTTTACGTATTTTGTTATTACATAATAAATAAAGAAAATAAAAAAATAAAATAAATTGTTTCATTTATAATGCTAATGCTAGACCGGCAAATGTTACGCCAGGAATAGCTAGTAATTTACAATATTTTTTGATCTACCTATAACTATTTTTTTTTTATATTTTTTATTTAGGTATTTATTTATTTATTATAAATTAATTTTGACCGCTAATAGTTTTGAAGAAAACTTTTATATAAGGCAGCGTTTATACGTTTTTGATTTGTATTTATAACGTATTGTTCATTAAAGTTTGACATCCAACTTTGTTATAGAATATCATTATTTTTTATTTTTTAAATAATAGTGCTCGACACGCATTTTTGTATTTCTCAAGTTGAAAAAGTGAATTTTGTGAGAAAAGGTATTTATAAACTTCTAATTGTGTTATGCCAATATATTGAAAGATATACATTAGAAAAAACAAAAAATGTGTATTAAATATTATTAATATTTATCAATACAAATACTCAGAATAATTGATTTACTATATAAATATTTATATTTCATAAATGTTCTGAAATTACAATGAATATTTATATTTGTTTATAAGTATTTATTATTAGTACTCGTAACGCTAATTCGTATCTTCGTATTTTGCAAGTTTAGAAAGTGGATTTTGCATGAAGAAATATAGTATACTTTCAACTATATTTTTTTTTCTTTGAGATATGTAATTAAAACTTTTGAAATAAAATTTGATGTAATTGGAATAAAATTTGTAAATGTAATAAAAATAAGTAAAACAAAACTTTCATGAAATAAAATCTGATGTCTAAACGCTCCCTAACAAATACTATTAATAGAGACGTACATTTCAACAAAATGTGGCGAACAGAGATGTCGCTGGTAGTATAGATATGGAATTAATTGCATTTAAACTAAATACATACCACATTCACATTAAAAACACATTAAAATAGTCATAGACACGATTTTTGTGTTTTTTTTTTTATTATCATAATAGCCCTAACTATTTCAAAACTCAAAATAAAAAAACAAAAACATTTATTTATAGAATTTATATTTCTATTTCACTTCTTTTAAATTTTGGTTTTGACGTTTTGGTATGATTAGATATGACCATTATAGTGAAGGTTATGATATGGTTATGGCTTTGTTAAATCATATCGAATCTATAGGCCATTTATTATATATTTAGGGGTAAAGCCAATAATTATGCTTTTTTTCTTGTTCTTCAGTTTTTATTGTTATATTGTTATCCCGTTAAGGGTCTCTGATGTAGGTAAGGGTAGTCTGTGATTTTTCTTTTTAAAGTTTTTTTAATATTTATGTGTACTAAATTTGCCGTGTATTGAATTGGAACTTTATAATAATGTCATAACATATTTTGTTTTTCTTGTTCTTAGCAGATCGTAAATTTCGGCTTATGATTCTCCATGCACAATATAATATTTACTCAATGCTACTGCGCATTTGAATTTATACTTTTGAATTATTTGTTAATAAAATAAATAAATTTCAATTATTGGAATTTCTGAACATGGGTGAGGTAAAAAATATATTTTCTAAATTTTCTATTTGTTTTGCCGGTGTTTAAGTTTTTTTGCTGTGATATCGTAATATCGTAATATTTTAACAAAGCTATTTTATCGATATAATAATTATATTCTGATAATTCGGTTTTTGTCTTTGCTACTTTGTTTTTTTTTTTAAAATTAATTCATTATAATCAGATATAGTCAATGCTATTGCTCAATAGGTAAATTGTTTTTAGGTTAATTTTAATTTGTTTTTGGTTTTATTTGGTTTTATTGTTTTGTGGTTTATGTCTTTAAATTAAATTTTGAACACTATCGTTATTCTTAATAGTTCTAATAAAGTTGTCTAATCAAGTTGAAAAAAGCTTTGTGTTGTAAAAGCTTTGTGAAAAGTTTAACAGACGTTTAAGCGTATTAATATATAAGATTATTAATATCCATTATTATCCGTATAATCTATTCCAACTTCAGCATTAAATTGTTAAAACCAATGCGAACAACTTTTAATCAAATATTTTTCATCACTACGTACAACGGAAAGGATAACAACCAGTGCTAAAGAACAGACACAATATGTTTTATAGTTCAGAGTCTATTAAACTGTTATACTAGTCTATTAAACTATTATATTAGTCTATTAAACTGTTATACTAGTTTATTAAGCTATTATATTAGTTTATCAAACTGTTATACTCTCGCCAAGAAATGAAAAAGTTATAATACTTTAAAAACAAAATGGAAAAGCAGAAAAATCAACTAGCAATATATTTAGACAAAGAAGGTATATTCTAAAAGAAGATAGGCCCGGCTTATTCAAGAAATAAAAAACAAAAATAATTAGAGCAAGTCTTTGCTTAGCTATATTGTAAAAAATTTGATTAATTTCAAACAAAATCAAGCTTAATAATAAGAAGAATATTCTAGAGCATAAAGAGTACCACTATTGAATTTGACTTTCGATAAACATCAATATTACACACAAAAATCTTATATAATAAAACGTAACAATTCCTGCTAACAACGTACCGTTGCAACTGTTGCTATTTTGCTACGATAAAACAGAATAAAACAAAAACAAAATCTGTAAGCAAACATTTTTTCCTCTCTGCTGCGTAATTTTGGATTTAAATTTTATTTTTTTAAAGGTTTTTAATCAAAATAATTAATTATGCTATGAAGCTGTGTGTTAGCTGTGATAGATGGCGATCTAACGAATGACCAAAGTTTGCTAAATTTAATCGAAGTTCCTTCGAATATGATTTACAATAATTTTATTGTACAAGAAATTTTTGGAGATAGTCTAAATGTGGATAATTTTGTTAACTATTCAAAAAAGCCAATACTGTGCCCAAAAAATTCTGATGTTGAGAAAACTAACGAACGAATTTTAAACATTTTGGAGGGAAATGTAATAACTTATATAAGTACCAATTCCACTGATAATTGCGGAAAATGATGCGGCTGTTGTCCAAATGGAATGCCTCCACATGAACTTAATTTGAAAGTTGGTATTATAATAATACTACTGAGAAACCTAAATACCGAACGCTACCTCTGCAATGTGAGTCGATTAGCTTTAAAAGCTCTAAACTTAAATTTAATAACTCGCGGAATTCCTTGACATAAGCTATAGGTGAAACTGTATTTATTCCTAGAATAGATTTAGCTACAACGAGCACAGAACTGCCATTTATTCTTAGATGTTGACAGATCCCTGTTAAATTTGGCATTTCGTATGACCATAAATAAGTCGCAAGATCAAACATTGGAAAAAGAAGGAGTTTATTTGCCTGAAACAGTATTTAGCCATTGGAAACTGTATGTTGCAATTTCCAGACAACGCCGGTCTGATGATATTCAAATAAAGCTTACTGAAGGAAGGGAGTAACGCAAATTAATTCGTAATTCAAATAAACTATACACAAACAATTTTGTATATAAAGAGGTTTTGACATCTAATCGTTAGAGAAAAAGGGGTAAAATGCTGCCATTGTCAACGGGGTTTTGCGTCAGAGTGTTGAGTAGGTCTATTGCGAAACCACAAATAAAAACGCACCCTTTTCTTTATCTCCTGGGTGGTGCGGATAAAAGAAAATAAATTTTCAATAACAAAATTGTTGTTTTTTAACTCAATTTGTTTTTGTAAAAAAATATTATTCAATTTATCGAACTATTTCGAACTTTTTACCAAAAAAAAAAAAGATTTTTGCAACTGACTTAGCGTAATACACCAAATATTTGATTACATTTCTTAGAATTCACTTTTTTGTGCAGTTTCACAAGAAGTTATTTTTTTTCTAAGAACAACACCATCTTGAGATGAGACGGGCTTTACAACTAGTATTAAAATTAAAGAACTGAATATGACTATACTCTCGACACTAAAAAAATTTATAATTAGTGTGTTAAAATCAAAAAATGAATGTGTATGGATAGGTACACATTAAGGAAAAATATATAAAAATGTAAATGAAGAAATATAATTGTTTATGAACGCGACAGTATGAAAAAGCTTCTAAGAAGTAGGACAAAATAAATCGCGCGTAGTAAGAAAATTTGAAAAACAACAAAAAATCATGTTCATGCTAAATAGAACCTATGTCACATCCTCCCACCAGTCGGATTAAAACAAATTGGAAGATAAATTATTTAATTTTATTATGGATTTAAATATGAACGATATTTGCTACAAACAATACCTACATAACATTTTTTTTCTATATAATACAGCCTACGTGTTGATGAAATGAAACTAAACAAATTATTACTTTCTTAAGTTGCCTTCATGACCTTCTAAAAATTCATGACCGTTTTTAATTAATTTTTATTTCATTTTAAAGAAATCAATATTTTTTATTTAATTCAATTTTCCACTGAATTCCAGAAGCAGCTATACATAATATATTTTTAAATGTATATATATGTATTGCTAGTTTTCTTTTTTATCATCTTCTTCAATTCAAATTGTATTCAAAACTCTTTACATTTTCATTTTATAAGGTTAGGTCATCATCACAACAATAATATTATGATCCTAACCATCTCAGAACATTTTCTTTGCAAATTGGTATGTTATTTACTATAGTGTAGATAAATGTATATAGCTTGGAGATATTTGTTCCTACAGTTAAATCGATTCAATTGAAGGCATCAATATTTTGCTCCGCTATAGTAAAGTGATAAATCTAAAAAAAAAATCAACAACTCATTTCTATCACCACAACAAAATTAGAACATTTAGTTTTTTTTTTTTAATTTTCTTTTTATTTTTGGGCTATTTTTTTTATATTAAAACCACCCTGATTTTTAAAGCACTATGAAGAAAGCCATAGAAATTTTTAGCCAGTTCTGTCATATCCTTGAATTCATTTTGATTTCCATACAGAACATAAATTGGAGGGATATAATGACATTTGGTTAACTTTTGGAATGTTAGAACAATATTGGATATGGCAGATTTGAAAATTAGGACGTAAGAAATTAAACGCAAGATTAATATTAATTTGATTTTTTATACTGGATGTTCCAGGGCATGCGTATCAACTTTTTAAAAGTAGAAGGAGACGTTATTTTAGAATTAAAAACATTTATCAACTAAATCGAGTGTGCTCTATCGATTGGTGATATTTTCAACTGGCGGGAAGGACCAGAAAAAAGTTTTTTAATCCCAAAAATCGCCGAAATTGGCCGAAATCGACATTTTCAAATGGGAAGGGGTACTTTTTCGTGGACCCACATTCTTTTTCATCCATACGGAAGCTATACCAACAAAGTAGATGTGCAAGTACTAACCTTTGCTGATGATACAGCAATTATGGCTTCAAACATCGATCCTTTACGAGCCTCAAATCACCTTCAATGGAACCTCAATCAAATTTAAAGCTGGTTTCACAGTTGCAAAATAAAATTTAATGAAAACAAGCCAACCCATGTGGCATTTACACTCCAGTCATTTTGAACAGAATAATCATACCACAGGAGTATTTTGTCAGATATCTGGAGATTGATTTTAATGGGCGTTTTGAATGGAAGAAGCACGGTGGTGCACTCAATTAAGTCAAAAGTTGCGAGAAGCTGATATTGGCTAATAATTGATAACAGCTCTGAATTGTCTTTGGAAAACCTGGTGCTGCTGTGTAAAGAAACCTATATGGTCGCACGGAATCCTGTTCTGGGACGCTGCAAATAAATACACCATTGATGTAACTGAAAGATTTCAGAACAAACTCCTACTAGTGGTGAACAACTTTCCGTGGTTTATGCCAAATAGTTTAATCCACAACGAATTGTTAGTTGCTTCAGTTCAGTATATGATGAAATAACAAAATATTGGGAAAATTACAAAAGTAAATTGGAAACGCATCCAAACGTGCTAGAAAATATTCTTATGGGAGACCCAGGCCCTAGGAGATTGAAACGTAAAATTCAGTGTGATCTGTAAAATTATTTAATAAGTAGTGAAGTGTTATCATAGCATACTCTTTTTCAAGCCAGTATAATTGATTGATTGTTGTTTAACGTGGGACGGTATGAAGAGGACAGGTACAATTAATTAAATTAAACCGACAAGTTGAAATCATATTCTACCTGCACGATCAAATCGAAAAGCAAAGCAATTGTACTAAGAGTTATGGTTGGACAATCTATAATTTCAGTTAAAAGACTTAAAATAATCACTATAGAATTGGTTTTTGAATTTTTAATTAAATAAAATTAAATACGAAGTCGAGTTCAATTACGATTCTGACAGTATAGATGTATTGGTACAAAACAGTCATTCAACTGTTCCAAAGGTACAAACCAAAGGTAGAGGTAGGAACTAAGTTTAAGCCTAAGATCATCACATATTACAACCAAACGAAAGAAGGTGTTGACAATATAGACAAATTATTGGGTGAATATTCTGTAAAACGAAGAACCAGACGTTGGTCAATAGCATTGTTATACAATATGTTTGATATTGTCGGACTGGCAACACATATTATTGATATGGATCATCATCCAATATTTTCCACCACTAATTGCCGCAGTAGGTTCCTCAAAGGTTTGGCTTTTGAGCTGTGCAAGTTAAATATCCAAGTTGGTGCATTTGATAGTCCTTTGCAAACCATTACATTTTTTTTCTAAAGATTCTATGTTATTATCATAATAAATTATACTTTGAAAAATAAATTTTATATGTAAAAAAGATGAAAATAAAATAACAATATTCAAAAAAAAAAAAAAAAAAAAAAAACCTTTAAAAATAAAATATCAAAATAAATATAAAAAAAAAAATGGCAATATCTATAGAATGCCATACAAAATGTATAGGTACCTCGTCACCCTCGTGCTCTATACATTTTGTATGGAATTCTAATATATTGCCATTTTTTTTATTTATTTTGATAATATTTTATTTTTAAAGCTATTTTTACTTTTATTTTTGAATATTGTTATTTTATTTTTATTTTTTTACATGTAAAAAAGGTACACAGGTACCTTGTCCCCCTCGTGAAGGTGATTTTTCAAAACAAGAGTAGATCTCGACTTCTATTGATTAAAATTGATTAAAAATCCAAATCTTTAAAATTAATAAATTTACAACTTTTTTTGTCAGGGAGTTTGAGCTCTTTAGCTATTCCAGAATCTTTTTTTTTGTGATTTGAAAATGAACAAAGGTACCAGGGTATCTCGTCACTTACAAAAGGGTTAATATAAAACTGAACTTCATGCATTTAAATAAATGTTTTGACCACGCAAACAACACGCAAATGGCGTGCAAATGACATTTTCGTTTACATAACTATTGCCTCACTAAATATCTCTGCAAAAGTAGTCATCTAAGACTGATATTAAAAATGACATGACTTTAATCAAACTGCTTGATTGATTACACTTCAAATACATTTGATTTTAGTTTACCGTTTCCGATTACACCACATCAAATATAATTAGTGTAAGTGCAAATTCCACATTTTATTATTAGTTCAAGTAATTTTGTTCAAAGTAAACATTAACATAATGAATACACAATAAAAAAAAGTTGTATCCTATAGAATTGAACGATTTAGCTATTCGTTTTCTTAGAACTGATTTGTTTAACCATATTTTTATAGCTATTTTTTTTTTTTTTTGTGTCCTTTGAACCAAAATATTAAGAGCATTTCCTGGTCAGAACCAAAAAGAAATCACATCCAGATATATTATTACTATATTAAACTATACTATAAGGAAAGCATCAAATATTCTTCTGCATATAACAACCATAAATACAAAAATATACGACATGAAGATGTAAAATCTTTATATTCATTCATTTTCTTCTCTATTGTCATTGCAGTTAAAAAAAAAAACGAAAAATAAAATAGAAATCGAATTGAAGGGAAAGTAAGAATTATATCCAATTTACCGCATCATGTCACTTTCATAAACTATATTATTCCGAAAAATCGATTGAAAAAATACGATAAACCGAGATAAAAAGTGAATAAAAACCAGAGAAGAAAAAAAAAAAAAAAGTATTTCTAACTGCATATCTACTCGATAGATTAAAGAATATTGTATTTGGTATTGGACAAGACTTTAGAGAGATTTGTTGATACTTCTTTTCTTTTCCTTTTCTTTTCGTTTGCTTGTTATAATTCTTTTACAAATTAAATCCTGAATGTTCCAAACATTTTGAAAATATTAGTAACTTTTTTTTTATTAATTTTTTTATTTTTTTTTTTTTATTAATTTTTTATCTTTTTTTTTTATCTTATCATTTATTTTTGTTTTTCAATCTACCAATCGTTTGCATTGTTATTATTTCTATACATCATCGTTTTAGTTATTTTCCATGCTTAGGATATAAAAAATAATAATAATTTTTTTTTTTTGAACTAAAGTTCCATTAAGTATTAAATATGAAAGAAAATAAGAAGAAGAAGAAGTTCTTTGACAATATCCTGTTTTGTGGTTTTTTTTTGCTTCTTTTTAATGAAATCTTATAGACTGAATATTAAATCTATCTAATTTTTTTTTTTTTTTTTAAGAATTTCAGTATTATTGGTTGATAAATTTCCTCCTATTCTTTCAGTACAATAAATTTTAATTAATTAAACAATGATTTTAACTTTATTACTTTAGTTTTACCTGTATCTAAATGCGAAAGTATAATATAAGTTTTAAGGTATCAGTTTCCGTAAAACATAAATATTGGACATGGCATATCTTATTATAGGTATTTTAACCCTAAAATTCATAGCATAAGGCGTGTTCGTAGTGGTCGCGCCTGCGCAACAAAAGCAATTTTTTGTTCGTAGTTGCATATCATCAAAAATTCTGCGCAGATAAAAAGCAGGCGCTTGTGTTCATAGTAATCGGTGTCGTCGTCAGCGTCGGGCAGATTGTGCAGATATTTTAGTGTGCCTACTTTAGAATGATTTTTAAAGTGCATGTCATTTAACATTTAATAAATAAGAATGTCGTGAGAAAATATTTAAGTAAAAAATAAAAATTAATTATTAAAATAAAATAAATGTGTTTATAATAATAATATATAAATATAAATATAATAAAATAAATATATTGAAAAAAATATATATTAATTTTAATATATTTTAATATATAAGTAATATATATGTATATTAAAATATATTAAGGTGCCTATTATGTATTTCGATAACGATTACGATTTGATCGAACGAAATGTCAAAATGCAAAATTGCCATTATGTATTACGATATCGTTCAGAAATTGTCGACGAAATCGATAAAGTTTATCGATGCAAAATTTTACCACGAAAGAGACATCGAAAGAGAGATTTTGTACAAATTATTTCAATTTTGAATTGAAAGGATAAAATAAAAGAGATACAAATATATTTTATTTATATTGGACATTATATTATTTTATTAATATTGGACACTTGGTGTTTTGTTTTATATTTATGATATTTTTTGAAATAAAAATAAATTTAAAAGTTGAAATGAAAGTAGGTATTTTACTTTATTCTACATAATAATTTTTTATTGAAATAAATTTTAATAGGAATGAAAGGCCTGTTACAAATAGACTGCAATATGAAAAGTTATAGTGTAAATAATGAGAAACCATTATAAATTTTCCAAAGAGGTACCAGGATAGCTTGCACTCACAAAACCAATTACCTGATTATGATCACATATCTAAAAACAAAAACTGTTATAATAATGTATTAATTACAATAAAGTATAAACTTATCAGAATTGCATTAATGCTAAAAGATCCCTTTCTACTATAACATAAATGTTGTACGTTTTGCTTCGGTTATTAATTTTTTGAATAAGCTTTCAATCTACTGCTCCAATTATTTCAGTAATTCTGCTTTAATCATAAAAATAATGTTTGCCTGACTTTTTTCTTCTAGTGCGTAATGGAATTTGATCCATTTTGCACATAATTATAAACTGCAAATACATATAAAACTTCTTTAAGAACAAAAAAAAATTAGCTGTGCTAGTCCGACATGAAAATCATTTCCTACGTTGAAAATCATTTGCTTTGTACAAACCGCACAGAATCTTAATACATTAACCAATTTAATTATATTTGAAATCGACGTATTACTTATTGACTATTTCAATTTTTGCCCTAATTTAATAGTTTTGATAATGTAGATAATAACTCATCAAATTCATGTTTAAATAACATAGGTATAATCTTCCAAATCTAGTGGATTAGAATAATCCTGAATATATGTTCGCTTGTTTTTTAATTCTGCAATTTAATAGCGTTTTTCAGCACTATCAGAAATTGAAAAATTTAACTCTGCTCAAATCATTTTATTTATAAAAACTTATAATTTTATAATTATATTTTATTTAAACACTTCAACTTATTTTCAACTTAAAAATTTTAAATATAACGTTATTGTTTTGTTTTTTTTTCGTATAATAATTTGAATTTGACAGTTAAAGAATGAAACATATGTCATTTTCATCGTAGATTTGAATTTTACAATGGCAGCATTTTTAAACACTTTCGATCAAATTTTCATCGAAATACATAATGACACTAACGATCACAATCGAATAACTTTAACGACAATGATGAACGATTCGATTAATTTCGATCGAAATACATAATAGGCACCTAAATATTTAAAAAAAATATTTATAATATATATTTAAAAAAATATATATAAAATATATTAAAATATTAAATATACCTATATAAAAATATATAATAATATAATTGTATAAATAATATAATATAACTATATAAATGAATTGTGCATGTGCTGCTTCTATGAACGAGAATGACTGCTAAAAAAATTTTTGCGCGCCTGCGCAAGTTTTTTTTGTTCATGGTGACAGAGAAAAAATCTGCAACACACGGACGCATGTTTTACTGCAACTACGAACTCGCCTATATTTTATCACGTAAATTCATAACATGAGCCTGGCAGGCTCACCTTACAATGTAATAGAAAAAAATAATGTTAATAAGTTTTTAAATTTTTTATTTAAAATAATTAATTTTTAGGTGTTTAAAAATAACAAAATTAACAAAATAAACGCTTACGTTTTTGAAATTGCAGTACGAGATGGTGGTAATTGCAGATTTTTAGTACTAGCACGCTTTTTGATAAGAGAATTTACTAAACTTTCAACAAGAGCTTTTAAAACGTTGAGCTCCAAATAACGTTGATCTCTATTTTTACTTGGAAGAAATTGGAATATAAGTTTTATTTCGACGTAAAGTTCCTACAATCGTCAATCCATTATATAACAAGCTTTTTGCAAGTTCTAACGTTGTGAGATAGTTATGCATTGTAATCTAGTTCCAAAATATGGTGTACACAAATTCTCCACTACATTTTGAACAAGTTCTGTTGCTCTCTGTTATTATCTTTGTTCTCAGCATATGGAATTCCTTTGAGTGGGTATGACGTCTGAGAGTTACAAAGCCATCAAATTTTAATACCATATTTTGATTGCATATATTAGCATTAATTGTTCCTCTACGGTAAGATTTTCTGAAGGTATATAATATTTTCCCAAATTCTTATTTATTGCTTCAAGCACTCTTCACTCGAATTGGGGCTATTTTGTCAAATCCACGTCAATTACTTCTTGTGGTTTTTTCATCAAATCGAATAAAACGTAAAATTTCGTCAAAACGGTTTAGGCCTATAGTATAGCTTTGAATATAATTGAACCATAGGCTCCTAAAACGATCGATAACTTTGGTTATTTGATTTCGAAGAAGGCGTGCAATTCGTGCATGTCTAAAGCTTTCCATTTACGATTATTATTATTGTATATTCTTTCAGCTTCTTCATTAATATATTTCAAGATAGTCTTACAAACATCACCTATTTTAAATAATTTGAAACAATCAATAGGACCAACTATCCCATAATTTGGTGAAAGCACAACTTTGTTTACCGGACCTTTTATTATATTATGACGGGCAGTTCTTGATTGGACAGAAGAATTAAGTGAAATATCTGATATAGGATGCTTATATCAGAGCGGTGTTGCTAGACTTGGAAGACCTGTAATTAGTTATTGTGTAAAATGTTAATTTAGACAAAGCGTTATGGCCCCACCGCTATTATCAGAATCATAAGTTAAATCATCTTCTGCTTCTGAAGCTTCAGATAAATGATCCTCTTCAGAGTCAATTACCACATCATCGAACTCTATGTCGTTAGTTACTTCATCATCATTTATTCATGTCAAAATTTTGCAGTATTAAGAAATTATTATGAAATATTATATGAGAGCCTCTCAGGCTCATGTTATGAATTTAAGTGGTGGTCTTTTAACGAAAAATAAAAAGAAAATGTAATATGTAAATATTTACCTAAATGAAGATTAGAAAGAAAAATAGTTACAATATTACGAAAAATTTAGAAAACATGTAGTTTTGAAAAAAAAAATGAGCCTGATGTTATGAGCTTTAGGATTAATATAGAAGATGAAGATATCACTGCTGTGTTTATGTGCAACAGAGAGGTTTTTCAATCACCAGAAACTTTACATAGTAATTTGAACGTGACAATCTAAATGAGGTTTATAATTAACGCTATTAAGGGCGTTTCCGGGTCCCTTGCACTTTGCACTTGCATTTTTTTGAAAAATACTAATTTATAGTACTATTTTACACACAAAACTTTTATCTGGACTTAAAAACTTTGTGACTGTACTATATTTTAATTTTTTTTGCTTTTTATGTCAAATTTATTTTAAATGATTTTTTCTAGCATTATTTAGCAATGTTTTTAAATTTATCACTATGAAAAATATTAGATACATTTTTAAGCACATGCATATGTTACGGTTAATGTGAAAAGTCCGGTAATTATTAATAATAACCGCATATTTTGGTAAATGTGATAAATATGTAGAATTTATTACATTTACCGGTAATTATTAATAATTTTTTTTTTTTCAATTCAATTCAATTTATTATCAATTTATTATATATATACAATATTTGCTTAAAATTAAAATCATAACAAAAATTATAATTAAATTGAAAAATTCTTTACAAAACTATACAGTAATGGGCTGACCATTAGTGTTCTATAATTTATTCCTTATTTATTTACAAAGAATTACCTGAATGAATTGATAAATGTGATTAAATTTAAAGATATTTCTTTTAATTTTCTTATATTTGTTATTTAAATTATGACGAAAAAAAAAACAAAAGTTATATTTTTATGGTTAAATTAATCATTTATTTCTACGAAGTTAACTATATATATATATAATTTTCTGTATTTATCTGGATGTTTGTAAGTCCGACGGAATACTCCAACACATATACAAATTGCAATATGAATACAAATTGTTTGGTGCTCTTTTTTAACCCCTGTCCACCATGTTGAACCTTTGCAGGAAAAAATACCATTGCATGAAATATATTTTTTTAATTTAATATTAGTCGCAATATATCTTCGCAAATAATAAGGAAAAATAAAAAATAACAATAATAATAATATAAATAAAACAACCAATTTTTTTGATTTGTAATAATAAAGACTAATGGAAATTTTATCAATAGTTTAATATGGTGTAATAACCAAAAGGCAAACAGCATTTAACACAAAAAAAAAACATAATGCACTTAAAGATTATTCTTATTACTTAAAATTATACATAATATGCATATTGTGTATACTATGGCTATTTTTTATATACATATTTTTTTTTCCTTTTTTTTGTTGTTATGATAATGATCATAGCATTATAGTTTTGCTACCGTATGCATAGACTGTATAGTACTGTAGGTATATATACTCTAGCCTCTTGTTTATGGTTTTGATTTTAATATATATATATATATATATATATATATTTATATATATATCTATGTGATATGTTAATTTATGATCGTATATAATATGAGGGGTTATGTTTTGGTTCTGCTGATTTACACGTATAAAAACAATAACAACCTATATTTTTTAGAGAAATCAAATGAAATTTTGTACTATTATTTTTTATTTCTTATCTTTGTAAATTTATAATTTTTAGGTATATTTGTTTTCTTCAAGTGTGTAGAAATGTATGTTGTAGACAGTGATGAATTTTTTTTAAGTAGGTATTTATATAGGTAGGTTTGTAGGTAGGTATATATAGGTATCGGTTAAACCATATTGAATGTTGTTCTTCTTTTTAATGTATGTTATAAATAATAATTATGTATGCTTTTTAACATGAACACTTCTATAATGAATTCTTAGAAATGAAATGAAATTTTAAATAACCGATCAATAGTTCACAAGTTAGAACACTTTTATAAATACCTATTTATTTGCAGTAAATTTTTTTAATTTAATTTTTTCTCCAATATGAGTTTTTATTTCATTCATCAAAATTAATATTACACATACATAGTACCTACAATATTATGGTTTTCTCAATATATTTACAATTTTATTTATTTTTGTTTTTAAAATTGTTTTCGTTCAAAGTTGTGGCTCATTATAAAATATTATTTGTTCGCTATAAGCTTTGACACTAAACTTACGCAGCGAATGTTATTGAATGTTAACAGGACAAACTTAATTCTGAATTATTCGATAAATTTTCAATGCTGGCAACAAGGATGTCGCTAAAATGATCTAGTACATTTACCCTTAGGGAATAGAAAATTTTGCACCTTACTACAAATATTCTCTTTATATGGTAATTAAAAGCGTTATAATACAAAAATAAAGGTATGATAAATTAGTAAGCATATAAGTATTTTTCTTAAACTTGAAATGAAAACTCGAATGAAGGAAAGAAATGCTAGAATTTATTTTGCTTCCGCCATTTATGGCGGGTTACAAATCTAGTTTATTTATATTTACAGGAAAACTTTTATTACACTTGATATTTGAGTTTTTACATTTGCAGCGATTTGAATTACAATCGAATTTACAATTACAGTATTGATATCCTTGTCCACCTAGATTTGCAATTATTGATTTATAAAATAGGGGATTGCCGCCCCAAGCCCTCGGTACTTATTTATTGAAACCCCCTGTTTTCGCAGGCGGCAGGTAAACACAGATTACAAGCTCTTAACGAAAAATAAAATCTTTTTGAAATATTTAAGTCTTTGGTCTTGACTTCAGAACTGTCGGACTTATCCAAAAAATTTTCAAAAATTAATTATTAATAACATTTTTTTCAGAAAAATACAATTTAAACACATGATATAGAATTTCGGCCCAATTTCTGGGATCCCGAACCTATTGGCTTCATCGCATTTAAGAGCCATTGTACTGATGATAAAAAAAAATTAAATTTATAGCCTTTGGTCCTCTATCCAAAAAAATTATTTATAATATTTATTATATTTCCCTAATATGGGTGGAAATTATTAATAATTACCGGTTTATGTGATAAATTAAATAGATTCTGTCCAAATTAATATCTTTAACCTTTCTATTTGCTAATTATTAATAATAACCGGTCATTATGTCATCATTATCATTATGTCATAATGACCGGTTATTATTAATAATTACCAATTAATTACTTTAACCGCAACACATATATTATTTGTGTTATTACAAATATTATTTTTTATTCTCAAATTTATTAATTTAACATGCCAGCAGAAAAAATTAAATGTAAGTAAAAAATAAAAATTATTATCTATATTCTTAAATTATATTTGTTTTACAGATTTAAAAAAAAAAGATGCCATCGAATTACTTTAAACAACTCAGTTTCGTATTAAAAACGAAACTAAAATAATCCTTGAAATCAATTCTAAGAAAATATATCAATTTCCTATTGACCATTATATACAAGAGGAAATGGTTATAATGTATATGTAATAAGATTAATAAGAATTCATTGTAGTCTGGAAAATCTATATACCTACCTAACCTACCATACCATATTCCAGTATATAATGGATTTAAGTTGAAGAACGAATTTATGTTTGCAAAACCAAAAAAAAAAAAAAAAAACAATGGTTAGTTCTTAGAATATAGACCTGACAAACTATTACATAACCAATAAATTTATACACCAAAAACGACTTTTCTTACTCGTATGGTCCAATAATATACCATTAAAAATACCAGCAAATATAGGTTTGTCCAATGATCATTGCAATATTTTTTGTAATAAAAAAAGGAACAAAAATTATAAAACGAAAGAAAGGACGAAAAAAAAAATGTGTGGGTACAGATTATATGCCAATAATTTTCTTCTTTAAATTGGTTATTTTCTCTAAAATGGTTTTCATTTTGGTGTTTTTTGGTTTAAATAAATTAAACTCATTTTATTGTGGTTAAAATTTAATTTTAATTTTATTTGTAACATAAGTGATGACATCTTCAATTCAAACATTGTAACTAAAATTCAATTCATTCATGGTACCTAGGTACATTTATATCTCACATTGTTTGTATGTCATGTCGTTCTTGTATAGTATAATTCCAATGTCCAGTTGTAGTAAGATTGAAAAAAAAAATTTATTTTTAATATTTAATTGATTAAAGTATGAATAATGCATATATGAAATAATTTCAAATATTCGACAATTTTCATGTGAAATATTTAGGTCACAAAAATGAAATTCAGTTTTATTTTAATGAATTCGAATGAATGGAAATAAATTTTCAATTTTCATTTTACTCCTGGATCTATATATACATAATATAATAATATCTAGATCTTATACATAATGAATTAAAAATTTTCGAATTTGAGTTGATGATGTACTGAAGATCAATATTATAAAAAAAAGAACTGTTATCAGATTTAAATGAACATTGAAAATTCAATTTAAATTCATGGTTAAAAATGTGATTTAAAAAAGAGAAAGTGCAAATTGTAAAATAGATAATAAATTTTCAAAGTAAGCCACAATTAAGTTGACATTGAATTTTTGTATTCAAAATAAAAAACATAATATATGTATGTGTATTGAAATAATTATTATGCGACTATTTAATATTAAAATTTTGTGATAAATATAAAAAAAAAAAGTTAATGAGTATACTTAGTAGAGTTTTGAAGCAATAATTTAAATAATCATTAACGTTTATATTTTCAAAGCAAGCCGATTATTTAATTTCACATGCTTTCGTTTGGAAGTGATAGAAATGTTATATTTTCAGACACTTCTTTTATTTATTTATTTATTTATTTATTTCATTTCTCAAAAAGAGCTGTGTAGCTCGTATAGAGTATATATACATGTATGTGATTTAACATATCAAAAATAAAAGTATTCAAAAGTATTCAGTGCAACATAATTATAATTTAACAATTTAATATAATAAGAAAATATAAAAGATTTTTTTTTTTTTTTTTTTTTTTTAGCAATTCAAATATAATTCAATAAAAATTCTAATTTTAATAATTGGACAAATACAAATACATTATTTAAAGTTTTTTTGAATTTCTTACTGGACATATTTTTTACACTCAACGGGAAATTATTATACAACATTATTGCTGTATTCATTATAGGTTCTATACCATTCAAATAGGTGCTAATTTGTATTGTAAATTATTATTGCTTCTGGTGTAGTGTTGATGTACGTCATTATTTCATGCCAGATTGGTGTTTGTTTTTATTAAGTTATTCCTCATATTATGTATTTGATTCATTTGTATTACTTCTTTATAGTGTATTAATTTTAGTATTTCATATTTTTTATGAATATAATCAGTTGAGGTTCTGTGGCGCAGTTGAAATAGATTTTTTATTGCCTTATTTTGAATTTTTTGAAGGCTGTAGATATTTTTCATAAATGTGTTACCCCAAATTGCTATTCCATACGTAATAGTGTTATGGAATAGACTATAGTAGGTAGAAATTTTTATTCTTTCTGGAAGCCGTTTGCCAATTTTCCTAAATAGTCCAGCTATTCGTCTGGTCTTCAGAATTAATTCATTAACCTGTTTATTCCAGTTTAAATCTGCATCAACCCAAATACCTAGATATTTATATTCATACACTCTATTTATGATAATATTGTTATAATATATGGACATGTCTTCATTCTTAGTTTTAACTATCAGATATTTTGTGTAAGGACATCCATTTGTGTATGATTTGCATGTCTTGATTTATTCTTTCTTCCATTTCGTTAACATTATTTTCAGTGTACACAACAACTAAATCGTCAGCAAACAAGAATGGTTTTCCCAACAGATTCAGATTTGAAAATCCGCTTATATAGCATGAAAATAGTGCTGGACCCAAGGAGCTCCCTTGTATAACACCATGTCAACATATTTATACTGACTTGTCATTCCTTCACATTCTGTATACTGTTGTCTTTCATGGAAATAGCTTTCAAACCATTGATATTCTTTGCCTTTGCGGGAGCATTCAAATAAGATTCTAAGCATAATCTTGCGATCCAATGAATCAAAAGCTTTGGCCAGATCAAAGAATACGAGACATACTTTTTTAGATTTACTTACTCAGTTCTGTATATACGATATGACATCAAATAAAGCAGCGTTGGTGTTAGAGTTTTTTGTAAATCCATATTGCACATTGCTGACCAAATTATTTTCTAGTAGATATTGTGTTATTTGATTATTAACAAAAGTTTCCATTATTTTACTGAACACAGTAGATATTGAGATCGGTCTAAAATTGTTAAAATCATTCTTATCGCCAGATTTTTTATAAATTGGTATTACTTTGTTAATTTTTAGTAAATTTGGTACATGACTTTGTAGTAGAGATGCATTTATTAATGATGTTATTGGTTGTGCTAATACATTTTTACATTTTTTTATTATTGATGTTTTAATATAATCTACTCCTGAACTATTAGTGCTGGCAAGACTGTCTATGATACGCTGTATTTCCACTACATTGGTAAAGCTAAACTTAAATGTACTAGTTGTTCTAGGTACTGGCATATAAAATGAGTCGAAATTTTTCGCCATATTTCTTCCAACATTACTGTAAAACTCGTTGAATTCATTGATTTTAGTGCGTTTTCCATTTGGTGATTGACGTTCATTAAAGAACTCATTATTTCTATAGTTGCTTAGTCCATCTGTTGCTATTCCTTTGACGTAGTTCCATATTTTTTGTTGGTTATTTAGACATTTGTCAAATTTGTTGGTGTCGTATATTCTTTGTTTTCTCCTTTTTGTAGTAGTTAGTTTATTTAGCCAGTAATGGTATTTTTCTTTTAAATGCATGTTGTTTACATCTAATAAATGTTTGCTATGCCAATAATTTTTTATCTTAATTAGTTGTATACATTCATCGTCTATCCACGGTTTGCTGTATTTTACATATTTTTTGTATTTTTTGTTTGTAGTTGACATAGTTATACATTTTTGTACCTTGTTTACTAGATTATTGCAAATTATCTCGGCAACACTTGAAGATGTGTCGATATTGCAGTATGACAATTTATTTATTACTTCATTGTCATTTGTTTTTGAAATGTTATATTGACAGAAGTTTTTATTTATAAAACTATTTTCTTCAGTTATTTCCAACAATAAAATATTATGGTCCGTATAGTCAGCACGTAAGTGTGTTATATTAATTTTGTTATTAATTTTATTTTTTAGGATATGATCGATACAAGTGTTTGTTGCTCTGGTAGTAGTTGTATCACAAAAATAGAACCCATTAGATTCAACAAGAGATTTGTAATCATTAACATCTTTATCCAGCGTATTATTTATATTCATGTTGAAATCTCCAAGAACAATTGCATTTTTTTCATCGAGGCTATTTAAGTGTGCATCCAATAGATCGTAGAAGGAATTAATATTGTTTCTGGTGTTATTTGGTGCTCTGTATATAAATAATATATCAAGCTTGGTGTTTATTGTGAATATTTTAATTGAAATTAAATTATTGAGGTTATCATTAAACGTTTCTAGTGTTTTGTATTCTAGTGTATTATGTATAAATACACCCACTCCTCCTCCTTTTCTATCTATACGACAAGAAAAAATTTTATTGTATTGATTTAAATTATAAAGATCTACTTCCTCTTCAGTTATCCATGTTTCAGTAAGCATTATTAAGTAGTACAGTATAACTCCTAATCACTTCTAGGTGAATGAATCTGCCCACGTAACAATTTTATTGCTCAAAGACTTTTACGCACTCTTATAACACTATTAAGACCACTCTTATTACTGTTAATTTGAGTGCTCCGCATTTGTTGCGAAACGTTATAAATACGTTATAGCACTAAAATGGATAATCCTATATGGCGCCGGAGCAATTGCTGTAATATTGTTATAGGATTGGTATACAAATGTATTAATGTACATGTTTTTATTTTAAAATGAAATTCATTTGAAATAAATTATGCGAGAGCGAGATAGGTATTATTTTAATTTTAAAATAATAATTTTATAGAGTTTATGTTTATTTCATGAGAAAGTGATATAGATATTAATTACATATTTTTATATTTGGATATGTAAATGATTTACAATATAAAAAATGTTTTACTAATAAATCATATATTTTCCGGTTAAGAATAATTTTTTTAATATTTATAATTATTGTTACCAAACGGCAAAATTTGGCTGGTACAGAAATACCATTGACACTTATTATAATAATACTTCGAAAATATACATTTCGCTTCAGAAATAACAAATTTTTTAAATAAATAAAGAAAATATGTTTTTAAATTGCATCTTTAGAATGTACGTTAATTAATGCATAACATCAAATTTGATATTTAAATACTGATTCTTTTAAATAAAAATGATATTTTTGCGAAATGAATTCAAAATCAAGCTTTTCAGTTTGGTTTATTTTAAAAATAAAATATAATGGAAATAATGTCTGTCACAAAATATTTATTCTACATCTAACATCATAGGAATACAGTAAAATAATAACACTACTACTGCTATTCTAACAATTCTATACTTATAACAACACTTTAACTCTTAATATAGGATTACGCACTTTTAGATTTATAAAAACATTGCTGTATCACTTGCGGAAAATCCCATTATAACAACTCCCGCAATTGCTATAAGAACATTCTTATAACAATATTAACCACATTATTCCCATAAACACATCATTATAACACCTTTAGTGCTTATCGGTAGTCATATAGGAGCCTTATAGCACGAATTTTGTTTTTATAACAATAAAATGTTACGTGGGTGGAGTGGCATTTTGTAAGCGGCAAAAAAATATTCACAAATTATGTTTTGACAATTTGTATAGTTTTTTTGACAACTTTTGTTAAATTGAGAATGACGGCAAAAATTCGTTGTCACTCACCGCACTACAAAATGTTATTTTTTCTCTTCTTAAACAACAGTATAATTTCATGGGTCATCATTTTCACTTTCATTGTATGACAAAATTATTTGTATTTTTTTTTTGTTATGTCAATTTTAGAATCATGCAATATGTATTCCTGGAAATATTATGTCTGTTGAGGGCTATGTCGTCGCAAACAAATATAATATGAGAGGAGCACACATTTTTATTTGCTAAACAGAATCTGCATCTGTCTGTAGTCGATCTACCAATTTGTAACAGATACTTGTTAAATAGCCTTTGATAAACCATGTCATCATTCTGAATTTGGACCTAACCTCTCTACCTGATTAACCAATTCAGTTGTTGGAAAAAGGCTTTCGATTGTGCAAGACCTTGGTCATTATCCTGTTTTGGGTTTTTGTAGTTTTCCACTTGGAAACAATTCTTTGTATATGACATTTACTTCGCCTTGTATTTCTTCATGCCCAGGAGTCTGTCCCAGTCCTTACTAGTAAAACCAGATTGTCAGCGCAACTGATACAGTAGTGGCGAAATTACACCTCCTTCACCCAGTTTATAATTACAATCAAACTAATCAAAAACGAATAGCTAGTTCCTGTCAATATTCGTTTTTTAGTCTTTGAGTAAAGCATTTCAAAATATACTTTTATTTTAATGGAGAGTTCTATGTAAAGGGTGTTTTTTTTTTAGAGTGATAGAACTTTACATTGAAATAAAACACATTTAAATTAAGATTGACGAAACATTTTTAATTTTCGGCATATGTCCACCACGACTAGCTCTGAGGAACCGCATTCGATCAGACCAATTTTAGACCACTTTTTCGAGTAATTCAGGCCTTATTTCATCAATAACACGGCTTATGTTGGCTTCCAAAGCATTTATTGTTTCTGGTTTATCAGCATAAACCAAAATGACTTCACATAACCCCAAAGAAAACATTCCAGTGGTGTTATGTCACATGATTTTGGAGGCCAATTAATTGGACCATTTCTCGAATGTTATTACCAAACCTTTCTTTCAATAAATCAATTGTTACCGTAGCAGTATGAGGTGTAGCACCATCTTGTTGAAACCAAAACACTTCCGGGTCGATACCATTCAAATTTCGAAACAGAAAATCATTGATCATTGATCTGTAACGAGCACCATTCACTGTAAAATTTGCTCCAGCATCGTTTTTAAAGAAATATGGACCGATGATACCTCCAGCGTGTAAACCACACCATACGGTGCATTTTTCAGGATGCAATGAAACCTGCAGAATTTCTTAAGAATTGTTTTCGCTCCATATACGGCAATTTAGCTTGTTTACGTAGCTGTTCAACCAAAAGTGAGCTTCATCACTAAACACAATTGTTCGATAGTTTGACGAATAATCTGCTCTAATGGACGATTATGTAAGCCATAAATTTCACGAAGTGCTCCTTGAGTTTGGCGAATAGAACACTAATTTTGAAAATAAATTTCAACATTTTGTAAATGTTGTTGCGGCGTGAGTCTTTCCATGATAATTTGTCAATGCTTACTGAACAGAAATGTCAAAACTGCACGGCTTCTTTCTTCTGTCAAATCACAGTTATCCCTATCGAAAGTTCTATCATTCTAAAAAAAAACACCCGTTAGGTGCGACCTCTTAAGATCGATTATAGACTTTGTTGCGATCTATATTAAATTTTATGTACTGTAACATCATAATTAAATCATGTTAGTACCAAATAAATTTTTTTTTTGTTTTTCGAAGTAAATGGAAAATTTAATCAAATTTCCTAAACTATAAAATTGTGTGATATTCCGATTTCCATATTCCGAATAATTTAATTTATTATGATCAAAATGAAATATTTTCCAATTTGAATAACTTTAAAAATTAAATGAGAATTTTCTCTTAATTCCAAATTAAATTCACTTCAGTATCCTGTCATTATCACTCTATTAAAATTTAATCCTTTTAAAGATAAAACTGTACTCATAAAAAACTAGTATTTCCTTAAAAAACTAAAAAAAATTAATTTCTGTATTTCATAAAATTCAAGTTCAATTTTTAGAAATTATTTGGAATTTATCAGAACTTAAATCGTTTTATTATCTTCTAGGAATATATGCAATAAAAAAGTTTTTTTTTTTTGTTAATGTCTTATAAAGGACACAATATTTTAACTTCAGTTTTTATTTGAATAGAAAACTAAAGTGAAACTTTTTTACATTAAAACTATACTTTATTTTTTAAATTATCATACATGAACTGGTACGTACATATGTATGTACATATGAAATATATATATATATATATAATGTATTGGAAAGTAGTGTTATTGTGGGTGGATAAATTGTTATTAACATTTTAAAGATGAAAAGCTTACCTCTAATTGTTCTTGGAAATATTTTTGGTATAGTTTTAAAGATAAAAGAGACTTCAAACAAGATTATAGTTTACTTTTTATAACTTTTAAAATACTATTATGGAATCTGAAAGTAGTAGATATGTTCTGTATTAAAATAATAGGTAAGGGAATATGATGTGCCAATAATCAACAAATCAACGATTTTAAATTTTGGCTATTTTATTCTTTCACTTTACATGGACTTTGATATAAAAGTGCTTAATATAAAGTTTGGGTATTTCGATCAAAGTCGATGGCCCTGGTAGCTAGTGCTTACTCTTATTATAATTTTAATAATAGTAATTAGAGAAATAATAATAACAATTTACGCTCAGAATAATACCAAAATAAATTCATTGATATTTCCGTTAAGCTATATTTATATACATACAAGCGTTCATAATGATCCATTGCTCACATTTAGTTACTTTTAACATATTTTTTGTAATAAACAAATCATTTTGAAGAATTGTTTAGTTAATCATAACACTACTAGAACTCATCAGTAGGTATTTATAGTGTTATACTACCTATTATACAACTCCTGATTTTTATTTTTATTAATTTTATACCTTTTTATCGTCATGTATGTCATCGTCATGTCATCGTCATGTATTATTATCAAATAATGTCACCGTAAAATGTATTGTAACTATAAAATAAATTTATGTAATTTAAAGTAAAATGCTATGGAAATTTTAATAACTTCTAATTAAATTTGTAAAATTACACAAATTTATTTTATAGTTATATTTTTTGTGTTTATTTTTATTTTTTTTTACATTAATTGTCGTAAAAACCCGTTTCTTGGGGCATTTTTATTTCCTGCAAAACCTTTTTTTTTTTTTACAAAAATCTACTTAATATTTTTATTGGAAATTTTCCTCAAAATTTCTGGAAAATTGGAAAATTATGTGTAACATACATATATGTCACATTCGTATGTTACCATACACTTTTGATTCATTTTTTAATTATTTTTCTGTATATAAAAATCTAATTATTTTGAGTATGAAAGCGATCAAAGCAAGAAGTGCAAAGACCAACATCATATTTTTTCACTTGTACCGGGATACTGAATTGCACTACTGATATTTTCTTTACAGTGTCTTCGTTTGCAATTGGGAACATAATTATGTAGCAATTTGACCACTATTATAAAAAGCATTATATAAAAAATTTAAAAAAAAAATCCAAACATAAAGTTAATTCAAATTTATCTTTGGCTTAGAAGTTTTTTAGCTGATCGTCCCGACTTTGATGGTAGATTGGTGAAAGCAGATAAATAATCTTTAACTATAATCGGACAAAAATCAAGATTACTAATTTTTGTATTATTGGTGCACTTATAGCAAATGATCCAAGCGTTGTTCATACAAACATCAAACATCCAAGTTATTAGAGGTCCAATCCAATAAGCATTATTTACGTTTTTATCCATCCTGTCAGTTCCTCCCATATATTTATTATAATTCATTATTGCAGTTGGACATTTAACATTTTGCAATTTATTTTTTTCTACGGATGAATATGGTTATGGTTATGGACTTGATGAAACTGTAATTAGGGAAAGGTCTTTCCATTTTATTATCATTAAATTAGTTCAACTTTATAAGCTTCAAAGTTAATAATATATTAATTTTTTGGATAAAATATGACCTCTTTCGTAATTTTTTATTTCATTTTTGTTTGGTAAATTTCAATCTTTTGGAATACGATAGTACCGTGACTTTCGTAACATTAAAAAATACGATTGTGAGACTTGTTTTTAAACTTTTATTATCACAATATCAAAATCGGGTGTTTGATTTGTAATGTCTATATACAATTTATTATTTGACGTTATTAAACACTTCTTGCAATTTTACGAACATTTGTTTTTTGTATGTCATAAGGCAAAAAATTTAATAATAATATAGCAAAGATATTAATTAATATTATATTTGATGATTGTTTTGCATTTAAAAAAGAAAATTTAAGCATGAATTTAGCGAGCATTGATTCTATCAAATGAAAGAAATATATTTAGAAGGAACAAAGTTTTTAGAGAAATCCCTTTTCAGCAAAATTTTTAAATATGCGCAGTTTATATAACTTGTCAGTTTTATTAAATTTTGATACATCACAGCAATACAGATTAGTCATTATTTGTGTAAAACGATCTCGACGCATCGACTGACCACCAATTGATTCCATACATCTAAACTTTTACTCTAATATAAATATCGTGAAAGTAATTTTGTAAATATAAAAATAATAATTTTTCATTTTATACTCGTACATAATAAACCTAATTAGCTACTAATTTTAATATTGCCACAAATTTTATGAACTTACATTTGATTAATTTAAAATTAAACTCTTTAATTTTGTTACATTATTTCCTTAACATAAAGTTTGGTTATATCATAAAAACCAAAAAATTTAATTTATGATTAAAATAATACCAAAATAAATTAACCCTTTCCCGACGGCTACCCTTTCCCGTTGTCTAAAACGAATAATATTTTAAAGCCAGAGTAATGTTTGGCTAGATAAGCCAAAAGTAGGGTTTGGTTCTTCTAATTCATGTAGGTTCCTATATATGGACCGTCCTATAAATAGGCCAACCGGCAAATATGGGTGCATAATTTTAAAACAAAAAGTTTAAACAAATTATAATATTATTTTGGTTTATTATATATTTTAGAGTTCGAATGACAAAAATAAATCAATTTAAACAAACTAACTAAACATTATAAATTAACCGATTGACTAGGCATGTACGCATTTGCGTACATCAATTTCCAAATTAAATTCCCGCGCTTTTTGTGAATAAAATTTAATAAGAGATTATTTATTACGAAGAGAAAATAATATTCTCTCTTCATATGTCAAAATAAATTATGTAGAAGATTGCAATAATATTAGTTTACTTAAAATTCTAAAAGACTTCGCAAGTGCAATAAATTGTGCAGGTGAGCGCTTTTGAATTATTGTTATATTTTACTATTGGTATAGTTAATTACATTCTAGTGGGTCTTTTTTTATTAATTAAAAGTAAATTTTTTAATCTTTCTTGAATTTTAACCTAAAAAAGTTAATTTTAGTGAATTATTAATACCTAAAACAAGATGTACGCGTTTGCGTACATACATAGAGAAATCTTACGTACGCAAATGCGTACATGTCCTCATTTGCGTACAAAACAAGTGTATTGCATAAAAAATTATGTGAATACTTATATCAATACTTTAATTGTAGATATGGAATCGAATGTAGGTCTTTCAGAAAAGGACATTGTTTCAATGTTGGATGCAATTGATTCTGATTTAGAAGTTAGTTCTGACGAAGAAGTAAATAATAATACACATGAAGTAGTATTAAATAATAAAAAACCAAATTTAATTGATCTCATAATGGGATCAGTTAAAAATGCAGATTATATGGAAATGGACGACATTGAGGATGAAAATGTAGAACAAAATATAGAATTTATTGACCAATTTGAGAATTACACCACCACGGAAAAGGCAAATATACAATTTCGGCGAAAAGAATTTAACCTTCATAAATTTGATTTTGAAAATGAACCTATAGTTGAAGTAGATGACTCCCTCAAAACTCCGCTATTTTATTTTTCCAAGTTTATACCTAATGAGTTATATGAAAGAATGTCAACTTTTACAAATTTATATCTAGAACAAAAAAACGTCCATGTTCGAACATGCAAGCGTACAACCGCAAATGAAATGAGACAGTTTGTTGGAATTCATTTACTCATGGGTACGCTCAAACTCCCTCAAATTAGAATGTACTGGAGTAAATATTTGCAAATCGAATCTATTTGTTCTGTTATGTCTTGTGAAAGGTTTTATCAACTAAGAACACATTTTCATTTAGTCAACAACTTAGAAATTCCAGCAGATAATGAAGACAAATTTTATAAAGCTCGACCTGTGATAAACAGTGTATTAAATTATTGTCGAACAGTTCCCGTAGAAGAATTTGTAGCTATTGATGAACAAATAATTCCCTTTTCAGGACGTCTAAATATCAAACAATATATAAAAGGAAAACCAAATCCTTGGGGCATTAAAGTTTTCTTTTTATGTGGAAAAAGTGGTTTTCCTTATGATTTCTTCTTGTACCAAGGAGCTAATACAGAGATTTCTAAATTTGAATGCTCCAAATATGGATACGGTGCAGCCACCGTGCTTCATTTAATAAAAAGGATCAGTAAACAAGGACATCAGCTGTATTTTGATAATTATTTTAGCTCCTATCAACTATTTGAAATTCTCCATCAAAAAAAAATTAATGCTGCAGGTACTGTTCGCATAAATCGGTTTAATAATCCTAATTTTATTAGTGACAAAGATCTCATGAAAAAAGGACGGGGAAACTCAGATGAATTGACCAGTCGAGATGGAAAGATAGTTGTCGTCAAATGGCAAGACAATAAAGCTGTACATCTGGTTTCAAATTTTGTTGGTAAAAATGAAGAGCATGTTGTTCGTCGTTTTGATAAAAAAACTAAACAATATACTGAAATTAATCAACCAAATATTGTCGCTCATTATAACAACGGAATGGGTGGAGTTGATCTGCTAGATCAACTTATGTCATATTATAGAGTATTTATTAAATCAAAGAAATGGACTCTACGTGTTATATTTCATTTTATTGATATTGGAGTCTGTTCCAGTTGGATTCAATATCGTGAAGACATGACAAAAAAATGTATTCCAAATAATCAGATTTTGCAGCTACTAGATTTTAAGCAAAGTTTGGGAAGAACACTTACCCAAATTTATCGCCAAAATGGAGCTAAAAGGGGCCGGCCATCTGTCCAAGGAATTCTGGAAATCCAGCAACATTCACCAAAAATTACAAAATCTGAAATTCGACCTGTTCTCGACGTTCGGTATGATGGTTTTGGTCATTTACCTTCTCATGATAATGCTCCAGAATGTTCGCGTTGTAAGAATAATAAATGCAAAGGTCGTTCCAGAGTTATGTGCATCAAGTGCAAAGTGCATCATCTAAATAAAGACCGAAACTGTTTCTATGATTTTCACACGAAACCATAGTTAGAACCATAATAATTTACGTACATATTTTTGAAATCAAGTTTTTATTTTTGTAATAATAATTATTGGCTGTGAAGTAAATGCCTTTTTTTTATTTTTTTTATTAGTTTTAAAAATAATTACAATAATATAATGAAATTGAACTTTGAATTTATTTTTAAGATTACTGTATAATTACTGAATACATAAATAAATTGGTGATATTATTATTTACGTTTGAGCCTTTTTTTCACTTTTTAGATAATCTATTAAGAACTGAAATACCTGTTCAGTATGTTTGTACGCAAATGCGTACGTTCCACAAAAGCTAGAGGGGGGGTGAAAATTTCTAATTAAATATATTTATATTATCTTGGGAGATATATAACACTAAAAAGTTAAACAAATAATTTTTATTTCGAAAATTAATAATTCCCGAGTCAAAGGGTTAAATACATAAAGAAAAATAAAACTATTTAAATTTTAGAAACTTTATTAAGTGATGGAATAATGAGCGAAGCTGTTCTTTCATTTTGGGAAGAACGCGATTTGTTATTTTGGGGTCTACTGTTGAGGAAGTATTTATTTTTTTTTTCTTTTAAAAAATTCTTGCTTTTTGAAGATATTTACAAAATATAGAACAGTTGATAGCTGCAATGTGTTGAGATGATTCGTCTGATGATACAAAGTATAAATTCCAAACGTTTACAACTGCTAAACCAATTAGGAAAATAAAAATTCTTTCAAAACTATTTTGAACTCCCAATAAAGCTTCAATAGCTGCCTGAAGGTCCTTGAACCCACTTTTACCATGCAAATGCTTTTACTTGTATCATAATTACGCTTTACATTTTCCAAAATAAAACTACAACGAAATAAAAATTCTTACATACTTATGCCGGTTGATATAGTACACCAATTTTTAAATAAAAAAAAAATTAATATTTTCAACTAAGATCCCATATTTAATAGTTGTCGAAGCTTCTTTAATGCTTAAACAAATAAATTTTGGTAGTTTGAACACAATTAAATATTGTTTGGTATTTATTTTTTAACATTTTATGCATTCACCTCTACTATTTTTAACTTTTTGAACAAATTACATTTTGAATTGGGTTTAAATTTTATTTATAAAAGTTGGTGTTACTGTATTGAAAAATGTTACTTTATTTTTTAACTTCAAAATAAGGTACTTATTTTACCGAGCTAAGTTAATTTTAATGGAAGTTATACGTATTTATATGACATATTGTTTGCTGTCCTATATATAGCCAAACCGGCGGGAATAGGTTAAGTGAGCGTTAAGATATATTTATACACATACAAGCATTGAAAATGATCCATTGCTCATATTGAGTAACTTCTAGCATATTTTTTGGGTTTATTTTTTTTTTAGATAAATTGTCGTAAAAAACAAGACATTTCTACAAGACGGAATTTTTATTTCCTGCTAAACCTTTAAAATATTTAAAAATTAAAAAGAAAAATTAAATTTATATATAAAGCCTTAGAATGATAGAATTCTCTTTAGGCATTTAATGGTTGAAAATAAATAAATAAATAACGAATTATAACCAGTCAAATATAAGTTGGCGATAAAACATTTAATTTCTTCTTTTGTATCATTTGGATTTTGTCTTCGTTTAAAAACTGCGGCACTGTCAGTTTCTTTCATCAAAATATCAATTATGTCATCAGTTAACATCATTTCAAATAATATTTCAGTTGGGGTTTTTCGAAAATAAATTTCATAATTTTCGATTTGAGTGCCTCCATTAAATATGAATATCACTATCGATCAAAGTACGTTTGATATTTTTATGACCAATTAAGCCTTCATCGAAAGAAATTTTGAAATTTTCAGAAAAATGTTATTGTTAATCAACAAATTCACCTCTGAGAATATAATCCTCTATTAATAAATTGATATTATTTTTCGAATAAGTTCGGTAGTGGCTTTCAATTGTCTTGATAATAAATTATCAATTCTACCAAATTCGACTTCTGCCGAATCTTCATCTGTCAAAATTAACAAAAGTGACATCTGGTGGTAAAATATATATATATATCAGGCTTAATCTTTTGAAAAATCTTCAATAATACCAAATAACTCTTCAACAGTTAGCTATCGAGTTCAACGAATTTTCCCTTTGTTAATTGAGTTGCTAAAATACGAATGTTACATAATATAAATTACAAGAAAACGAAGAAGTAAAATATTGTTTTTTGCTGATATATGGCAAATGTGACATATAATATTATGTCACACCATCTATTCACACCAATATTTCATATTTTAAATCACTTTTTTGTAAAAATACTACAAAAAATTAATAAATAAATTCACTTTACTAAATTTTATACGTTTTAATATTTTTCACTATTTAATTGCTTTTTAATTGGTTAAAATGATTAATTTTCTGACCTCATATTTTTCACACCATAAACAATTTCACTTTTACCCATAATAAATTAGCTCTAATAACTGCATTTTAGAAATTTAAATCAAAGCGTTTGTTGTATTTTTAAACATTCAAAAGTGGAATGTGATTTTTAAACAATAAAAATAATGAATAAAGAAGTTTATGTGAAAAAAATGTCACATTCGTATAAAACATATTTCAAAAAGATTTAGGTACAGAGTTCTACCTGAGTGCATGAGCTTATAATTTTATAAATAATTTTTTTATCAAGGAAAATTAACCAACACAGAATTTGAATGGCAGTGCGAATTAATTATAAACAGAAACAACACAAATATTAGCAGTTAAAATTTCTATGTCAAAATTTAAGTTTATACCAGACCCACAAAACAATATAAAGTGCACATTACAATTAAATTAATTAAAAATAAATATAAAAGAAAATATTTAAAATGTTTTCATCTAAAATTAACTGAAATTTCAATTTTATTTTTTTCCAAACAGTACAAATTACACTTCAATTCAAAAATTTAATGTTCTAAAGTAGTTAAAAATTGTCAAAATTACATGCTGAAAAAAATATTTTTTTTGAATTTAATTCCTAAATAATAAATTCGTATAATACCCAATATTCAAACACATCGCCCCTGATCAAATTTCATTTTTACATAAATAATAAGAATAAACAAAATTTTTTTTTTTACAGCTCAATGAGCTACGCTATTCGGTAAACAATCTAAGTACTAACACAATAAAAAAAAAAAAATAAATTCAATTCAAAATCTACATAATCTGACATTATTATGTATGGATGGCAACAGGACATTCAGCACAATTATATTAGGACATTTGAATTTAAAATAAACACTTAAAATAATCATAAATTGTTTTTGAATGTGCGTTATAATTCTAAAACATATTATTCAAGTTGTCTTTGTTTTATTTATACTCTTGTTAAAAAAGCAAAATTCAAATAATAATATGGTTATATTCTCAAATCAAAAAATCTAACATAATATTATTAAAAAAAAAACAAAAACAAAAAAAAACTGAGTAGTATATAGGATAAGCAACATGAAATATGTATAATAAATTCTATAAAAAATCATTTTTTATGCTATTTTTTTTTATTTCTGAGAAGACAAAAATTATTATCCTAAAAAAAAAATTCTGAAAAAATAACACAATTGATTTTTTTGTTTATTTTATTTTTTTTTTTTTTTTTAGAAACATTACAAATCGGAAAAACCGTACATACATTGTTGCCACATATCCAAAAGGATATTCGAAAGAAAAATGTATGAACGGAAAATTGTTTTAAAAACACCGGGCATATCTTTTGTAAATAATAAAAGTGGTTTTAAATTTGCAGCTTTCAATAACACTGATAGCAATGAATGGCCAAATCAACATTAAATCTTCTACCAGGAGACCTCCCAAAAGATGTACTGGGAGGTCTCTGGTAATATTTTGTAATATTATTCTCTACATAATTTTGTATACATATTGAACCTCGTTATTTCAAAATTAATGTGGAGGATAAGATAATTTGAAAAAAAAATAGGAATTTAATGTCTAATCCAAGAAGAAGAAGCAGAATATGTAGTAAAGATTAGAAAATTCAACACCAATAACAACTTGGCTGATTTTAAATAATAAGTAATAAGGAGAATTAATCGACTTATACTTACTTACTTCCTGAACTGTACGTCTCTAGTAATCATATATACTTGAAGTTGCCTTTCTCTATATCCATGACCATTTTTTCATAACACAGCATATGAGTGCAAAAATCTGGAAGGAGTAGGATTTCATCACTTAATTTTGTGACTCAGCCCATTATGACAATATTATTAGCTATTACAACCCATTATAATAACATTAGTAGGTATGGTTTGTATTGTGAAACTATTTGTTAAATTCAAATCAAGACAATTATCTGAATACCATACATTTCAGTTTGTTCCAAATGAATACTAGTGTTCTATTAGTGTAATATTATTCAAAAGCTTTATTAAAAATCCAAATTAAGAATTTTAATTAAATAAAAATATTATGTTCTACCACTAATAGTCTCTATAATTTCAAAACTGTTTGAAAAAATTTATCTAAAGATACTAAAACCTATTATTGAGAGAAAGAATATAATTCCAGATCATCATTTTGAATTTACCGAAAAATATACTACAATAGACCAGATATACAAAATAAGAAACACTATTGAAAAAGCCTTAGAGTAAAAAGAAGCTCAGGCATTCGATAATATGTGGCATAACGTGTTGAATTGTAAAATGAAAATAATCCTTCCAAAAAGAACATTTAGAAATCAGATCAAGCTGCATATGAAAAACATACTGCTACATTAAACTACAATCTTAAAGAAATCAATGCGGAAGTTCCTCAAGGAAGTGTAGTTGGTCCGATACTGTACCTGCTGTACACTTGTGATTTTCCAGCACTAGAAAATAATATAATTGCGATGTTGGCTGTTGAAGAAAATAATAATGAATCCATAGAAAAACTGCAGAAGGCTATAACAAAAATTATATAATAACAGATTACACAAAAAGATGGGGAGGGTATGGTCAAGAAATGGTCATATATAAATGGTCAAGAAATACCCCATTCCAATACTGCTAAATATCTTGGTATGACGTTAGATGCGAAGCTTCGCTTCCAAAAACAAAGAAGAATTACAAATCCTCTATAGAAATATGTACTGTCACATAGCTTAAGAGTTCTACCTTGGCAATTCAAAACAAAACTCTACTCTATAAACAAATACTGAAACCATTATATTGCATCCAGCTATGGGGATATAGCAAAAAAAAGTAACAGAGAAATTTTTTGATGGTTCTAAAATAAAGTTGTTCTATGAGACCTACATATAGATTTGCAAATAGAATCTGTATATAAAAAAATCCAGAATTTTGCTAAAAGTCACGAAAAAAGGCTCCACTACCATGTAAATGTCGAGCTAGTCCACCTCCTGGACAATATAGAAATATAGACAGACGGCAGACGACTTTTTGAGTTAGTACAGCAATAATATTTTCAAAGGACAAGTTACATAGTCATCGCTGGTTGTAGTCTACATTCACAATTTTAATAAAATCAAGGAAAAATTGCTCATTAGTCCTATAGGACTGGATTACAATAAAGGAAGGGTGTGGCTTAGTGCTTAGGCTGATTGTGTCTTCTGAAGATTCTCACCACCCTACGTAGAAAAGTGACAAAAAAAAAAAAAAAACTTATGATTCCGTTATTTCCCACTTCTGTTGGTGCAACAACAAAAAAGGATTCTGAGGAAGATGTTGCATCGGCGTAGGACCTAATGACCATATCTCAAGGATATCCTAGCTTTCCAAAAATATATATCTTTAGTGGGGCATCTTATCTCCTTTAAGGACGAAAAGAACATTTGACAGTATCCTTGTCGTTTTGATGTTTTTGTATAAAAACCGTTATATGTGTTGTTCTATTAGATATACATATATATATATATTCAGTTTTATATATTCTAAAAAGATAAGTCTGGAGCATATTCGAACATTTATTTGATGATGATTGGTGCTGCCATTATGGAAATATTGCAGTTCAAATTAGAAAATTTAAAAAAAAAAAAACAATCTTTATTTTCTTTCTTGAAAAACCAAATACCTAAACATTTTACTATAAAACTACATACATAGTTTTTCTATAATTCATACATAGATACTTTGTGACTACGTCGAATAGTTTAGAAGATATAAGCATTTATTAAAAAAAATTGTTTTTTTACTCTTTTTCTATATAAAACTAGGAATGTGTCTTTTACGAAATAACAATCCAACGCCGATACAACATCTCCCTTAGAAGAGCCCAAAAAATGTAAATAAATAAAAAAAAAAATCTTAATTGAATTAATTATGCAGAAATTAATTCATATTCAAAAATAAATTTAAAAATTTATTCTACAAACTAGCAGATAATGACAGGTTTTAAAAAAATTGTATTCTACAACATCTTTTTATTAACCTTGATGGAAACTACTTAAAGTGTACTTAAAAAAGCGAAAATTGGGCTTAAAATATTTTTAGAAAAAATCAAAACCTAAAATTATTTTGTAAAATAAGTCTTTTAGCTTCAAAACTTTATTTCGCCAGAATGATAATATCATGGGGTAGGGGTAGTGGGGATGACTAATTTAGCATATTATATCACTCTCAGGTTAAAATATGATAAAGTTATGTCAGATAAATTGAATCGAAAGTGCAATCTGGTCTTGATATGAAAAAAAAAATAGTAGCGGTATTTTTCGATGTAAAAAAGGCTTTTATAGGAAAGTACTGTTAAAAATATTAATTGAACATGGGATTCGAGGAAAAGAGTACTGCTGGTTCAGGAGTTATTTGAAGGACAGACTGCAGTTAGCGGAATGCGATGGAAGAAAGAACATCATTCAAGTAAATAATTTTGGAGTAATTCAAGGAAGCTCTTTGGGTTCAACATTATTCTCAATATATATAAGTAGACTATTATAAGTGGACTAAATTTACAAATGACTTAGCAATCGTGTATGAAGATACATCGATTACTACAGTAAGAAATAAAATTCAACAGGATTTAAGCACAATTAAGAAGTGGATGTGAACTCTAGGATAAGCTAGCTGTGAACTTTAATAAAACCAAACATATAATATTCAAAAGGAAACCTACGATAGTCTAAAAATATACTACAGCAAATGTAAAATATTATAAATACTTAGGAGTTATACTGGATGAAAACGCGAAATGGGAAACTCAAATTACATATTGAGCAAATAAAAAAAGAGAGAAAAATATTTAAGTTAAAGAGCCAACCAGAATGTGTCGCTTGTCGCTGTCTGCCTGTCGTTGTAGATGTCAAAATAAATATTAAAAGTACATATATTGTATTATTCAAACACAGTTATGTCGCTTGTCGTTGTCGTCGAATATCATTTGATATTTGATATTTTCGCTTGTCGCGGTGTTTTGATAACACTATCAAATTATATATTTTTTTGCATACTTGAAAAAAAATTCTATAATGGAAGAAAAATTAATAGAAGCTATTATAGAAAAAGGAATTTAATATATAATTTAAAATCGTGTGAGTATAAAAACGTAAAATTAAAAAATTTAAAATGGAAAGAAATTTCTGATGAAGTTGGCATTCCAGGTAATTATTATTTTGCACTAAAAACATGCTTGTTTGATTTTCAATAAATATTTTGCAGTCGAAGATGCAAAAAAAAAAATGGAAGAACTTACGAGATTCTTTTATACGACTGTGTCGATCAATTAAAGGCAAATCTGGTCAAGGTGCTGATGAAGATATTCAGTGGAAATATTATGCCGAACTAAGCTTTTTAAAAGATTGTATGCCAAGTAATATGTACGTACCAATTCAAAAATATATTTTGTTTTTGTCATACATTATTTTCATTTTTAGAACTATTTCAAATTATGAAAAAAGCCAATCATTTGAAAGTAGCGAAGAATTTAACTTCGACTTCCTACAAACACAAAAGAGATCCTCAACACCACCATCGCCAGATTTGGTTGCAACTAATACAGATGAATCAACAAGTTTTTCAAATCTAAATACGTCGTCTAAGAAAAGAGCCAGCACAAATATAAATATTTTGGATGACGTTTTCATAGAAACGTTACACAAAATAAATGAATGCATGACACCAAATGCAATTCCAGGAACATCAAATGAGGATGAAGATGAGTTGTTTTGTCGTACTATTCTTGCTAAAATTAAATCATTTCCGTCCAAAAAGATTAAAAAATGATGCTAAAATCCAAATTTTAAATTTTTTTTTATGTAATATTGAAAATAATTTGGAATAGTTTTTTCTTTTTGCATCTTTTATAATAATACTAGCTTTGTAACCCCTCATAAATGACGGAAGCAAAATAAATCCTAGTTTCTTTTTTTCTTTCATTAGATTCTTTATCCCGAAATTACAGTACTTATGTGTATATCACTTTTTATTTATTTTTATTTATGTTTATATTGGCCTAACACTAATCTTTTTTTTTTATATAACAGAAACAGAAGTACCATACCAACAAATTTGTATAAAATGTTTGTATTTTTGTATGGTATACTCGTACTCACTTCCATTTAGTTATAATTCGTTAGTTGGGTTCCATTTAGTATAAATTATACCGAATTAGCGTTATTTTGGCCTCTGGGAGAGCAAATTTAAAAGTGGGATCTTATTTTCATATAAATTTTGTCTTTTGTATAATGTATAGGGATCTTATTTTGCTATATGAATAAACTGTTATTATGGTATTGTGTTATTTTTAAAAAAATATTCAAAATTTTTTATCTAAATTGGTAAAATTTACAAAAAATACAAAAACATTTTGATCAATAATTTTCAATTTAAAAAAACAACAATGTTTTATTATCCGACGTAGAAGTAGAGTTTATTATCCTACTCTACTTCTATCAAGTTCTATTGATTGAACAGTGAACCTGAACAGTGAAGTGAACAGTGAACAATTAACACTGAAAATAAAATAATATTTTTGGAATTGAGCATACAGAACATACAGAATGCAGATACAGCATATAATAAAAAAAAACAAAAAAAACAAAAAAAAACAAAAATAATTTTTTTTGAGTGAAGTGAGTTACGCACATAATAATGACAAAAATAAAAGGTAGAAGCAATAAAGTAGTATAATGTATAATATTATACAATACAAATATGCTGATACACATGTATATTATTGTGTATAATTTTAAGTAATAAGAATAACCTTTAAGTGCATTATGTTTCTTTTTGTGTTATGTTTGCCTTTTGGTTATTATACCATATTAAACAATTGATAAAATCTCTATTAGTCCTTATTATTATAAATCAAAAAAAATTGTTTGTTTTATTTATATTATTATTATTATTTTTTATTTTTCCTTATTATTTGAAGAAGAAGACTAACATTAAATTAAAAAAATATAGTTCATGCAATCAATTTTTTCTGCAAAGGTTCAGCATGGTAGACAGGGGTTAAAAAAAGCATCAAAGCAAATTGTATATATATGCATTTGTATACATATTTAATTTGTATATGTGTTGGAGCGTTCCGTCGAACTTACAAACATCCAGATAAATGCAGAATAATATATATATTAATAATATAATTTAACATTAATACGAGTACAAATAGCTTAATGAAAACAATTTTTATAATTTTTTTTACATATTATTTAATGAAATTTGAAAATGTGAAATAAAAAATGAATTATGTACTTTAAATCAATTTAACTTAATAATTTTCATTTTTAGTTAATGATGATACACATGTATTTGTTTTGGAATGTAGTTTGTCCTTGGTTCATAAAATATGATTTTAATTTGTCCCTTTCAACAAATGCTAATCTTGAAGCATTATTTGAACTTGTTGTTTGTATACCTACAATATTGGTACATTTTATTTCCTCACGCCAATTTCCATTTTGTTGATCATCCAAATCAATATAACCTGCAATACCAGATATATATTGCATATTTTATTAAAAATTATTTAATAAAGAAAATAAAATTATCTTCTGGACAGTAATTGAATTTACCAGTATATAATTTTTGGTTGGTTTTTAAAAAATTGTGGAGGAGGGTGCATGCTAAAATAATTTTTTCAGCATTTTTCGGATAATATTCCATCATTTTTAGCAAAACTCTCCATCTGACTGTGAGAATTCCATAAGCATTTTCAATTACGCGTCTTCCTCTAGATATTCTATAATTAAAGACGACTTTATCAACGTTTACACCTCCAATGAATTCAAATTGGGAAAAGGTAACATTAAGTCCGTTCTTAAGGGAAAGGCATTATCACCAACCAAAAAATATGGAAACATAAGTGAACTATTCGGTAATTTGGTTGGTTCAGGTAGATCCAACTTGTTGTTTACTAATGCTTCACCAAAGTTCGTTTGCTGTAATATACCACCGTCACTCTGGCTTCCGACTGCTCCAACATCTACCATAGTAAAAATATAAAAAAAATGTAATTAACATTATTTAAAAAAATTTACAGATATATTATACTCACATAATAGTTAATGCAATTCTACATTCAGGTACGATAGCTTTCCTAATTGAAGTTTTTATCAAATCCTTTTTTAGAAAGTTTCAAAGTCTTTTTCTCGCATTCTTGTGCATATATAAAATTGTTCAGGGTCTTCTTTTTTTATAAATTTAAAATTTTTTGCATAAAATCCGTTCTGGTGCCTTGATCGATATAGTGGACGAACCCAGCATTTTCTGTTTCTATTTTTTCTCATATTTTTTTTTATATATAGATAGATTAACGACAACGCAGCAGTTAATACCTGTTTTCTCATTTATATTATCTAAAAAATAACTTTTTAATTGTTGAAAATTTAAAAGACTTGTACACGATTGAAAAATGAAAATATAATTTGTTTGGAAATTATGACAATAAAATTATGATGAATATGAATTATTCGCGTCGATCTATTGTGTTTAATTATGGAGCGACAACGACAGCAAAACTATCGTTGGCGAAAAACACGACGACAACGACAACGACAAGCGACACATTCTGGTTGGTTCTTAATAAATAAACGAATTCCATGCACACTGAAGAGAACATTATACTACAGCATGTTTCACTCAGCAATTACTTATAATATACAAATTTGGGGAAATACTTACAATAAATGTATAAACTTGCTACAGTTAGTCCAAAACAAAGCAATCAAAAACTTCTTTGGATATGAAAACATGGAAACGGCAACACGAAAAATTCATATAAAAAACAAAATATTGGCATTAAGTTTATACATAAAAATAAAACTGGCCATGCAGGTGCATCTGATAGTAACAAATAATATAAATACAAATATTAAACCAGCATTAAATAGCGATACACACGCATACATAAAATAAAAATAAATAATAAAATTTGCAATAAATGCAAATAATATAAGAGTCAAGTCATCCAGAGTCAGGTTTAACAACTGTGATTCTGTCTATAATATAGCGTATAAAATATACAATGAAATACCAATTGAAATGAAAAAAATAAAATATTACCGTCAACAAATTTAAGATTTTTTAGGAATATGTATATAATATAAAATTAAATAATATGACTTAAGTCAATTTTCAATTTTTATAGTTTTCAGTTTTTTTTTTAAGTCATTTTTCATTTTATATAATTATGCTTAATTTTAGTTTTAGATGTATATTGTTACCTTCTTATTAGTCTTAGTTAGAATTACATACTATAATTGTACTGAATTTTACATATATTTAATTTTGCTTGTAAAACACTCTATACGAGCTTTAGCTCTCTTGAGTTCAAAAAATGAAATAAATAAAAAAAAAAAAAAATAATTTTATATTTAATTTTGTTTATGATATTCTAAAAGTAAAATCAAATCTCTAATATCAATTCATTATTTAAATTTCGTTCGTTAAAAATTCATATCCAGAAAAAATGAAATAGAAAATAAAAATTATGCTATAGAAAAGGACAAAACTGCTGAATGTATATATGGGAATTGGTTAATAAAAGAAAATGAGATGTAATATATTAAATAATGTTATTCATCTTTCAGTCTAGAAATTGAAAAACTTTGCTGGTAAAATGAAATATCGCGAATATATAAGGCGACAAAAACTGTAATATATAAAAGGAGTCAACAGGCTTTTTACTATAATTGAAATCTGTCGAGTCCTTGAATTTTCTTTATTTGTTTCATTCTTATTATTCTTATTAAATTTATTATTTTAGTCCTTTATTTTTTATTTTTTTTTATTTTATTTTGTTTTTGTTTTTTGTGCATACAAAATAAAATTAAATTTTCAGTGTGGAAATTTTCAGTGTTTTGGTTGATAAACTGGATATTATGTGAATGTAAATGTGTTTGAATTTATTGCAAATAAATTCAACCTCGAGACTGATTTATTTTTTTCCTTCATTTATTTTTTGTTTTTTTTTTTTGTTTTTTGTTTTTCTTCTGGTACAAAAGGAAATTAAATCTAAGATAAGATTCTTCCGCTTTTAGATCTTCATAAATTTTTGAATGTATTTTTTGTTTTTTTTTTGTGAAAAAAATTTAAGTTATGTTTGCGCTGAGTCTACAATAACAAATTTCATTCATGAAAACTTCATTATGGAATTTCAATTCCAAAAGAATTATTTTTTTTGCGTATGAATTTTGAATATTTAAAAAAAAAACGAAAACATCTAGATTATTTAAATGGTACAGAGTGAATGGAAATTTAAAAGCAATATTAATATATCATAAGTAGTTTTGAAATTGAAATGTTTTTAAATTAAATTACTACTATTATTCTACTCTTTCTTTCCAATTTTGGAAGTTAACTTACAGTTTTTTTTTTTTATATTTTTGGAAAAATTTGAATGGCATCTAGATAATTTTATTTTATTTTTTTTATTTTTTTGGTTTCTGATACTTCTAAGGTACTTCTAAATCAGCTTAATGTCCATACTTTACTTGTCTTCGATTTTTCCAGTGATTACAAATTGAAACCATTTGTCTTAAATTTTTCCATAAACGGTTAGAACACTTTATCCTTCTGCATTTCATGACTTGGTAATTTTGATTTAATTTTACATCCCTGTGATAACGTTAACCTATGTGATTCTTTGCAAATGGAGATAGTTTCACATTTCAATGTATTTCAATTGATTCAGTATTATAATTGTTAGTATTTCATTTTCTCTATTAATTAATACTAAATGAACTTGTATTGTACAGATATAATTTTGAATTAATATAACTTTTAGCTATTAAATTTATTATTTGTATATACCTACTATATCAAATAATATTATATCATAGATTAAGAAAATACTGAAAAATAAAAATATTGAAAAAAATCTAAGCTTCTAAATTATAATATATTTTATCGAATATGCTCTGAACAGAACATTTTTAGTACTTGATCAAAATGAGAAACTCTAGATATGTTTCACTAAGTTTAATTAATATCTTGATCGATTTTGATTCTTACAGCATCATCAGAAGACCATTATCAGTCGAACATCTATCACCTACCTATATATCAATGGTATATCTTTAAAACTGTGTTTATATTTTGCCGCTTCAGTGCTTATTTGTGGCATACACCACTTTGTTCATTTTAACCTAATAATGGTTTCAGAGTCTGCTCTTTCAAAATCTTCAATCAGATTTCAAATATATCTCACTGAGATACGTCTTTATTAGTTTGTTCCTGATCCACTTTTTTATCGGTTTGTAAGTATGACAATTTGTGACTACACCACATGTTTGAGTGTAATACACTTATTTCATACAATTTTGAGCAATATTTTTTTTCATGCTTGCTTGGACAATAACATTCAGTCATTGACATGAACAAAAAATTAATTATTATTGACTTAGATCTAAAATGTTCCATGTGCATATTAATATAATACAATGTTTAAAGTTTATGACCTATGAGTATGGTACAAATAAGAAATTACAATATGCATTCAACTTTGTGCCATGTCTATTAAAATAGTAAAATTTTAATACATTGGTAGTGGACATGACACACAAAAATAGCTATACCTACCATAAAATAGCTAGTACCTAATAGCTATAAATTTATATTCAAATAAAAAAGTTTATCAATTATACGATCCCGTCCAATTGCACCGTAAAAAATTCATAAATACACAAGATTTGGTGCTAGTATGTTCTATATCCAAATTTATTATGTTCTGGTAATTTTTTTTTTTAGTTTTATGTTTAAAGCTGCAGCTTTGAATTCTATATTAACCACTTTTATGTGTTAAGTCATACAAAGCGAACAAATCGATGGGAAAAAATGTATATGGAACAACAACAAACTGAAATTATTTTCATTTTGATTAATTTTGAAATAACTTTTATGTTAACACAAAAACCAACTTAATTAATACATAATATTGATCTTAGAACTGTAAGTAATATTTCTTGTTCGACACAATAAATCAATCGACCCAATTTTTTTTTTTGTATAAGCTACAATGTTGATTAACTCAAAAAGTATATTTGGCGCATGTCATAAGCTAGCATTGAGGCAAGCATTTATAATTTGTAATTAATAAACAGTTATTTGTAAATGTACAGATTGAGCTATCAAAAATCCGTTTAAATAAAATGTCTCCACAGTCACTAAAAGATATTTTGAATGAAGCTCTTTGTATTCTCTTTGAATCTGTAAAGATCGTATATATATGGTTTTAGATTGTATGTTGGATATTTCAGGGTACACTTATTGTCATATCGTAAAAATATTTTTGATTACAAACGAAATTCCATATCCGGTTTTAAGCCGCATGTAAATTTACAAAATCTAAGTGTAAGCAATTGAACTTTCTGCTCTCCTTCACCGGAAAAGAGGAGGTATTAACTGCTAGATACATCTACTAGATAAATATTAAAATTACAATTAAAATCAAATCTGTTTATACATTTTTGACTCCCACTTTCTAGAAATGCTTTTGTTGATTCAATTTAAAAACAAAACAACAAAAAATAGAAAAGAAAAAAGAAAAAAACACACACAAAAAATGTTTTCATAACACATGAGAAATGTTCTTATAATAATATTACCCAATCTCTGTTTCCGCCTTTTGATTCACAAAAATAATCGTCTTATTTTCAATTTGACATTTTCTAATTTACATATGTATAAGTATTTAGTAGGGATTATGACGCGCCTTTTTTAATAATCATAATCATAAATTCTATGACACGATGTAAAAATTATTTTATTTTTTTTTGTTTTTTTTTGTTATTGTTTTTGTAATTCTATTCATTTCAATTTATATGTATATTGTAATGTAATTTACATGTAAATCATATTAATTAGAAAATATTTTAAAGAATTATAATTTTTGAATTTATCTTAGATGTATGTAAATTATAATAATAATATACACAACAATGTATATACATATATAAGCTTTTAAACAATACTTGAATTATGGAATAATTTTCAAACCTATTGCATATACACATTTACGTGGTTTGTACAAGATATGAATTTTTAGTTAAATAATTTAAAAAACATTTTTGGTAATGCGTATTTCCTAGAAGATATAAATAATTTTGCGTTTTTCTGTATATATAGTAATATTTAAATAATTTTGAATAGAAAGTTTACATTTTGATAAATTACAATTTTCTTTGAATTTTATTAAAATATAGAAAATAGAACTAAAACATGTATGATAAAATGATAATAATATAATGATATAAATACACACAGTAATGTAATTCATAATTGTATGTTTACATTATTTATGTTGTAAATGAAATTTAAATTTTTACTATAATTTTTTAGCCTAAATAACAACAACATAATATTAATATGTATTTAATTTAATGTGAAAAGTTAATTTAATGTGGAAGGATAATTATTAATATGAAGAAATAATTTAATGTGAAAGATGTTAAAAAAATGTTCGATTAAAATTACAAACAGAGAAATATAAAATAGATAACGTATGTTAATTTGTAAATATATAGATAATAAATTAAAATAAATATATATCTTAGTATTAGTTAGATTAGTTTTAAGTTTAATTAAATGTAAGTTTTTTCAAACACAAAAAAAAAAAAAAATTTGGTTAAGATTTTTACTATCCTGTTTTCCTTTAAAAATTTAATATTAATATGAGAATGTACCATTTATTTAAAATGTTTCAGCTGTAAAGAGAATATCTCTAGACTCTGTAAAAATTCTGTATTTAAAAAAAAAGGTATATTGAAGGATATAAATGAATTGAATTGAATTGATTACGTAAATAAAACAAGAATTGTATTCAATATTTTTAGGAGCAATTGCTATTGATATTTAATATTATTGCCTACTCTTCTAATAAAAAAAATAAATCAAACATTTTTATTAAATTTTTAATTATTTATTAGGTACTACAGATAGATTTGCGAACTATATATCAAAAAAAATGTAAAAATGAATTACTAAAACCTTTCTGCGCTTTTATGAATGCCTCACTTCAGCAGTCTAATGTTCCTGATTGCTTAAAAATATGATTCAACAAAGATGATTCAAATAATTACAGACCAATATCCATAGCTCCTATACTCAGTAAAATCTTAGAAACATATGTCAACAGTCGAATTACAAGATAATTTATACATAATAAATTAATACTTAAGTCAATCACAATATGGTTTTACAAAAAAATCGAATACTCAAGTTCGATCGATCTAAGACAAGTGATAATTAGTCGATACCACAAAAGTTCTACAGTAAAGGTTTGTGTATGTGATTGTGTATTCCATATCTCTGCGTAAAAGCAGTTAGGGTGTTCATCCCATAGACTTGGAATTATATAAAAAAAAAAGAAGCTTAGTAGCGTTAATAAACTTTATCCAAAGGTCTTTGATAATTATTGTGCGGTGTTTCAAGCTAAAAAAAACCTATACATGTGTACATATCAATTAAGATTGAGACAAAATAAAATAAAAAGCTTTCAAATGTCAAAAAATATGTTCTTTAATATATTTAAGAATAATTACTGAAAAACAAAATAAAATATAGTTAATATTTCTTCTTCGGGAATATTTTTTCTTTCTTGCATAGTTATTTTAATTATTAAAACTCTTCTTATTATTCAATTTTCCACAAATTTATTTTTAAATAATTTATAAAGGTCTTATTTATTTTATTTACACAAGTTATTATTAATTTTATTCTATAATTCTATATTCTATATCATCTTCAATGGTCCATCTAAGATTCAGTTTTAATCTAACAACAATGCCTTTCATGTCCGTGCGTGCGCAACAACCTGCTGAAATATAACTTTGACTGACACCACCAATTACATAACTATAATATAAAATTGTCTAGGTCTGAGAATATACACAAATTTGAATGCCAGATAATCTTTTGTGCCACTAAGTTTTGATGATATTTCTTCAAATTTACACGCTAGGTGGTGCAGTAGGTAGAGCACCTGCCTTTCAACCGAAAGGTCCAGGTTCGATTCCCGACGAAGGCAAAATAATGCTTTCTGAATTTTCGACCTGGTCCAGTACCCTTCATCATTGGGATAAAATAAATGATAAATAGTTGAGAGTTTTGGTTATCAGTAAAAATTAAAATGGAACTATGCTATTATGAAGGCGAAGTACTCTACAATAGATATAGTTTTCCACATTTAAATTGGTAGATATAATCCAAAAAATTCTATAGAAAAGCTATTTATTGTATGTGATTGTGTATTCCAAGTCTCTGTGTAAAAGCAGTTAGGGTGTTTATCCCATAGACTTGGAATTATATAAAAAAAAAAAAAAAAAAAATTGTGATATTTAATAAGTCTCTAGCCAAAATGGTGTTGACCGAATTGACCTCTGGGATATAATTAAGACATCATTGACAAAATATAAATGTCATTGGGAGCATTTCCAATTTGTATTTACAATTTTCTAGATTATGTGATCGAAATCTCAACTGCTTTAACCAGATTATTGGCATAAGAAACACATAATGACAAGCAATAATTATAAAGTTGTTACAATATTCATGCTCTAACGAAGATTCGATTACGGAACTTGCTGATTAATAACCAAATGACGGTTGATTATGAAAGAATAAATAGAAGAAATTAAGTTTGCTGTAACAACATATGGGCAGATAACGTGAAAAACGATTCTCAAACCCTACAAATTCCAAATTGGAGACAAGCGGCACAAGATCGACTTTTTTAGAGCTATAGATGATGATGATGATGTAACGAACATATAACGAACATTTTTATAGATTACTGTTAAGAGCATTTATTTGTGAATATGTGAATCAAACGAAATATTATTACTTCTTGGAAACAGATTCATTGAAGTGATTGTAATAAATTATATTCAATTCGTTGAATACTTTTTCCAGATTCATTGAGAAATTTTCTAATAATATCGCAGGCCGTGATGTGTAATTAAACATTTAAATAACAACTATTATGTATTCTCTAAACATGATATCACAATTGACCTTACTGGTCTTAGTGTGTCGGCGTAATGTCGGCAGCCACTACTACTTACATACCACGTATACTCTAATTAATTTATATTTTAATTAATCAACACTTATATTAAACATTATTTATACAAAAAAAGATATTCTTATCGATAAAGTCTTTTTTGCAATATTTGCAATTCATCATTAGCACCTTAAAGAGAGCTTCAAGTAAAGAATATCTTTCTTTACATGAATTAAATTTGTCATGTTCCAAATATTTTAGGTAATTTTGTGATGAATGTTTCAGAATGTCCAATTAATACATTGGATACCAGTGTATCACCGGTGAAAAACAAAAATTTCTTTTTCCACAACCTAATAAGTGTTACCATATTACACATATATTTTTCCACCATAGTCTGACACTGTTTGTATCATTTAGATTTTATGTACCACGACTATATTTATATATGTATGACTTTCGTATATTGAATAGAAGAGTTTGCAGATGTTAATAATTCCATGTTCACCTGTGATACATGTTTACGATATTTTAATACTTGTTTGGGCTGTGTGGAAGAAAATTTTACATGCATCACCGTGACTCATTGGTAGTCAACGTTCTAATATGTGTAACACCATAACTAATACCTTTAATATAATAATAGCTTAATCTAAATTATGGTATTAATTTATCTAATCGCTCAAATGAGCTATATATAATTTAATATAAATAATTAATAGAAAACATAATTCTACAAACAAACTATTCTAACTTTAGAGTGTTCTTTTCTTAGATATTTCAATCTAACCTAATCTAAGCTTTAATATTATATTATATAATATAGTTAAGTTCTCCTTTATACTAAGCTCATCAAAATAATTATAATTTTATCATCGTAAATATTATTTACGAATTGTATACATTCTATTCTGAACATTTGAATACTATTGGAAAAAAAGGTATAATCAATTCCTACTTATTCTCTTCTTCTCTACAATAATTATTGACATAAGTAATTTAAAGCTACTTTTTACTCTTCAGAAATTACTACAAGGGTACCATTTTATTGTTTATTCTTGTGAAATTAAAATTAAACCAAAACAAACAAAAAAACTAAGAAATAAACTTCTTGAATTTAATTTTTTTTTTTTTTCTAAAAAGCATAAATGCCAATTTAATATTCTAAAGGGGGTAGATAGTGCAAAATAAGACAAAAACCAAAAAAATAATTACAACAAAGTGGCAACCATAAGATTGTGATTTCATTTGTAAGTATGTTGTTTTTGGGTTATTCATAATATCCTCTTATAAATCCCAGCAACTGACTATAACATCATCTTAAAAGCTTACATCTTCATCATCATACATATTATAAAATTGATCATTGAAGCGCGAAATTAAATAATGTTGTGCAAATCTTCCTTTTAAAAATAAAAAAAAAAAAAAAAAAAAAAAAACGAACAAAAACAGAAAACAAAATAATATAAAAATGAAAAGAAAAATTATATCGACATCTCTTTTCTACCATTTCCTACATTCATTTTTATTATTATTTCATGCTTTAATTTTATGCCTATACATATCCCGAATGATAATGCCCTAATACATATTGTCATTTTCATTTTTAAAGATATTATGCAGAAGTAATAATGGAATATGGTAGATGGGAATAACTTACACAACAAAACAGGTTGTTAAAATTCCATAAAAAAAAATTAAATGAACGTCAAATGAATTTTTAAGGATAATTTGAGCAGATTTTTATTAGATTCTTTATGTTTTTAATTTTCAAAATTTTAAATACATTTTTTTTTTTTTGTTCAAATGAATTTCTTAAAACTAATTTTCTCCTCTTCAGATATGATTATATTACTGGGAAAAATCAATACAGAGTGGCACAAGTAAAATAATAATAATATGTTTCCAAGACATTGTTGCGTAGAACTAATTTAAAAGGAATAAAAATTCAATTTAAAACTGCATAGGTACATAAAATGGGCTGTCAATTCTGAAATATGTTAATATTTTTCTTTTACTGCCTATTCTTTATGAATGTTAACGATCACATTTTATTGTAAATTTGTGGTTGTGCTTGTGAATTCTTTTCTATTTTGAGCTGTTCTGATGACTAGTTCATCTATAGTTCTTAAGCCAGTTCAATTTCTGATGTAGCTTAGCCATGATAATAATTGCTTCCTTTCAATTCTTAGCCTGCCTTAAATTTTCCTTGGACTATTAGTTGAAGCATTTCATATTTTTCCATGATGTGGCCAAAATATGCTTATTTACGACGTTTGATATTGCAAAGTTGTTTACGATGGTTTACTATCGATCCAAGATATTTTAGGATACTTCGGTACATCCATATTTCAAAAGCTTCAATTTTGTTCATATCTAACACCTACAAAGTCCAAGTTTTCCTTACAGTATAAAAGTACTTACCACACATATAACATTTAACAAACGTTAGCCTTAATTTGATTGTCAAAATCTGTATTCGTGAATATTTTTTTATACTTGATAAAGGCACTCCTGGCCATTTCAATTTTACATTTTATTTCTTTTGATTAGTCCCATCCTTTATACCCTCGGTGGCGCAGTGGTTATGTAACAGGATCCATGACCGAGGGTACACGAACCTGGTTGGTGGCGATTAATAAAAAAACAATATTTAATTTCTGTACGTGTACTTGTAGTCGTACAGCAATTAGAAGGACTTTGTTAATTGAAAATCGATCAAATCCTTAATAAGGTAGCGCCACGTTGTTTCCAGGCAGCGTTAGATGGTTATTCTATCTCCTAGGACCGGTTACTGTAGGCCAATCACCTGCATAATCGGTAAATCAATGGATTCGAAATAATAGAAGTTCCATCCTTATGTGACCAATGGCCAAGATATTGATATTTATATTATCTTCTTCGAATAAAACTGAAAAAGAATACACACGCGAACAAATTCGAAAAAATAAACGGAAGAAATAAGTATCAGTAAGTGTTTCCAAAATGAAATATCAGAAATTTTTTAAATTTTCCATAACAAATAATTATTTAAAGCTGGGCAATCAATGTAACTGTAAATGTAAGTTCACCTATTGCAAGTAATATTTATTTACGTTTACCTATATGTAAAGGTGAAGTAAAAAATATTCAAGTTCTTTGAATGCTTTTAAAGCATTATTCACTTCTAATATGTTTACAATGATTGTCAAGCACAAAAATGTGAATATGTGATATTGAAGCTCTTGTCGAAGCAGATAAATTTATTTTGGAAAGATATACAAGATGCACTATTTGTCCTCCCAGAAGGACATGAAAACAAAAACATTATGTTGTAAAATGTAGAAAACCACACCATTTTAACTATTTTACATCGTAAATCGCCATCAAGTGACCACCCATATACAGTGAAAATTCATAGTTAGGTCAAAATTTACTATAAAAATTCGTCTTTTGTCAAATTTTCTCGAATGTGGAACCATAGTGTATGTATTGTATAATAAAATTTTATCCATTCAATTATTCATTATTGGAGAAAAAATTAATATATAGAATGATTCAGACCTTAGCCTAAGCTATATGGTCGTATAGTTAGTTACATTTTAAGAATTATCAACAAAATAAAAAAAAAAAAAATTAAGTCTTAATTTATAATAAGAAAAAGTAGAATTTATCAAATTCTTCCAAAAAGCGTTTCCTAATTATTCAACACTACTAAAATTATTAACTACCAGCATTCCAACATTTTATTTTTATTTTTTTTTTTTTAACTTAGGTAGAATCACCTTTTTGTGCTTAATTAAGTACGGTACTGCAATTCTACACTACAATATCTACAATGTTTCGAGTATTTATTTTATCAAATTACTGGCTTATCAATGCATTAAATGTGGAAATCTACTACTATTGTCAGGAACTAAGCCTTCTTAAATAGAATAGCTTCATTTTAATTAAGTTGTTACCAGATTATACTCTCAATTGTTTTTTGTCATTTATTTTATCTCAATGACAAGGGGTACTGGACCAGGTCGAGAAACCGAAAAATTATTTTTTTTGCTTCATCGGGAATCGAACCTGGGACCCTTCGGTTGAAAGGCAAGGTGCTCTACCTACTGCGCCACCCAGCGTGTAAATATATAATGAAAAGATAATTTTCATTAAAATATCAAACGAGAGCAATTCGAATATATCCTAACAAAGAAGGTTATGTTATGAGCTCAATTGAAGGTAAAGTTGCAGTTGAATACTTTGATCCAGATCCTGAAGTACACAAAATAAATTTGCATTTAAATGTCATAGAAATAAAGAAGATAATATTGAATTGATATATCCTGTAAATGCTGTCACATTTCACAGGGTTTATAATACATTTGCTACGAATGGTTCAGATGGTTATGTTAATATGTGAGATAAGTTTTAATAAAAAACGTTTATGTCAATTTGGTCAATATGATACATCAATAGCATCATTGCATTTCAATAAAGACGGTTCAACATTAGCGATAGCTTGCTCATATTTAGATGAACTTGAAAATCCACCAAAAATACTCCACGACTCTACAATTTATTTACGTTATGTAAACGAAAATTAAATTAAGCCAAAATAAATTAGTAAAAGATTTTTTTAGTTTAAAATTTTATTATTATTATTCAGAAATATATTCAATTTTTAATACATTTAAAAAATAAAAAAAAATAAAAATTCCAACATTGGTACATTTTAAAAAAGTAGCCACTTTCATAGGAAAAAACAATGGAATTCCAATTAATTTTCGTTCAGCTTTTCTAAATATATGTACCGTTCTGTACCATTGGTACGTGGTAAAATCTCGGAAAAAATATTTGGAAATCCAGTTGGACTTCCAACCAATTTAATCAACTGGGATAGTACCAACAAATAAAGCTGTGTTCGAATAAAACGGGTAAAGAACTTAAACAGTTTAAGAGCGATATTAACACATTTTTTTCAAAATATCCCCACTAATCAAGCTGATCAAGCTGTGCATTTTATATATAAATATCGTATATATAGGTATCCTGGAAATTTAATTCTTAGCTTAACTTAAAGACAGAAAATAATATTATATCCTTTCAATTTTCTATTAATAAAGAATTTCATTTTACATATTTTCACTGTAAAAACTCTCTATTGGAATAATTGAAATTATTTACTTAATAATACACCATTCATAACAATAACTATAATTTGCAAATAAGATGGCTTTCAAAATTTAAATAGATTGAAAAAGAATTGGACTATTCATAATTTTCATGTGAAATTTCCAACTTAATACTGTGTACATAAAATTATATCCGAATTGTTCGAATTTCTTTTGAATGATACTACAATAATGAAGGTGCAAATCAAAAATTTCCATTAAATCTTCCAAGAACTGTACCTACCTATCGTTTTATTACAGCATAGTAAACCATTTTAAAAACTTTCTTTTTAAAAAATTTATTTGTGCAAATATTATTTCAGTTAATCTTGATTTTCGCAATCTTTACAAATTTCAAAATTTTAACTTTTATACTCTTTTTTTTTTTATTATTATTTTAGTCTGGAAAATCTTTTTCCCCAACACTGCGATGTTATTGATAAGAATCAAGAAAAAATGTTTTCTAATAATAAAAAGTAAATAGAGAAAAATAAGATATGGTAAGAGAAATGTCTGGAACCATGATGTCTCGAAAAACATAAGAAAAAAATTGGGAGTATTTTTTTTTTCCTTCTAATCATTAAAACGCGTGACTAAATCAGCGTATTTTATACAAAAAGACGTTATCTCTTACAAAAAAAAAACAAGAAAAAACGGAAATTACTTTCGTTTCTTAATTTTTTATATATATATATCTATATATATAGAACCTATAAATTAGATCTTAAATTGAAGATGTTTACTATTACAAATTGAATTTATTTGAATTGAGTCTTAAGAAGTGGATATACGCACAGTGGATTTTCTACGCTTTAATTGAAGGAAACGGTATGAGTGCTTTGGTAATATAATATGCAGATGATATGTATTAATTTGAGTGCTTTTTTTTAATTTATGAAATTTAAGTAGCGTAAAATAAAAATATATGAATCCTATGTATTGAAGTTGTATCAAAAGCCAAAGGTCATTCAAACTTTCAGATATTAAGGAATACAAAATCACCCACAATCAAAATATCATCCAAAAATCTGCATGACAATATACTTGTTAAACTTGTAACGCAATAAAATTGATCGATTATCTATCTATATCTATAGCCACTATATATGTATCAACATTTTAAAGCCAATGACGATTTGAATTATTTAAGTATTAAAATTTTTGAAGAAGCTATTCTTTAAACATTTCAAACTATTTATCAACACAACTGATATCTAGTTTGGATCAGAAGAAAAATATTTTACTATTGAACAGGTATATCCAGCTTGAATGTTCATCTGTATTTCTCAATACTTCACAATCCTCTACCAAAAAGTTGTACCACAATTTTATCACGTTTTCTGGCATGTTTTCCGCATTCTTCGCCTTTCTTTAGTTTTGTGCAAATCCAGAATATTTTCTTCGTAAAGATTTTCCAGTGCGGAATCCATTCTCTTTGTGAATTGTAGTTTATTAATATTTAGTTTCTTGCTTGTTTGTTCGTTATCTTCAGTGTTCGTTGACCCACATCCAAATATAAAAGGGTTTTAATGGCTTGCCTTTTATGTGCAGGGAAGCAAATTTTATGTGCCACATTTATGTGCAGGGGAGCAAAATAAATTAAAATAAATTAAATTAAATCGTCAGTGTTCAATAATTCTGCCATCAACTTTTCCCAAAACGTCCGAATATTGAATTTTTTGCTTGTTACTTGCTTGTAAAAAATTCAATCGTTTACTAATGTTTTTTCTAACAAAAAGTTCAACTGCAAGTTTACAGTACATTTTTATTCTCTTTCTCTTAAATTGTAGCGTATATATGGTCGTTTGATGTGGCAAGTCAATTACCGCTTTCCTTTTATTATATATGCTATAGTATTCCTAATGATTTTCTGGTATATCGGTTTATGTTTATTATTTGAAGGGTTTCTACTGCTTTATCTAAGAAATTGTAGAAGTTTGTAGTGTCATGGATAGCTGATCTGTCTCTTTGTCTGCAAAGTGAGATGCAGGTTTTGGTGATTAAAGTCGCACATAACGGGTATCTTTCTATTTCAGTACCAACTCTCTCTAAACTCTTTGAGAAATTATTAATAAAACAATTACAACTTTGGCTTCTTCTTGTATTCCGTCATTTCAGTACCACTATCGCCTTTCCCTTAACTCTCGAAATTGTTTCTTGTTTGAGATAATGATGAAGAACTTCTTTGCCTACAAACTTTTTATTAAACGTGAGGTTGCCAACAACGTGAGTGTTTTTATCCAAAAATGTTTTTGTTAAGTTGTAGCTTGTGTAAAAGACATCTGGATACCATGTTCTTCCTTCATTTGAAACTCTTTCACTGAGTGAGAAGTATACAAACCTGGCCAATTCCATTTCACATTTGCCTGCAAAAGTATCGTCTGCAAATGTAGAAATGGTCATTTGATAGCTGGTGTACAATATCTGACATATATACAATGAGTAGAACTAGGATACTACATTGAGGGACTCCAGCTTGAATTGGATGTGCAAATGAGGAGCAGCTTTTGTATTTGATCATGAATTTTCTATCTGTAATGTAATTTTTCAATAAATCGTTGACACTAGACGGCATATAGCTCCTCATTTTATGAATAAGATCTTCATGTCATACTTTATCGAAGGCTTGAGATATATCGAAGAATATTGCGACACATTATTGTTTTTCTTCGAATGTTTTGCTAATTTGACTAATTATTCGATGTATTTGTTCTGGGGTGTTATGCTTTTGTCTGAACCCAAATTTATGGTCAGGTATAGTTCGGTTTATTGTGAGTGTTTTTTGTAATTGTTTTATTAATAATTTCTCAAATAGTTTAGAGAGTCGGTAATAAACTGATAGACCTATATGAAGCTACCTGGGTGATGCATTTCCTTTGTTTTGGTATCATCGTGATCTGGGAAAGCTTTCATTGGGTAGGGTAATAACCTGTGCGTATGATCGCATTGAATATGTGCATAACATGTGTTACAGTTGTTAAGGGTAGAAATTAATACAAAATTTATTTATTCATTTATTCAGTACTCAAAAGAGCTAACAAGCTCGTATAGAGTTTTACATTATTCTAAAGTTAAATAATATTATTATAACTAAACTGTGTGTCTGTGCAACAATATTTATCAATTAGAAAATCTTATACAATAATTAAACTATTCATCAAATTAAAAAAACAAAAACGTTAAATAAAATGTAATAAACAATAATGAATAAAGCTTAATTTTTTAACAACTTTACTTATGATAATAAAAAATTAGATTTTACAAAAATAGAACAAAAGTTAAACAAAAGAAAAAAAAAAAAATAAACCAAACGAACAGGTGAAAGATTAGTTGCAATTCTTATTCTATTCGTATTAATATTGTTGTAAGTAAAATTGGTTAACCTTTTCTTTAAAACATTATCAATGCTTTCAATAATCTTTAATTCATTCGGCAAGTCATTATAAATTTTATATGCTGTGTTATAGATTGATTCACAATTGTTAAATCTAATTCTGGATAATGTTATTCTTATTTTATTAAAATGTCGTGCACTATATGTGTGTGTTTCGTTATTTATTCTGGCTTCATATTAGTATTAATATTATTTTGCCATCATTAAGTGTACTTGTCCTGCCTTTTTATGTAATTATTTAATTGCATTATTTTGTTGTCTTGATGTATTTTTTGTGTTGACATTCTATTGTTGTACCTATATACATTTTTTATTGCCTTATTTTGAACTAGTTGTAATAATTTAATAAGTTTGTTATATCGTCGTCTGAATATTTGTTTGCTCCATACACCAAATCATCGACTTTAGAGTTTTAAAGTCTGAGGTTTTAAAGAGGGGCGCGTCCATTGCACTTATCCGCTTTCTCCTAGCTGTAGTACTTTTAGAGATATCCAAATAGAGTTTTGCTCCATATCCAATTTTTTATCAAATTGTCGTATAGAAATATCCAATCCAATATCCAATACCATATCATATTTTTAAGAAATTGTCGTACAAATCATTGGTTACAATTTTATTCGTATTGTTTTTTCTTACGTTGTTTTAAAATTTTGTTTCTTAAATATTGTATTGCTCTATACAACAAAATTTTGGTGTATAGGGCTTAGGGCATACACAACGTGTACATATGTAACGAAATATGAACCGCCATAAATACTGTATGCTCTATGGATATACAGTTTTATTTGTGTGTTTGTTTAGAGAAATTTGTGATTAGATGATCAGTTGTATGTGAACTTTGAAAGTGTCATGTCGTCACTGCCATCAAGTTTGTTGGATAGTATTTTAAGGTAAGTTTAAATTGAATTTTAAATTATATTCATATATTTGTTTTGTTATTTTGGTTTTTGATTATTGCTTGAAATTTTATTTGAAAATTTCGCGTTTTTTTCTTTAATACGTTTTTAACACTTGTCTTTGGTAGTTTGTTTGTTTGTCCGGTACAAATTTTGCAATCGCTTTTAGACCAACTTCCTTATGGACTTATATATACTTGCATCCCGGTGATAACACTTTTTATCAAAATTTTTGGGGACCTGGTATCCGCCGAAGCCCTTATTTAGCCCAAAATTCATATCTCTAAAACTATTATGCTTATTTGATTCAAATTTGGTATACAACTTGGTCTTTGATGATAACATCTTTTGTAAGAATTTGGAGAGCCCGGTTAATAGTTATGTTTTTTTTTTATTAACTAATAAAATTTAATACAAATTTCTAATTGTGACATATAGAATCAAAAGTTAACCTTTTCCATTTTTGTTAAAACGTATGATTAGGTATGGAACTCGTGTATTATGTTAATATCTATCTTCTCTCAAGTTTTTGTGGACAAATCTTTACTTTTTCCAGTTTAAAATAATTTTAAAAATTGCAGTTGTTTTCAAAAGTTAACTTTTTCCAAAATTATTTATCATCAAAACTAAACTTTTTCCATACAACACTTTTGAAAACAAAAATTACTCATTTCCTATTCGTTAAAGTAATATTTGTTTTCAAATATTAATCTTTTCCGTCAGTTTTAAAATAATCAGATGATTAGTTTAAATTTGGCGCGAAATTTTAAATTTGACATATCATTTTAGTTATAAACTTTGTTTTGATGAGAAAGGTTGAAAATTAAATTAGGTAAGTTTAAAATTGTTTTACCTTTTAAACTGGTCTTTATATTACATAAAAATAAAAAAGATTTTAGAATGGAAGCAGTGGAATACCTTGTTCCTGTTTTAGAAGATCATAATACCAGA